>JAWNPL010000152.1:0-236560 GCA_035047545.1 Drosophila paranaensis | reverse complement strand
TTAGGTGGCGTTGCTACCTAACCAAGGCATAATTGAGTTACATGCTGGATGCTCAGCAAGGATAGGCAAAATTTATATCTTAACGCCGCAGGAGGTAGGGTCAACAAATACTGAAGAGTACAGCCCAGTTTTCCTCAAAATAATCGACCACAACAACACATGGGTCCCGACGCCGCTACACAACATTAAAATAAATAACTCAGTGGAACTAAAACAGTTGCAACAAAACATAAGGGATCTGTACCGTCAAAAGGTCCACATTGAAGATCTGGTCTTCCACACAATGAATGGACACATCTCTTTAGGATTAGTAATAACAATAATAATATTCTTAGCACTATATATAATTAAGAGGAGAAACCAGAGGCAGCAACTGCTAGCTGTCACATTTTCTGGCCCCCCGCAGAATGTTCATGCATAAACATAAGCATGTTTAGGCACAAACATACAAATGCATAACAATTAAAAGAGAAACCCGACGCGCTAAGAATACAAACCAATTGAAAAATGCCTCCGACGCACTTGTCGACCAAGGGAGCGCAACATACATAAACAAGGGCCACATGGGTTGACATTAAAATTAGATACGTGCACGCAGAGCCTTACAAACTCAGCGCTAGGCTAAGGTTACATAATTTAAGCTATGATTGATGCATGAGTCAGGGTATAAAATCCCTGCCTCAGAAGAATAAAGACTCAGTACAAAACTAACCACCACCGCAGTTTAAGTGTATTCAGGGTTTTTAATGGAGTACATAATCTCTGAAGTAATTTTGTAAATTTTGTCATGATCGAGAAAATCAAATTGGTGTGAAAATATCTTTTTATTTATTAAGCCTTCATCAGCAGAATAATAAATTATTGCATTAGTAGCCTTGAGTAGCCTTATGTCATAATTAGGTGAAAATGATGTATGTAAAAAATTTGTTCTATTGGGAAAAACTCATTAGAATTAACAGTGATTATTTCGTTCAAATTTACTATTCCATGTAATCCTTGGACAGTTGTAGGTAGGTGAAAAAAATTATGACTCATTATCTATAAGACAGCGACAGAGTTTATTATTAAACTTTATTGTAATATATTGGTGTGTGGGGAGGCTGATAAATGAAAATATTCATCACTTTCTTCAACTGGTTGTTGCTGTGGTTGGTTAGAAGGCTGTTGGTCGGTTCTGTCATATTGTTCGTCACTATAATTTTGACATTCATAATTTTGATCATAGTATTGATCAAGGGGCATTTTAACATGATGATATTCGTCAATTTCCATCTTCTGATGGCCACTTGTGCTTTCACGTTGACGTTTCTGTGGTTGAGTTGAATGTGGTATTGAATAGCTTAGATCTGAATTTCTAAGAGCATATCTTTGTTGATTTTGAATAAGTTTTTTTTGGAATTCTTTAAACATTTGTGGATTTGGTGATGGTGAAAACGGACGACTT
Source organism: Drosophila paranaensis (assembly GCA_035047545.1). Classification (NCBI taxonomy): domain Eukaryota; kingdom Metazoa; phylum Arthropoda; class Insecta; order Diptera; family Drosophilidae; genus Drosophila; species Drosophila paranaensis. The sequence continues at coordinate 235,116 of JAWNPL010000152.1, read as the reverse complement.
TGATTAGTAGTTTTCTGACGGACATAGTGTGGCATCGGATATTGTGGGATGTTGTTCACAGTTTCATTGCTTTGTTGGTAGGATAAAGTCTTAAAATACACTATGGAGTTGTTTTAGTAATATTAGTTTGGCTATTAGAAGATCTGTTAGGATCGATATTTGTGTTTAATTTTTTATTACTTTGTACGAAATTTGACTTTATATTTTCTTCATAAACGCCTTCTTGTTGCGCAACACTTTAACTTCGAAAGACTGGATATATCTTGACGAGCAAAAGTCGTGAATAAACGATCAGACAATTTTTTATTAATTACATTTTTAATTGTGTTGTTCATAGCTTGTGTATAATAGAAGTTATTTACTTCGTCATTTTCTAATGCTAACTTATTTATAATTATGCTGCTTTTGCTTTCGAGCTCTTCTACAAACTTACGCAAGTTACCCTGGAAATGAGTATTAAAGAGACGGTGAAGCAATTCCTCGAATGATGTATGCGGGTTGTATTCATCGATTAGGTCTGTCCTTAGGGATTTCCAGTTGTTGACGATTAAAAGTCCTACAGTCCTCTGCACTTGGGAGCCCAACAATATTTCTATCGCTCCAAAGATTATGCTTTGCTGCCTCACATCGTTTGTTGGATAAAGAGCAAGCAGATAATCCAGTCGACGAATAAACGGTCCAATAGTATTTTCTTCACCCTCGAATTTTGGAATTTTTTTTAATTGCATAAGAAATTGGTTGAGTTGGCTTTCGGTAAGCACAGTGCTGCTACTTCCAGCTACAGTTTGAGTAATATGTTTCTCACTCAGTGACATGATTTTTTTAGTTTTGTTTAAAAAAAAAATTTTTTTTTGATGCTGCGTAGTCAAATTTTCACTCACGGCTTATGTCTGGTTCTTATGCGGATACGGTTGCTGCTTTTCTTAACTTTTGTTGAAATGTTTGTGGCACTTATTAATAATTTAATTTAAGTGACGCACTTCTTTTCTTGATTCCGCACAATTGGGTGATGGTATAATTTTACCAATCAAGTAAAGTTTAATATACGTTTTTTTTTTGTTCACCACGCGTATCCTACCGGCTGCGCCAATAACATATTTTATTTTTTTTTTTTTTTTTTCGAGTCGAGCGAGTACTTGTTTTATTCAATATCTTCTTATGACTGATCTAACATTGTTTTCAATAGTCAATTCAATTAGTTCAATTTTCAATTTTCAATTAGTGAGCGTTCAAAGCAAGCAACGATAAAGCTCACGCATCGCCTGACTTTGCCGTTGCAAAGCTTAGGGTGGCCTGATTACACCATTTTAAAGCTCAGCGTGGCGTGAACCTGCCGCTACGTCTTCTACGCCGTTGAGCATAAAAAGAGTTATCTGCAGAGAGACTAAAGCTTTCTCTTTGGAGTAATTACATACTCTCAGCATGCTACTCTACACTTGTTGGATGCTATGAATATGTAACTATATATATATATATATATATATATATATATATATACATATATATACGCAATTTCGGTTTTTGTTAAATTTTGGGTGCCACGCCCCCTTCGCCTCAAATTTGTAACTCCCATATATCAAATACTAGAAACTTGTGCTTCGGCACATACATACATATGGACATGACATGATCACGCCCAACAAGCTTGATATATCAAATACTAGAGACTTGTGCTTTGGCACATACATACATATGGACATGACATGATCACGCCCAACAAGTTTTGATCAAAATCGTTGCTCTGGAAAAAAATTATTAAACATTTAATTTCCCATATCATTGGCAAGCAAATATGTAGCAGCCAAAGAATAGCTGAAGCACCGACTCTCGTTTGTGTGTGCGTTCGCCTGTGTATGTGTGTGTGTGTATGTGTTGTTTGTAATGAAAATACATATACATATGTTTTATAAAAGAAATGGAGAATGCTCGAAATAGCGGTTCTTCGCACGGTTCTTACTTCTTTATGCAAAGAATATTCAATTCATTTAATTAATTAGTAGTGTGAGGAACAATATATGCAGGCACGTCACAACCTGTATACTTGCATGTATTTGCTGTGCATTTATATGGGTGGGCGTGCAGGCATATAAATGTTCCACACAGCGACGCGAGTACGGTAAGAGCGACCCTCGCGACTGGAAAGGGTCAAAGGCGAGCGATGAGTCGTCTCGCTCGCTCTTACCAATTCAGCGATTTACTCGCGTCGCACTCTCTGCGTTGATCGTGCACCGCTAGCCGAAGTGCCGTTCGTAGCCGCGAGAAAGTAGCTATTACTTTCACTCGCAGGCGTGTAACGGTGCTTCGGCCAATGAGAGACTGCCACGCGATCACGCGTATTTGGCGTCGCCCAAAATCAGGCGATGTTGCTGTTAAAGCAGAAACGAAGAGGAGACAGGCCCCGCTACAGAGAGCCGAGGCAGGCCCCGCTCCAGAGCCGAAGCAGGGCCTGCGGCGCTGCTATAAAAAGGCGCCCACGGCTCGGCACTGGGTCAGTCAGTCGATTCCAGTGAAAAGTGAAAGTGCCGAGCGTCAACGGAGTGTAAAGTATAAAGTGAAACGAAGTGCAACGAAGGACAACGAAGGACAACGAGGGACATAAAGGACATCGTGGGATACATACAAGGATATTCAGAGGAATATCCTGGACGCATACCAAACCGTATCCTTGAGGACAGAGGTACGGCCGGCAGCTGGTGCTAGAGCAGCGTAACCTGAACAGGAGAGTAAGGTTAGTGAGGGTAGCCGTGCGAAAGCAACGTAAGCTTTCTGAGACGCAGTCTAGAGTGCCAGCGAGTACATCCAGTTGTAGGAGTGCGTGTGGTGATCCAAGCAAACCGCTGGAGTATACAGCGCGTATCCTGGCGTACCCTGGAGTGCTCTGCAACCTCTAGACGGCTCAGAGGCTAATCGATCGCTAGCCGGAGTGCTTCTCACGGCAGAACTACGATCCTGTGGAGATCAGCGTGCGCTAGCCCAGCCAGCTCTAAGGTGTGCTCGGAAAGCGTTACAAGGAGTGGCGTGCCCCACAACCAGGAGTAAGAGGTACGTGAGAGTAGTCGTGCGGAAGAGCGCACGTCTTTGAGGCTCGGTCTAGAGTGCCAGCGAGCGAATCCAGCAGTAGGAGTACCTGTGATACTCTCGGCGAACCGCTAGAGATCACAGCGCGTATCCTGGCGTACTCTGGAGTGTTCTGCAACCTCTAGACGGCTCAGAGGCTAACCGCTCGTTAGCCGAAGTGCTCCTCACGGCACCTACGAATCCTGCGGGCTTAGCCGTGTACAGCTATAGCCTAAGAAATCACTTTGCTGTACTAAAATAGTTATATACCAACGTGAATAAACCAGTTTATATTATTAAATCTAAAAGCAGGACTTATTATTTATCGGCAGGCGCCCAACATATAAATTTGTTGGCACGAACACACAGTCGGCTGAGTGCGGCCCGGCTTAAACTCGGGGCAAACCGAAGGTTCGTTACAACTGGCGCCCAACGTGGGGCCCTGCGATAAATAGAGTCGATTTAAGTGCTTTTAGAAAAATATAAATATGGTACGAGCGTGGGTATATAACCTTAAGAAGGAGGAGGTGATACGCCACGGCCTGGAGTTCGGAGTGAGCCTGTCAGGCACTCTGGACACAATGCGGAGGCAATTCGGCGAGTGGGTCGACGAGCACGAGGGAAGGATTCCATTTTCCCTGAGGCTCGCCGACATTGCAGCCCTCCATGGGCGACGGTCGCCACGAAGAGAGGAAATGTTGACCGCCGTCGAGGAAGAGGATCTGGAGGATCGAGAGGAGAGGACACAAGGCCCGCGAGTGTCACTACCATCCACTAGTGCCGCCGCTGCTCGCCTTAATGAGACCCAGCAAGGACCCTGGAGAGCCACATCCACTCCACAGCCCGAAATGAGGACGCGAGAGCCGAGTTTTGCAGGGCTCGAGTATTCCAAGGTGGCCAAACAGGTGCGCGAATGGGGCTTCCGATTTGATGGCACATCGAAGCCTCTGGAATTTCTGGAGCAGGTGGAGTGGTCGGCCGACACATATGGCCTAAATCTGGACCTGATCCCGAGGGCGATGCCGGAGCTGCTCAAAGGCATGGCCCTGAAATGGTACGTGGCCAATAATCGACACTGGACGTCGTGGGAAGCATTCGTGAGCAGCTTCCAGAGATTCTTCTTGCCGAGAGACTACCTGGAGAACATTAAGGAGGAAGTCTCGAGGCGGAAGCAGATGCTGGGTGAGGCGTTCAAGCTGTATATGGTGGAAATGCAGACCCTGATGAGGCCACTACGCTATGCGGCGGATCGGGAGATGAAGCTGATATATAATGGCAGCTTGCCGGATCTGCGCGCTTATGCTCGGCCTTACCAGTTCCGGAGCCTGACGGAGCTGATGATGCTGGCGGACGAGTTCGAGGACTTGGAGAGGGATCGGGAGAAGCTGAGGCAGCAACAAAGGCAGAGCAAGCCCAGATTGATGGCTATGGGCGACGCTGAATGCGAAGGTGAGTCCACCTTCCACCGCAGCATGGCCGCCGAAGAAGCGTGTCCACGGCCGGCACCAAGAACTGGTGTGGCAGGGCCAAGGACGCACATCCCGAATCCTGCCAGGGCGTGCCGTATGTGTGGCCAAGAGGGCCACTTCGCCGTGGAATGCCGCAATGAAGCGCTTAAGTTTTGCTGGCAATGTGGGCGCATTGGGGTGAGAACGATTGCCTGTTGCCAGTCGGGAAACGGGCTGAGGCACCCGCCATCCAGGGGCGAGCGGGAGCAGCGTCGCGGCGGCCCCAGGCACTGATAGGCCAGCTCGTGGATGAAGGCACACAGATCTCGGCGATCGTAGCCATCGGAGCAGAGGAGCTTAAGGCTACGATCGACACGGGAGCCACCAGCAGTTTCGTGAGCGAGAAACTGGCAGGCAGGCTCCGAGGATTTGGTGTGGTGCGCCCCACACGGAGGCGCATCCGGGTGGCGGACGGCAGTTGTTGTCAAAAGGAGGCAGCGTTGGAGTTGGAAATCAGGCTGGGGGCACAGCAGGTCGTCATGCCACTGCTCATATTACCAGGTGTGATCGATGATCTGGTACTGGGCTGGGATTTCTTGGCCAGGATGGGCTGCACGCTGGAATGCGGCGGCTTGAGTCTGAGGATCGGGCCCAGAGATTCGCAGCCCAATGAGCCAGTGGAGGCGAAGTTGTCGGTGGCAGTCGCCAGTGCGGAGGTGGAGCCCAGAAGCCAAATGGAGGCGAGTCCAGGATCGGCACACCCACTTCATGAGGATGTGGAGGTGGACGCGTTCCTGAGGCAGGAATTGGCCAAATTCCAGCAGATTAAGGGCACCACTGACATCACCGAGCACCGGATCACGATGCACGACAAGCGGCCAATAAAGCAGCGATATTTCCCGAAGAACCCGAAGATGCAGGCGGAGATCAACAGCCAGGTAGATGAGCTCCTGGCTAAAGGATGCATAGAGCCCTCGAAGAGCCCACACAGCGCTCCCATAGTGATGGTGCGGAAGAAGAACGGCAAGTGGCGGCTGTGCGTGGATTTCCGACAGCTCAACAGCCGATCTGTAAAAGATGCATATCCGCTGCCTCGAGTGCATCACATTCTGGACCAGCTTCGAGAGGCTCGCTACATAACGAGCCTGGACTTGAAGGATGGGTATTGGCAGATACCCATGGAGGAGGCCAGCCGACCACTCACGGCATTTACAGTTCCAGGAAAGGGGCTGTTCCAGTGGAAGGTGATGCCGTTCGGCCTTCATTCAGCACCAGCGACTTTCCAGAGGGCTCTGGATCAAGTCATTGGCCCAGAGATGATGCCGCATGCTTTTGCGTACCTCGATGATATCATCGTCATTGGGAGAACCCGCCAGGAGCATATGAACAACCTGCGAGATGTGTTCCGGCGGCTGAGAGCTGCCAATTTGAAGATCAACATCGACAAGTGCGATTTCTTCAAAAAGGAGCTGAAATATCTGGGCCACAAGGTGACGGAACGTGGCATTCGTACGGACCCAGAAAAGGTTGCCGCGATTGCGGAACTTAAGCCTCCCGCAAACGTGAAGGAGTTGCGACAATATGTGGGCGTGGCATCCTGGTATCGCCGCTTTGTGCCTGACTTTGCGACCACAGTACACCCACTCAATGCGCTGTTGAAGAAAGGAGTCAAGTGGGAGTGGACCGAGGAGCGTCAGAGGGCTTTTGACACGGTCAAGGCCAAGCTGACGGAATCACCAGTCTTGGCATGCCCGGATTTTTCAAAGCCGTTCTGCTTACAGACGGATGCGAGCAACTATGGGCTCGGCGCAATTCTGACGCAAACTTCAGAGGATGGAGAGAGGGTCATCTCCTATGCCAGTCGGACACTGAATAGCGCGGAGCGGAACTATTCAGCAACGGAGAAGGAATGCCTAGCGATCGTGTGGGGCATCCGGAAGTTGAGGCCTTACTTGGAAGGCTATCACTTCGTGGTGGTGACCGATCACATGGCGCTGAAGTGGCTCAACTCCATTGAGAGCCCTTCAGGCAGAATCGCCAGATGGGCATTGGAGCTACAACAATTTGACTTCGAGATCCGGTACAGGAAGGGCAAGCAAAATGTAGTAGCCGATGCTCTGTCGCGACAGCCTCTGGAGGAAGCAGTTTGCCGCTTGGTCGCAAGCAAAAGCCAATCAGCTGGGACGGGATGTCGCTGGATGGCTAAGCTTCGCCGAGATCTCCACCAAAACGCACAGAAGATGCCAGACTACCGGGAAGAGGCGGGGAATGTATACCGGCACATTCCTCATCAAGCTGGCCATGAAGATGTGGCTGCGTGGAAGCTATGCGTGCCGAGCGAGCAGCGCAAGCAGGTTCTGGAAGAGAACCACGATGCGGCCACCGCCGGTCACCTGGGAAGCCGGAAGACGATTGCTCGAGTGGCAGCAAGATACTACTGGCCCGGTATGTATCGAGACGTGCGAGGATACGTGCAGCGCTGCGAGCTATGTCAGCGCTACAAGGCCAGGGAGGCCAAGGGATTCTTGGATGAGCTAGGAGTGCATCATCAGTTGACGGCGCCATACACGCCTCAAGAGAATCCCACGGAGAGGGCCAATCGCACGGTCAAGACGATGATCGCTCAATTTGCGGGCAGCGATCAACGTTGTTGGGACGAGGCGCTACCAGAGTTGACACTGGCCGTCAACAGCAGCGTCTCGGCCTCTACAGGGTATTCCGCAGCCTTCCTCACTCAAGGGCGTGAGCCAAGGTTACCGAAGGCCTTGTTTGACGCACAGACGGTGGGAATAGGCCAGGCAACACAAGCACCCACGGAGAGAGCCACCAAATTGGCCGAAGTGCACCAGATTGTAAGGCGAAATCTGGAAAAGGCGGCTCAGGATCAGGCGCGACATTACAATCTGAGGCGGCGACAGTGGAAACCAGCCATAGGGGACAGGGTGTGGGCGAAAGAGCGCCACCTGTCTAATGCCGCTGAAGGATTTGCGGCAAAACTGGCTCCACGATACGGAGGACCGTATACAGTGGTCAGCTTCATCTCGCCGGTAATATGCCGAATCAAGGCGAAGACGGATAAGCACAGCCGGACAGCTCATGTGTCCGATCTGAAGCCATATCAGGCGGAGGCGGGTGAGTCTGAGCACATTATTTAAAAAAAAAAAAAGGGGGTGAATACACATAGCTATGTGTATTGTTGTTGTTATTGCCATCCGAGTTTATTAAAAAATTTTTTTTAGAAATTGTGCAATATTTATATATTGATTTCAAAACAAAACGCATAAAATCGGCAACAGCGCAAGAGCATTAAGAATATCAGCGCGCACGAAATAACGCCGAAAACAACAACAATCGCAGCTGGAATAGTATTCCCGCAAACAACAACAGTGTCAGCTGTAACTGAGGCGAGCCCTCTTTAGGGCAAACAACAACAGTATCAGCTGTAACTGTAGGGAGCCCGCGCCAACAAACAACAACAGTGTCAGCTGTAACTGTGATGCGAGAGAGCGCCGTCACAAACAACAACAATCTCGGCTGCACAGAGCGGCTCATGAAGACGAGCGAAAAAGCAAATGCGAAACGGACACCACCACACACGTAGATTTGCGTACGCCCACGCACTTGCAAATGCACATGCACGCTCAAGCCACGGCGAGAGCATTGGAACAGTGGAGAGCGAGAGAGAGAGAAAAAAAAAACAACAATGCGGCCGGGCACAGAGGCCAATGAACTCGGGCAGCTGAGCGGCGATCGCTACGGCCGAGGCGAGCCGAAGCTCGCGCGAGCAAGCGAACGCCTGCAGCTGTGCTGAGAGAGAGAGCGGCTACAACAATAACAACAAGCGCGCATCGCACGAGCATAGACCTAATATGCAAAACGGGCAACAACAAAACAGCTGGAATCGGCAAACATAGCCCAAACATGTAAAACGGGCAACAACAACCGTATGCGACCGTCAAGGGCAAAAAAGGGCAAAGGCGCGAATTAGGCGACAAAGATAGGGACCTGGAAGTCAGCGCTAAGGATGGGTGGTTAGAAGAGTGCACCCCGCGCTAGAAAGGGAGCAGTAGAGGGCACAGGATCCGTTAAGTGCTGCCGCCCGCACGGCCAGCAGAGCGGCGGCAGAGGCTATAAAAGGGCGTGTTGGTGGCAGTCCATGGCGACAGCAACGTGGAAGGTGATAGCGACGTGGGAGTGACATCGACGTGGGAGAGAAGCACGTCTGGAGTGTTGGCAGACTCAAGGGAATGGGCTCGCAGGAGATTTCGGCGCCAGACTTCTGCTACGTAGCTGGAGGGTCTGGGTAGTGAAGCTAGGGCATCGGCAGAAGAGACGAGGCCGATCCTCGCGCACTGGCCAGCGAATCTGCTGGAGCTGTGCGCGAATGAGGAGTATGCCAAACCGTCTGCCCGGTGCCAGCGTGGCGACACCCCAGAGCCAGTTCACGAACGTCGTCTGGTGCACCGAAATTTCCCGCGGAGCCCGGAATCCCCATTAGTGGGTCCCCGAGGGTGAGAGGAGCCAGTCGCCAGGGTCCGAAGCTGGCAAAGCTCGCCTAGAAGTGGCCGCACAAAATTGGAGGCGCCGCCACTGCAGCCAATACACGGCCACAACACAGCCGAGTGGCGCGTGGAACAGGAAACAGGGTCATCTACTGCAGCGGCAGACGGAGCATGGCCAAAGGGGCATCAAGGAGTAAAGCTGCCTAAACACCGAGGAAGTTTTATTAGAATTTGGTAAATATTTTAATAAAACACTTTGTTTTGCTTACCTGTTTGTTGTGACAGTGTTGCCAGCAGGGTGTCGATCAGCAGTGAGTACGGCGTTGCCACTGGGTGGTTCGACATCGCGTGCCAGGTGGCAACACTGAGCAATGCGGTGGAGCAAAACAAAGAGGAGCAGAACGGTTTGAGTGGCGCCAAATTTAAAAAAAAAAAAAAACTTCGGACAAATTTAAAACACGAAAGTTTCGTGTTTACCGAAGAAAGAGGGGAGTGTGAGGAACAATATATGCAGGCACGTCACAACCTGTATACTTGCATGTATTTGCTGTGCATTTATGCAGGGTGGGCGTGCAGGCATATAAATGTTCCACACAGCGACGCGAGTACGGTAAGAGCGACCCTCGCGACTGGAAAGGGTCAAAGGCGAGCGATGAGTCGTCTCGCTCGCTCTTACCAATTCAGCGATTTACTCGCGTCGCACTCTCTGCGTTGATCGTGCACCGCTAGCCGAAGTGCCGTTCGTAGCCGCGAGAAAGTAGCTATTACTTTCACTCGCAGGCGTGTAACGGTGCTTCGGCCAATGAGAGACTGCCACGCGATCACGCGTATTTGGCGTCGCGCAAAATCAGGCGATGTTGCCGTTAAAGCAGAAACGAAGAGGAGACAGGCCCCGCTACAGAGAGCCGAGGCAGGCCCCGCTCCAGAGCCGAAGCAGGGCCTGCGGCGCTGCTATAAAAAGGCGCCCACGGCTCGGCACTGGGTCAGTCAGTCGATTCCAGTGAAAAGTGAAAGTGCCGAGCGTCAACGGAGTGTAAAGTATAAAGTGAAACGAAGTGCAACGAAGGACAACGAAGGACAACGAGGGACATAAAGGACATCGTGGGATACATACAAGGATATTCAGAGGAATATCCTGGACGCATACCAAACCGTATCCTTGAGGACAGAGGTACGGCCGGCAGCTGGTGCTAGAGCAGCGTAACCTGAACAGGAGAGTAAGGTTAGTGAGGGTAGCCGTGCGAAAGCAACGTAAGCTTTCTGAGACGCAGTCTAGAGTGCCAGCGAGTACATCCAGTTGTAGGAGTGCGTGTGGTGATCCAAGCAAACCGCTGGAGTATACAGCGCGTATCCTGGCGTACCCTGGAGTGCTCTGCAACCTCTAGACGGCTCAGAGGCTAATCGATCGCTAGCCGGAGTGCTTCTCACGGCAGAACTACGATCCTGTGGAGATCAGCGTGCGCTAGCCCAGCCAGCTCTAAGGTGTGCTCGGAAAGCGTTACAAGGAGTGGCGTGCCCCACAACCAGGAGTAAGAGGTACGTGAGAGTAGTCGTGCGGAAGAGCGCACGTCTTTGAGGCGCGGTCTAGAGTGCCAGCGAGCGAATCCAGCAGTAGGAGTACCTGTGATACTCTCGGCGAACCGCTAGAGATCACAGCGCGTATCCTGGCGTACTCTGGAGTGTTCTGCAACCTCTAGACGGCTCAGAGGCTAACCGCTCGTTAGCCGAAGTGCTCCTCACGGCACCTACGAATCCTGCGGGCTTAGCCGTGTACAGCTATAGCCTAAGAAATCACTTTGCTGTACTAAAATAGTTATATACCAACGTGAATAAACCAGTTTATATTATTAAATCTAAAAGCAGGACTTATTATTTATCGGCAGGCGCCCAACATATAAATTTGTTGGCACGAACACACAGTCGGCTGAGTGCGGCCCGGCTTAAACTCGGGGCAAACCGAAGGTTCGTTACAGTAGCGAACTTACAGTTCTTATTTTTTTTTAAGTTCAATAACTAATAATGCATTTAAATTGTCTGCGCACACAGACCCACGCACAATCACCCAATTTGCTAACTGTGCAATTTGAACTCAGCAACTGACCTCAGTCTGCAAGGCGACGATAATATGAGATATTAAATGTTTAATACCTTTTTTTCTAGCCGAACGACTTTGATCAAATTTGTTGGGCGTGATCATAATATTCATAAGTGTGTATGTGCCAAAGCACAAGTATCTAGTACTTGAAATACATGATTTAGCAATTTGAGGTCGTGGCATAAATTTAACAAAAACCGAAATTGCAGAAGGCTCAAATAACACTAAATGCAAAATTTGAGGACTCTAACTATAAAGATGAGTTAAATAGAATGTCGGTTTTTAGATGTCGGTTTTTAATCGATAACATTAAAACGATGATAGTTATAGAATATTTGAAACAAACTCGATCGAATCGTGATATACACGAACTTCCAAAAAAAATTTGAAGTCTCTAGCTCTTATATCTTCTGAGATCGACGCGGTCAAACATACGGACAGACGGACGGACGGACAGACGGACAGACAGAGAAACGGATAGGGCTAAATCGACTCGGCTTCTCTCCCTGATCAAGAATATATATACTTTATGGGGTCTGCCACGCCTCCTTCTGCCTATTACATACATTTTCACAAAACCATTATACCCTTTTTTCCCATTTTCAATGGGTTCAGGGTATAAAAATATATATATAATAAATTTTGTATTGGCAGATATGCCTTAATAACAAATTTATCCACCGTCATGATTGGATACTTTGATGGATAAGAAAAGCTGAAAGCAAGGATATGATTAGAGGAAGAGAGAGTTCAGAGGAAAAAACGTGATAAAATTTGTTATAATTCGCACATAATACATGAAATGCACTGTGCAACTAGTAGTCCGATGTGAGCAGTGGTAAATGCAACGGACGGAAGTGCCTAGTTGTTCTTAAAGGAACCGAGAAATTAAGTTTCATTAACAAGAAGGACGAATCAATATTACCTACAATCAAATTATGTAGAAAATCAAATTATGTAGAAATATGTAGAATTATGTAGAAATAGGAGACGGTAGACGGAGATTAGGTTCCCAGTTTAGATTTCTGGTACACTTTATGCTGTGGAGACCAGATAATTGAACAGTATTCTAAAATAGGTCGTACCAGCTCTTTTGCCCAACGTTTAATGAATCCAAGAACACTTTTGGCTTTATTTATAATGGTTGAGATATGCGTATTGAAGCGAAGTTTTGTATCGAAAAGTACACCAAGATCTTTGACAGAAAAAATGCGTTGCAGAGAATCGCTATTAATTGAATAATTGGCAATGTATGGAGTAGTACGACAGAAGGTCATTGTCATACATTTAGAACAATTTAAACGTAACCTATTGGCCAAGCATCAAAGTTGGAAGGAATTAAGATCATCTTGTAAGCATTGATGATTGATTGTGTTAGAATAAGAAAGGCAACGTTTTACGTCATCAGCATACATACATGAAGATCTTTGAATAAGAAATACAACTGGGAAGGTTGTTGATAAATAATGTAAAAAGTAAAGACCCTAGATGACTACCCTGAGGTACACCTGAAAGAACGAAGATTTGTTTCGAAAAAGATGTTCTCAACACAACTCTTTGAGTTCTCCCCTTTAAATAGGATGATAACCAAGATAAGAGTTTAGGAGAAAACCCTATGAGCTCTAGCTTATGAAATAATACTTCATGGTGAACAGAATCTAATGCTTTGCTGAAATCTGTATATATAATATCAGTTTGCATTTTATTTAAAAAACTTTCGTTTACTAGGGAAGTAAATTCTGGCAGATTAGTCGAAGTTGATCGATTAAGAGCAAAGCCATGTTAAAATGGCGAAATAATTGATTTACAAAAATGTTGTAAGGTTGAAGTTATTATCTTTTCAAATAACTTCGAAATAGCCGATAGTTTGGCAATACCCCTGTAATTAGAAATGTCAGACCTCCCACCTTTTTTATATAGAGGGATAATGAACGACTCTTTCCAAATAGACGGGAACACAGAGGTTTCCAGAGATAAGTTAAAAAGCTTAAGTAAAGGTAACTGAAGGGATTCACAACATTCCTTTATAACACAACTAGGAATATTATCAGCTCTAGGCGAGTAGGATGATTTCATTGACCGAATGTTTGAAATCAGAGAATGAAGTGAAATATTGGAAGCGTTAAAAATATTTGTAGAAGAGATATGATAAGGGTAAGAAGTTTTATAGGGGTTAACAGATGAGTAAGTTGATTGGAAGAAATCAGCAAAAAGATTAGAGGAATCATGATCATTGCAAGAATTGTTAGATTCAAGAAAAAATGTGGAAGGTAAACTAGAAGACTTACGTTTCAATTTCACAAAGGAATACAATTTTTTATAGTCACGAGCAAACTGCCTTTTGCAACGCAAAAGGTAATTCTCTTAGCAACGGGAATTTAATATGTTAAAATTCGACTTGGCTATGGAATATTTAGACCAGTTAATAGTGGAGCTCCACTTTTTAAAATTTTTTAAACATTTAGACCTAATGTTTCTTAAATTAGAAAGCGTCTGAGTAAACCATGGAGGTTTATTAGAAAAAGGCACAGGGAGACACATAGGAACACACTCATCAATAAGAGAGTTTAATATGCTATTGAAAATAGTTGTTGCACAATTAACATCAACGGAATCATATAACGTAGACCAATCTGTTGCACTAATAAGTTGGTTAAGCAAAGCAAAATTGCACTTATTATAACAACGTCGTTTTGATGGAATAGGTTCACAAATTGGAGGAGTACTTAAGGACAGAGATACCTCCAATGTAGGATGGTAAATATCCTCAGGTAAACAAAAAGGGGGTGATCTAGAAACATTAATGCATGAGTCATCATTAATAAAAGCCCGATCAAGCAATCGACTCAGATGATTTGAGATTGAATTCAACTTATTCATATTAAAGTCACCCAACACCAGAAAGAAACCATTATCCTTTACATGTCCATATATTTCTTTAATGCAAGCCATATGTTGCGCATAAACTTGAACATCAGAAGAGGGGGGAATATAAGAACAAGCAATAAAAAGGGAGCAAGATTTAAGGGATAGTTTAACAGCAACTGTCTTGACATCATAAGATGCTAAACAAAGGAATGGTTCGGAGAGAATATTAGATTTAACACCTAATAAGACACCTCCACCTCTACGAGACAGTCGATCATGTCTGTAAATAGTGAAATCATTCGAGAGAATCTCACTATTATAAACATTCGACCTTAACCACGTTTCCGTCAGGGCGATAATATCAAAACGAACACTGAAACTACTCAAAACAAGTAAGAAAACTCTAGTCGGGAGTCCCGACTAGGAGATACCGTAAACCCCGCGCTATCTGCGTTTGTTAAAATACTGCATAATTAAACTAAATTTAATTCATTTTCAATTGTTTAGCCAATAGCGCCATCTATGGTTCGATTGAATAGCGCCATCCATGTTTCGATCCAACTGAGCAGCTGATAATTCGCAAATCATAGCGCCATCTATTGGAAATATGTACACTAAAACTTGCGGGTTTTAGAAGTTGCTAGATGCACGCAGCTCAATGTGTATGTGTGTATGTGTGCACATGTATAGGAAAACAGTTTGCTTTGCTTTGCTGGTCACGTGTTTGGCCGATTGGCCAAACGTTTTGTTTAATAACTTCTGCGCGAATTAATGGATTTGAATGAAATTTTCAGCTCATGTTCAACATATTTTATTACATTTTTTCCAATTTTTAAAAATGTAAACCCATTCATTTACTGGCTTTGAGTGCAACTAACCTCAATTTAAATATTTGGGGAAATTTGAAGCCGGTATCCAAAATTTAACAAAAATCAAAATTAGAGAAAATAAATATAAAACTTACAAAATTTGGGGACTCTAGCTATAAAGACGTGGGAGATATAATTTTATAACTAACATTCGATAATGTTTTTAATCGATAACAATAAAATTAAAATATTTATCGACTTTTAACAAACTCGATCTTTCAAGTCTCTAGCTCTTATAGGTTCTGAGAACGACGCTTTCATACATACGGACAGACGGACGGACGGACAGACGGACATGGCTATATCAACTCGGCTTGTCTTCCTGACCAAGAATATATATACTTTATGGGGTCTGCCACGCTTCCTTCTGCCTGTTACATACATACACATTTCAACAAAAACATTATACCCTGATTTTCTCATTTTCAATGGGTTCAGGGTATAAAAAGACTTCTGAGCTAAGAATTCAGGCCACGAACGTTTTGTTATATTAAGAAGATCTGTGAAGCAGGTTGAACTGTGGAATCGCAAGAGAGTCAGAACAAGGTGTAGAAGCAGCTAATAAATTTGGAGACACAGGTATAGAAGGTGGTCCCAACTGAAAGGCAGGTGACATCTCAGCCTGAGAAGATTCAAAATCATATTGATTTAATAATTTATCAGCCGCATCTAGTTCATAAGACAACTGTTTTGATAGATTATTAATCTTTAAAAACTGAACCCGCACCGAGTTATACATTTTGGAAAAATTTATTTGTTTTTCCAAACAAAGTGGACAAGACCAACGTAAGCCACCACAACCAACTTTAGCAGTTGACATGACCTTATCATATTCGCGCCCTGTTAGGCCAGCACATTTACTATGCATCATATTCTCACACAACCAGCAATTAATAAATTGCACTTGTGTGGAATCAGAAGTTTGCCGCATAGAGCAATTTTTTTTTACAACAGGTCATATTGGCAATTGGGATTCAAGAGAAGAAAAAAAACACAAAAACAGAAGATTAGATTTATATGTTGATTTATATGTTGAAAGAGAAACTCACAACAACAAAACGGGAGATCAGATAAAAATAAACAAGTGAAAAGCAAAGAGAGAATTGTGTTGAGAGAATCAACTCACAGCAACAAAACAACTGATATAGAGCACGAGCGAAAAAGCAAACGCCAATCACCCACACCAACAAATGTAAGGGGAATAAACTAAAGAGACGAGCAGTGAAAGATAAAAAGCAGGATGAAAGTAAAAAATAAAATTACTGACGCTGCACAAATCACAAGCACCAAAAGCTATTACAAAACACAAATCACCGCGGATTAGACCACTGAACAAACGCACAACAGTGATAAATGGCAACAATAACCAAAATCAACAGTGAGAAATAAAAATATCAATGTTTAGTCAAAAATAAAAGACAAAAGCCGCGGAGAAAAAAAAACACGTCTATAACTTTCGAACTAAGAACTCTCTCTTGTAGCCCTTCTAGAAGTAGAGTTTCTGAGATACAGGAAAATGCATTTTCCGATTTGCCACGCCCCTTGTGGGCGTATCGGGGAAATCTTGACACTTTATCAGACGAGAACATACACGAGTATATATTTCAAATTTCAAGTCTCTAGCTTCAATAGCGTGGAAATGGTTTGCGTTCATACGGACAGACGGATAGACTGACAGACGGACAGCATGATGGGCATTGTACAAAATCAATAGACTTTTCCACTACGTGAAAAGTCTAAAAATGTTGTACACCATTGAATGGCCAGAAGCCTAAAATTCCTAGGTGCAGCATTAAATGTCATATCAGGCACGCCAGATGTCTCCGACTTCGAAAAGGTTAAGTGGTCCGGATCCCGGATTGATGCAAATAACAAACAATTAATTATAGATAGACGCGTTCATACAAACGACAGACGGACATGGCTATATCGACTCAGCTCGCCTCCCTGCTCAAGAATATATATACTTTATAGGGTCATATATATATATATATACATATATTTGTATTTGAATTTACTTTCATAAATTGGCTCAAACCAATATTCTGGGATGTTCGACAACTTGATTTCCTTAACGCTGTGCGATCTACGTTTTAATAAATACTCCATATAGCTAAATATACCCATTACGGTGAAAACGCTGTCAGCTTGAACGCGGGTATACATTAACAAGAAGAAAATTCTAGTCGAGACCGCTCGACTAGGGTATACCCTGAACCCTGCGAAGAACCGCTATTCCAAGCACTCTCCGTTTCTTTTATAAAACATATGTATATGTATGTTCATTACAAGCAACACATACACACACACATACACAGGCGAACGCACACACAAACGAGAGTCGGTACTTCAGCTATTCTTTGGCTGCTACATATTTGCATGGCAATGATATGGGAAATTAAATGTTTAATAACTTTTTTCCAGAGCAACGATTTTGATCAAACTTGTTGGGCGTGATCATGTCATGTCCATATGTATGTATGTGCCGAAGCACAAGTCTCTAGTATTTGATATATGGGAGTTACAAATTTGAGGCGAAGGGGGCGTGGCACCCAAAATTTAACAAAAACCGAAATTGCGTAAGTCCCAAATAAATGACAAATTTGAAGACTCTAGCTAGAAAGATGAATTAGATAGAATTTTATATATTAATTTAGATTTTCGTTTTTAATCGATAACAATAAAACGATAACAGTTATCGAATTTCTGAAACAAATTCGATCTTTTCGTGATATACAGGAGCCTACATAAAATTTCAAGTCTCTAGCTCTTACAGGTTCTGAGAACGACGCTTTCATACATACGGACAGACGGACGGACGGACAGACGGACATGCCTATATCAACTCGGCTTGTCTTCCTGACCAAGAATATATATACTTTATGGGGTCTACCACGCCTCCTTCTGCCTGTCACATACATACACATCTCAACAAAAACATTATACCCTGAATTACCATTTTCAATGGGTTCAAGGTATATAAATTACACCCTACGAAAAATCGATACTACAGACATTGTATGTATGCTTATTATTTTCTGTACCCTTCGAATTAAAGGACAGACGGGCATGGCTATACCGACTCAGCTCGTCTCAATGCTCAATATATTTACTTTGTGTGGTCTGCCACGCCTAATTGTCCCTGTTACATACATTTCAACGAAATCATTATACCACTTTTCCCATTTTCACATTCACATTTCTCTAACAGATGAGTTCAGCGTCCCGATGCTGCAAGTGCCCGCTTTATCTCTTATCCTGAGTCGACTTGTCCACTGTAGTTTTGTAGAATATGAAGCCAACCTTTAGCTTTAGCTCTTATCCAATTTATATATGATAATTACGTTTTATTGAAGACGTAAAGAAATAAAGTCACTCTACTAAGGTGATAAGCCGTAATATCGATTTTTATTAATCACATAAATTGCTGAGCCACAAGGCCAGTAATCTGAATGTAAAGTTAACTCTCCAACCTAATCTTCGTAACTCTGAACCAGAAATCTACGCCGCTACGCATCGTGGAACCATCATTTCAATTGAGGATCGCATTATAATTTACATAATTTATGTGTAAAATAAGCATAGCATTTTGAAATATCGACTCTTCGCTGGGCTCAAAGCATATCCTGCTCAAGCAGGATTCTTAAAAATGAAGCGCTTTGACAGTATTCCTGTTTCTAATTTCTATGTCGAATTGCTGTAACTCAAGTGACCATTTGGCTATCACTGAAGGCCTCTTGATGGAATTGAGTTACTTCAGAGTCATGTGGTCTGTTACCGTCAAAAGAAGAATACAAATATAGCCGTAGCTTCCAGATGCTCAAGTGGCGAGTGGAGTCCATCGATGCTTACAACTTCGTCGAACGTCAGGGAATGAGGAATCCTTCCCTCGCTCGCGGTGACCCGCTTACCAAGCTGCCTCAGCATTACATCCAAGGTGCCTGCTAAACTTACTCTGAGCTCGACACCGTTTCACAAAAAGTCGTTTGTCTTTAGATTATGTACTCACGCTCGCAGTATGGGTATGTATTGAGAGTCATTAAACTGTTTTTTATTGTAGCTAATTCCAAGTTCGAGGCGGGACGAATTATGACGACTGTGTTTGTACAAACAAATTTATACAAGAGCACATGCGATAAATGATTAGTCAATAATTTGATGATTTGAGCTGGTATATATTCTCCTAGTTTTCCAAATTTACAATTCAATTGTGTTACAGCGTGCTTTAATGCCCGGCATGCGCTACTCCAGTCAACTCCTAACGCTCTATTCAGCCATATTTAAGTCCTTGTTGGTGGCAGCTAATGATCCTGTCTTATCTTTTGACATTTACATGCTGCGCTTTTCCAGTTGTACTCCTTGACATCGGTTCTTTTTGGCTGATCACTTTACTCGCCTTGTCTCTCGGCACATTCCCATTCACTTTCACTTGTATAATATTCTTCAATGACCAGTGCTAAAGTAAAGGCGCATATTTATAGAGCAGGGAGCGGGCGAGTTTGCCGTACCCAACTTAATCGCCAGTTTGTTTTCAAAAATTGATAACTATTTCTAAATTGCAAACAAGTAAGAAAACTCTAGTCGAGACCGCTCGACTAGGGTATACCATGAACCCTGCGAAGAGCCGCAATTCCGAGCAATCTCCGCTTCTTTAATATACATAAGTATATATATGTTCATTACAAACAAAACATACACACACACATACACAGGCGCAAGCACTCACAAGCGCAAGTCGTTGCGTCAGCTGTTCTTTGGCTGTTTTGTATAGCAATGTTATGGGAAATTAAATGTTCAATAACTTTTTTTCTAGACGAACGATTTTAATCAAACTTGTTGGGCGTGGTCATGTCATCCATATGTGTGTATGTGCCAAAGCACAAGTCTCTAGTATTTGACATACGGGAGTTACAAAATTAAGGCGAAAGGGGCGTGGCATCCAAAATTTAGCAAAAACCGAAATTGCGTAAGGCTTACATAACACTAAATGCAAAATTTGAAGACTCTAGCTAGAAAGATGAATTAGATAGAATTGTATAGCTTAATTCAGATTTTCGTTTTTAATCGATAACAATAAAACGATAACAGTTATCGAATATCTGAAACAAACTCGATTTTTTCGTGATATACAGGAACCTACATAAAAAATTTCAAATTTCTAGCTCTTGTAGGTTCTGAGAACGACGCGTTCATACATACGGACAGACGGACGGACAGACGGACAGGGCTAAATTAACTCGGCTCCCTGATCAAGAATATATATACTTTATGGGGTCTGCTACGCCTCCTTCTGCCTGTTACATACATTTCAACAAAAACATAATACCGTGATTTCCCATTTTCAGTGGGTTCAGGGTATAACAAGTAAGAAAACTCTAGTCGAGACCGCTCGACTAGGGTATACCCTGAACCCTGCGAAGACCCGCAATTCCAAGCAATCTCCGTTTCTTCAATATACATAAGTATATATATGTTCATTACAAGCAACATATACATACACACATACACAGGCGAACGCACACACAAACGCCAGTAGGTGCGTCAGCTGTTCTTTGGCAGCTGTTTGCATGGCAATGTTATGGGAAATTAAATCGTTGCTCTAGAAAAAAGTTATTAAACATTTAATTTCCCATAACATTGCCATGCAAACAGCTGCCAAAGAACAGCTGACGCACCTACTGGCGTTTGTGTGTGCCTTGGCCTGTGTATGTGTGTGTGTATGTTTTGCTTGTAATGAACATATATATACTTATGTATATTGAAGAAACGGAGATTGCTTGGAATTGCAGTTCTTCGCAGGGTTCAGGTATACCCTAGTCGAGCGGTCTCGACTAGAGTTTTCTTACTTGTTTATTTTTTTTTTTTGCGTAAAATACTTTTCCTCTTTGATGAATACTTGCGTTGTCTCCGTTTTAAATTGAAATCGAACTGGCTGGCAGTAACGTGTTGTCTGAGGTTCCTCCAAATTGTTCCGTTGTCTGCTTTTGAAATTAGTTGGAGGTGTACATAGTTTTTTAATCAATAACATTAAAAATTAAGACAGTATTCGATTTTTTCAGCTAACTTGATCTTTTCGTGCTATACAGAAACACTAACCATATAACACATAGATATATCACGCAGAGCACTGAAATTCAGCGAATTCGCACAGTGACATGACAGCCCCATGCCGAATTCGCTTTACTTTTTGTTGCGAGCAGCACGTACTCTGTAACAAGAAAATCAGTGCTCTGCGAGCGCTCGTTCGGTAATGGTCCATTTGTATACAAAGCCCTTGTATGCAACCATGTATGCTTATTTTCTGATCTCTTCTCTCTCATATATTCTTATTATCTGCTCTCTTCTCTCTCCAATATATATATATACTAGAGGCGTGGTAAATCGGATCTGAATATATAGTGATTTTACTAGTTTCGTTATATTTTGAGCACTATTGATGCTAGAGATTTGAGACTTGGTATATATACTCGGGTTAACATCTCACAATCGAAAAGCTATGGCGGATATATCTACACCTTCAGGGGGCGTGGCAACTAATATCAGCTTATATCTCCCACAGTTTTAGCGCTAGAAGAAAAATACCCTGTAATTTTCGCATTTTTCGAATGTAAGCATCCAAACTTTACAGTTATATTCTCAAACGCCCACTCTATGCACATGCCAAAAATTATTTGTCTACGACCACTGGGGGCGTGGCAAATCAAAACTGAAACATCTGCATCTTCTGAGCCAATAACGCGCCACATAATGACTTTGTGACCTTTGACCTTGTCTTTAGATTTGTTAAATTATATATATATATATATATATATATATATATATATATATATATATATATATATATATATATATATATATATATTTATGTTTGAAAAGAATATTTTATTAATACAAAATAACTAAATAAAGAAAATATAACAAAAATATCTACATGACCGCACCGGGGTTCGAGCCCACACCTCTACGCTCGCCAACGAACTTATATCACATTTTCAGAGTTGCCACCTCTCTCATTTTGGGAGTTGCCACCTCTCTTATTTTGAGGGATGCCACCTCTCTCGATTTAGGTGCGTGTTTTTGCGAAGGTAAGGGTGCTAAGCTTCGATCCTAATTGAAACTGTCTGGCCACCTCCAATGAAAAGTTTTAATCTGCAGCTAATTTAAGCGGCGACAGTGGGGATTTAAGGTTAAATTTTAAATAACATAATGTGATAGATGCCCCTGTGTGCTGCTGGGACGTGAAAAAGTATTTCGCTGTCGGTTGCGTCCGACAGCAATGTTCTTACTTGTTATTATTATTTATGGGAAGGGTATGGAAGTGTCAGGCTCATACGAAGAATATGTTTTCGCGACGAGCATGCACACACACTAACAGTAATTACCGTTACAGCAGTTCACATGTATGAGCATTTGTGTGTCTCCATGCGAAACTTAAGCTGCAAGTGGTTGCATAGAAGGGCTTTCAGAGTACAAATGGACCATTACCGAACGAGCGCTCGCAGAGCACTGATTTTCTTGTCACAGAGTACCCGCTGCTCGTAGCAAAAAGTAAAGCGAATTCGGCATGGGGCTGTCATGTCACTGTGCGAATTCGCTGAATTTCAGTGCTCTGCGTGTTATATCTGTCTTATATGGTTAGTGACAGCTCTTATAGGTTCTGATATCGACGCGTTCATACATACGGACAGATTGTCATGACTATATCAACTCGGCTTATCTCCCTGATCAAGAATATATATTTTATGAGGTCTGCCACCCCTCCTTCTGCCTGTTTCAACAAAACCAACATATACGTAGACAAAAACAACCACACAGCACAATAAGAGGGAAACAGAGGCTCCGTTGGCCACATCTGACCTTGAAAAAATTTGACGGCGTGTTAGAATATTAAATACTACGCGCACATCCGCTAATTTCCGCAACAAACTGAAGCACTTTTATTACCTTAAGAATCAGATTAAACAAGTAAGAAAATTCTAGTCGAGACCGCTCGACAAGGGTATACCCTAAACCCTATGAAGAACCGTTTTTCCAAGCATTCTTTTTGTTTCTTTTATATACACATGCATATGTACGTTCATTACAAGCCAAACTTACACACACACGCACAGGCGCGCACACACACAAACGCCAGTCGGTGCGTCGGCTGTTCTTTGGCTGCTTTGCATGGCAATGTTATGGGAAATTAAATGTTTAATAACTTTTTTCTAGAGCAACGATTTTGATCAAACTTGTTGGGCGTGATCATGTCATCTATATGTATATATGTGCCAAAGCACAAGTCTGTAGTATTTGAAATACGGGACTTACAAATTTGAGGCGAAGGGGGCGTGGCATCCAAAATTTAACAAAAACCGAAATTGTGCAATGATCACATAACACTAAATGCAAATTTTGAAGACTCTAGCTATAAAGATGAATTATATATAATTAAATAACGGAGCATCGATTTCGTTTTTAATCGATAACATTAAAATTAAGACAGTTATCGATTTTTTTTAACAAACTCGATCTTTTCGTGCTATACAGGAACCTACATAAAAAATTTCAAGTCTCTAGCTCTTGTAGGTTCTGAGAACGACGCGTTCATACATACGGACAGACGGACGGACGGACGGACGGACGGACGGACGGACGGACGGACGGACGGACGGACGGACGGACAGACGGACAGGGCTAAATCGACTCGGCTTGTCTCCCTGATCAAAAATATATATACTTTATGGGGTCTGCCACGCCTCCTTCTCCCTGTTACATACATTTTAACAAAAACATTATACCCTGATTTTCCCATTTTCAATGGGTTCAGGGTATAAAAAATGGAATGAAAATCTTTAGGGGAATCTGGGGGGAACACAACAACTGCCCACATTGAATTAAGATTTGTTTCGACGAAAACTTACAAAGAGTTGCAAAAATGAACAAGTGTTCGCAACTTCAACTCTATTTTTAGAAAGTCCCGTTTCATTTCCAGATAAATCTGGTTTGCCAATTAGAAGCTTGGACATTTCTGTAATAATTACTTTTCATTTCGTCCAAATATTTTCTAACGATTTTTTTAATTTTTTACCTAAGAACGGAGCCACTGTGCAATGAAGCAAAACTCATATGCAGATATAGAAAAAATAAAGTAATAATAATAACTTGAGTACAGTTAGAGCATATTTGAGCCTCTTGCTCGTTTATTTTGCAGTTAGAAAAGCACATGGTTGTGCGTGTTTATGTACATACATATGTAGGGTGCATTTATGGATATGTAACATACGCATAGTATGTTTGGAATATGGACTCTTCGCAGGGTTCAGGATATCTCCCAGTCGAGCCGTCTCGACAGGAGCACTGTTCAATCATGAGCATGCTATATAACAAATAGCTCAAAATAACCTGCGCATAGTCTTACACTAAGTAATAAAAATGTTATCCCTTAGCTTCAGCGACCAAGGCAGAGCGTAAGAATGAGCCTAGACAACGACGGTACATCGAACGTCGGACTGACGCACATAGCTATATCAACTCGACTCGTTGAGCTGATCAAGAATATAAATACTTTATGGGGTCTGCCACGCCTCCTTCATTTTAACAGATCGATTATACCCTGATTTCCATTTTTCAATGGGTTTAGCGTATAAAAAGGACCACTTGTGTAAACATGTGTGTACTTGTGCTGATAATAATTACCGTTCCAGTGATTGAATGTAGTTTTTAAGATTCCCCTGTTAGGTATATAAGACAAGTATTTTATGTGGAGATGTTTTTTGTTAACTCTCTAGAAAGTACTGTTGTTATACTTACTTGTTGTACCCGAAACCCATTAAAAATGGGAAATCAGGGAAGAAATGACGTTAAATATATTGAAAACTATATTATTACTTGAAAACAGTCTTACCTATTGCACATTCTCGGAGTCCATTTTGAAACGTTGCGTAAAGTAGTGCTGGTGTGTAAGATATTGTCACAGGATCAAGGTACTGTATTACACGGTTAAGTGAATTGTGCAGATCCATTGTTATATTTACGACCACTTTTAGTTATCATATAGAAATTTTAGTGTTTATAGAAAAATATGGGGTTACGAAGGTTAGACTCACATTTTTTAAGTTGAAGTAAACGCAGGTACGTGCGCGATGGTGCCACCAGCTTTGTTAGGGAAGGTTGTGATTCGCAAAAATTGATCAGCTTCTCACAAACATCTTCATCCAGTTCAGGTAGTAAAGATTCTGTGTAAAGCCAATGCAAGATCGGATTCAATAGAAATGCGGGTAGATTGATGAGGACTCCAACCGGTGTTAGTGGTGAGGGCGGCGGCGTGTCTATTGAATTGGCAAACGGTGAAGGACTGCGCACTCGATATGGGGATAGTGGCGGTCGACGTGTGTTACATACAGTCAGATTTGCGGTACCACCTCCGCTTTGGAGAATAGACGTCGACATTGGTTGTAACATCAAATCATGACAAAAATTAAAAATATTTGTTGATTCTATTTGACATGTCTCCAGATGCGAATCTGAATGCGAAGTAGGTGGAAAACGTCGCATACCACCTTGCATATGTAGTAGTCCACCATCAGCATCGCAGAGTGTTCCAATCGCATCTTTATCATTACCATTGCTTATACAGTTATCACTGCCACGCAAATAATGCAAACGCTGCGTCTCTAATCTTGTAGTTGGCGCTAAAAGTTGAAAATTGCACATTGGCTGCATATATATGGCGGATAAATTAGTTCCTCGTAAATTTTTTGTTCGCTTTTCGCCAGCATCAACAATATCTATCGATACATTTATAGGATTATGATTTGGTTTATTTGGCGGAAAATGCGAAGGCTGTACGTTTTGAGATGTTGATAGCAGGGTATTGTTAGCACACATACTACAATCAAATCCGTTAAGACGCAGTATAGAGGAATGAAGAGCATATTCTAATCCTGTACAACTTTTAACTAATATATCGCTAAAATAAGGCTCCAATAATGCTTCACCAAAGCTGAATTGCCTTTCCTGACCGTTTGCTCGATCGTCCTTAAGTCTCTTGCATTCAACTGAATACCAGTTTTCACTACTAAGTATTAGGAAATCAGTTGGCAGTAACGTACTGGTCTATAGATATTTTACATAGATAAAAACCTTAAGTAATTGATATATTCAATTCAAACACCAAATTACTTACACTGAATTCAATACTGTGGCCAGCAAAAGCAGCAAAGACGAGACGAGGATTAGCTTCGTGTACATCAAACGTTTCACAACTAAATAAAATATTGGCAGAATCATTGCAAGTGCAGCTGTCAGGTATTTCAGGGAGTGGACTGACCAAATCATTATACCACGTAATGTCACTGGTATCGTCTAAGCGGAATTTGATTCTAGGCAAGTAAATGTATTAGATTGTATTTGCCAGTGTATAAAAATACTCACCCTTCTAGTCCCGAAACCTCACGCTTGCCTTCGAATGTACATGAAATTATCTGCGTTGTGGATAAAGTTAATTTCTGAAAGCTTTTCGTTCATTAATTCGAAATAAATCACCTCCCATGTTCCTAGAAAAGTGTGCTCCAACGCCATGTTAATATTAATATTTGTGCTCATGCTCAAAGCGGACCTCTGAAGAACTTATTTCATGAACTTGCGACACACTAGCGCCGATAATTTTCTGGCATATCACTATGAACCTTCATTTGTACATGCAAACTTTCAATATTTACGTACTCAACATCTGTACTGTATATACTCCTTGGCTTTAAATATATTTTTGATTTACTTAGATATCGACTATTTTGTATAATTAAAATTTTTTACAGTTTCACCGCTAGTAACTGATGAGGCATAGAAGTCATATAATCCAATCTCTGTACTTTTGCGCATGTTCTATACAAATATATATGTATATGTGTATGTCTGTAGAATTTGTATGTATGCATGTATGAATGTACATACATATGTACGTCAGAGTGTGGGCGAAGCGAGCTAAGGCGAAAATTTTTTTTATATTTATTAATCCACATATTTACATATATATGTACATATGTATTTACATATATTTATCTTTTTTTATCTATTTGGGAGATCCAGGACATGGAATCTTTTTAGGAAAGCGAAAAATGAATAGAGTTGCGACAGATTGATTCGGAATCGCTTTGGTAATAAAAATCGGAAAATGCATTTTCCTGTATCTCAGAAACACTACTTCTAGAGAGTTGAGATTTTAAATGTACACTTACGTCAACATCCCAAGACAACAAGCTATGGCGGATATATCTATGCCCAGTGGGGGCGTGACAAATCGGGTCAAACTGTATCTTCTACAGTTTTAAAGCTAGAATGCCCAAATTTGGCATTTGTGAGCTTATATGTATCTCTCACAGTTTTAGTGCTAGAAGTTTCAAAATTGGGTGGTAAAATACTGGTGGCCTCCGTTATAGATTCCCCGAAAATTATTTTTACGCTGTTTTCGGCCCGAAAGTTTCGGGGCGTGAATTACAAAAAAATACCCTGTAGTTTTCATATTTTCAGAATGCAAACAGCCAAACTTTACTCTTATATTATATGTAGACCAACTCTATGAACATGCCAAAAATTATATGTCTACGCCCACTGGGGGCGTGGCAAATCGAAACGAAAACAAGTAAGAACGTTGCAGTCAGAGGCAACCGACAGCGAAATACTATTTCACGTCCCAGCAGCCCACAGGGGCATCTATCACATTATATTTTTATACCCTGAACCCATTGAAAATGGGAAAATCAGGGTATAATGTTTTTGTTGGAAGGCGTATGTATGTAACAGGGAGAAGGAGGCGTGGCAGACCCCATAAAGTATATATATTCTTGATCAGGGAGAGTAGCCGAGTCGATTTAGCCCTGTCCGTCTGTCTGTCCGTATGTATGAACGCGTCGTTCTCAGAACCTATAAGAGCTAGAGACTTGAAATTTTTATGTAGGTTCCTGTATAGCACGAAAAGATCGAGTTTGTTAAAAAAAATCGATAACTGTCTTAATTATAATGTTATCGATTAAAAACGAAATCGATGCTCCGTTATATAATTCTATATAATTAATCTTTATAGCTAGAGTCTTCAAATTTTGCATTTAGTGTTATGTGAGCATTACACAATTTCGGTTTTTGTTAAATTTTGGATGCCACGCCCCCTTCGCCTCAAATTTGTAACTTCCGTATATCAAATACTAGAGACTCGTGCTTTGGCACATACATACATATGGATGACATGATCACGCCCAACAAGTTTGATCAAAATCGTTACTCTAGAAAAAAAATTATTAAACATTTAATTTCCCATAGCATTGACATGCAAAGCAGCCAAAGAACAGCTGATGCACCGACTGGCGTGTGTGTGTGCGTGTGCGTGTATTTTTTGCTTGTAATGAACGTACATATGCATGTGTATATAAAAGAAACAAAGAATGTTTGGAATAACGGTTCTTCATAGGGTTTAGGGTATACCCTTGTCGAGCGGTCTCGACTAGAGTTTTCTTACTAGTTTTTTTTAAATAACCTTAATTCCCCGCTGTCGCCGCTCAAATTAGCTGCCGATTAAAATTTTCATCGGAGGTGGCCAATTAGGGTCGATGCTTAGAACCCTTACCTTAGCAAAAACATGCACCTAAATCGAGAGAGATGGCATCTCTCAAAATAAGAGAGGTGGCAACTCTGAAAATGTGAAATAAGTTCGTTGGCGAGCACAGAGGTGTGGACTCGAACCCTGGTGCGGTCACGTTGATATTTTTGTTATATTTTCTTTATTTAGTTATTTTGTATTAATAAAATATTCTTTTCAAACATATATATATAATTTGACAAATCAAAAGACAAGGTCAAAGGTCACAATGTCATTGTGGGGCGCGCTATTGGCTCAAAAGCTGCAGATGTGTCAGTTTTGATTTGCCACGCCCCCAGTGGCCGCAGACAAATAATTTTTGTCATGTTCATAGAGTGCGCGTTCAGAAATATAACTGTAAAGTTTGGATGCTTACATTCGAAAAATGCGAAAATTACAGGGTATATTTTGTACAGCATTGCCCTTTTAGGGCGTAACAATAACTTTTAGGGAATCGATATAACAGGTCCCCAGTAACTTAGCATCCAATTTTGAAGCTTCTAGCACTAAAACTGTAGAAGATATAAGCTGATAAAAGTGTCCAAGGGCGATAAAGTTTGGCCCGATTACCACGCCCCCAATGGGCGTATACACATTACTTTTGGCATGCTCATAGAGTGGGCGTTCAGGAGTATAACTGTAAAGTTTGGATGTTAGGCACTCGAAAAATGCTAAAATTACAGGGTATTTTTCTTTAATTCAATAATTTTTAGGGAATCGGTAGAGGAGGCCCCCAGTAACTTAGCATCAATTTTTGAAGCTTCTAGCACTAAAACTGTAGGAGATATAAGCTAATATTTGTTGCCACGCCCCCTGTGGGCGTAGATATATCCGCCATAGCTTTTCGATTATGGGATGTTAACCCGAGTATATATACCACGTTTCAAGTCTCTAGCATTAATAGTGCTCAAAATATAACATAATTAGTAAAATCACTATATATTCAGAACCGAATTGCCACGCCCCTAGTGGGCGTGGCCATAAATTTTTTAAGGCGATCTTTGTAGGATCATACAGTAATCAGCGTGTCTTCGACCACAGGGGGCGTGGCAATTAATATCAGCTTATATCTCCCACAGTTTTAGTGGTAGAAGCTTCAAAATTGGATGCTAAGTTACTGGGGCCTCCTCTACCGATTCCCTAAAAATTATTGAATTAAAGAAAAATACCCTGTAATTTTAGCATTTTTTGAATGTAAGCATCCAAACTTTACAGGTATATTACTGAACAAACACTTTATGAACATGACCAAAATTATGCGCCTACGGCCACTGGGGGCGTGGCAAATCACAACTGAAAAATCTACAGCATCTGAGCCAATTACTCGCCACATAATGACTCTGTGACCTTTGACATTGTGTATTGATTTGCCAAATTATATATATGTATTGAAAAGAATATTTTATTAACATAAATTAAAGAAATAATAAAAGAAACAAATAAATAAATTAAAGAATAAAAGAAACAAGTAAGAAAACTCTAGTCGAGAACGCTCGACTAGGGTATACACTGAACCCTGCGAAGAACCGCTATTCCGTGGCTTCTCCGTTTCTTTTATAATACATATGTATATGTATGTTCATTACAAGCAACACATACATACAAACATACACAGCCGAACGCACACAAGTGGAAGTCGGTGCGTCAGCTGTTCTTTGGCTTCTGTTTGCATGGCAATGTTATGGGAAATTAAATGTTTAATAACTTTTTTTCTAGAGAAACGATTTTGATTAAACTTGATGGGTGTCATCATGTCATCCATATGTATGTATGTGCCAAAGCACAAGTCTGTAGTATTTGAAATACGGGACTTACAAATTTGAGGCGAAGGGGCGTGGCACCCAAAATTTAACAAAAACCGAAATTGTGTAAGGCTCACATAACACTAAATGCAAAATTTGAAGACTCTAGCTATAAAGATGAATTATACATAATTATATAACTTAGCATGGTTTTCGTTTTTAATCGATCAAATTAAAATTAAGACAGTTATCGATTTTTTTTTAACAAACTCGATCTTTTCGTGATATACAGGAACCTACATAAACAAGTAAGAAAACTCTAGTCGAGACCGCTCGACTAAGAGATCCCCTGAAACCTGCGAAGAACCGCAATTCCAAGCAATCTCTGTTTCTTTAATATACATAAGTATATATGTATATGTTCATTACAAGCAACACATACACACACACATGCACAGGCGCAAGCAGACACAAGTGGAAGTCGGTGCGTCAGCTGTTATTTGGCTGCTTTGCATGGCAATGCTATGGGAAATTAAATGTTTAATAACTTTTTTTCTAGAGTAACGATTTTGATTAAACTTGTTGGGCATCATCATGTCATTCATATGTATGTATGTGCCAAAGCACAAGTCTCTAGTATTTGATATACGGGAGTTACAAATTTGAGGCGAAGGGGGCGTGGCATCCAAAATTTAAAAAAAAACGAAATTGCGTAAGGCCCAATTTGAATTGCAAAATTTGAAGAATATATCTATAAAGATGAATGAAATATAATTTAACTAACTAAATGAAGACATCGGTTTTTAATCGATAACATTGAAACGATAATAGTTATTGATTATTTGAAACAAATTCGATCGAATCGCGATATACACGAACTTCAAAAAAAAATTTGAAGTCTCTAGCTCTTATATCTTCTGAGATCGACGCGTTCAAACATACGGACAGACGGACAGACAAACAGACGGACGGACGGACAGACGGACAGACAGACAGACGGACAGACGGACAGACAGACAGACGGACAGACGGACAGGGCTAAATCGACTCGGCTTCTCTCACTGAT
This sequence comes from Drosophila paranaensis, assembly GCA_035047545.1. Lineage (NCBI taxonomy): Eukaryota > Metazoa > Arthropoda > Insecta > Diptera > Drosophilidae > Drosophila > Drosophila paranaensis. Next base: position 203,857 of record JAWNPL010000152.1, on the reverse strand, counting down.
CAAGAATATATATACTGCCACGCCTCCTTCTCCCTGTTACATACATGGGAAAAAATGGGAAAAAAGGGTATAATGGTTTTGTGAAAATGTATGTAGCAGGCAGAAGGAGGCGTGGAAGACCCCATAAAGTATATATATTATTGATCAGGGAGAGAAGCCGAGTCGATTTAGCCCTGTCCGTCTGTCCGTGTTCATGCATAAACATAAGAATGTTTAGGCACAAACATACAAATGCATAACAATTAAAAAGAGAAACCCGACGCGCTAAGAATACAAACCAATTGAAAAATGCCTCCGACGCACTTGTCGATTAGAGGGGAGCGCAACATACATAAACAAGGGCCACATGGGCTGACATTAAAATTAGATACGTGCACGCAGAGCCTTACAAACTCAGCGCTAGGCTAAGGTTACATAATTTAAGCTATGATTTATGCATGAGTCAGGGTATAAAATCCCTGCCTCAGAAGAATAAAGACTCAGTACAAAACTAACCACCACCGCAGTTTAAGTGTATTCATTTTGGTCCTTCGATCCGATCTACAAGGAGAAGTTCTGTGAAAAGTGTTAAAAGTAAATTGTTTGTGGTTTACAAATTTTATTATTTTGGCTTACCATCCTATCTGTGAGTAGAGGCACAGCAAGATCAACCAGGCGATCAAAACAAAAACACCTCCAACGGGTAAAACCAAAAAATAAAATTTTACAACATTAAAAAAAAATATATATATATATATATATGTATACCAATAATACTACAAGATGCTGTCGACCAAAACTCTTGAGTTGATCAAAAAACAGTCAGAGATTTTTGACAACATACAGCTGAGCATTAAAAAGAGAGATACCATATCAGTGATTGACGAATTGGCAGAAAAATTCAATGCCAATCATTCAATACTGATGAAAGTTGGGATCGTCAATCATGAATATTTTACGGAGAAAATATACGATGGCACAATGAACAGCATCAAGATCTATAAAGAATCCTTGATGAAAGTCGACACCATGAACACCGAACAACCAGCATCTAGCAAGAACATTGAGATGAAACCAGAAACATCCAAAGCAAAACTTATTCAGCAGGAAAATACGCTTCCTCAAAGAAATGAGACGGATCTGATGGTAGACCTTGTGGACAGAAGAGCTCTAAAAGTAAGGCAACTCATTAAGGAAGTGTATGCCAATCTAGAGTTCAGCAACCAGGAAGAAATTCGTGACTACAAAGACAATTTGAATTTCTTATGGAACAAAGTACAATCGACAATCACAGAATTAGAGGTCAAATATGAAAAATTTGCTTTCGATATTGACGAGATTGACGATCTGGAATGCGCAGTCAACCTAGTCTCGAAGAAATTAAATAGAAGAATGGGTGACTTGCACAATATGAAAGAAGACGTTCCAGAGCTACCAAAAGTAGATATTCCTCATTTTAATGGAAATCCAAAAGAGTGGCCAACGTTCTTCGAATTGTTCTCCGAGGTGATTCACAACAGGATGGATATCAGCGAAACAAGGAAGCTGAACTACCTGAAATCATGCCTCAAAGGAGAAGTCAAAATGGTTGTAGGCCATTTATTAGTTGGATCATCTGCTAGCTACAATTCAGCGTGGGAGTTAATATGCAAGCGCTACGAAAATAACCGTAAAATATTTGCTAACGCCGTCAATCAGTTAGTGGAACTGGAGCTGCTGAAGAACAATGATGAAGGCAGTATCCGCAAGTTCTTGGACACAGCAACAGAGTGCATTTTCATCATTAAAGAAAAAGGCCAAATGGGTAATCATAGGGATGTTTTAATCGCTCAGATATTGTTGCGACGATTCTCGACAGGAGCCCTACAACTTTACGAGCAACATGTAAAGAAGGCTAGAGAAATTCAGTCCTTGGACAATGTGCTGGAGTTTATTGAGCAAATGTATAACTCAATAAATTCAGTACAAGAGAGTGCCGTCCATACAGAAGCAAAGAAAACGAGCTACAGAAAGTGCCGTTTTTGCCAAATGGACAGCCACGACATACATAGGTGTCAGAAATTTAAAGCTGAACCTGTCAAAAAACGCAAAGAATTTGTGTCTAAAAATGCGCTATGCTTCAAATGTCTAGGCGCTCACAGCATGAAAGATTGCAAGAAAGATTGGACATGTAAGCAATGCTCCAAATCACACAACTATTTGCTTCACGAGGATGCAAATAAAAAAGAGACCGTCAGCAGCAATTGTCTAAAAGAAAATAAAGGACAAGATACGTTGCTGGCAACAGCGCTCATACGGATTAAAAATAAATCTGGAAAATACGAGCAACTTAGAGCCCTTATTGATGGGGGTTCACAAAAAACTCTTATATCTGAAGAAGCCGCGCAACAGCTGAAACTGCGCCGAATCAAACGAAACGTGGAGGTCCAAGGAATTTCGCAAAACGTTGAAGTCCTGAAAAACATGTTTGCTTAACAATCAAGCCCAGAATTGCAAGCAAATTCGTAACCACAACGCAAGCGCTGGTTATGCCAAAGCTTCAGAGAGCACTACCAAGCAAGAAAATTGACATGGATATCAAAAAGGATTGGTTGGGCTGCGGTTGGGCTGGTTGGCTGTTGGTTGATTGATGTAATCATTGGCGTTGATTTACTTCCCTTTAATAGTGTTGGGAGAAGTTAAGAAAATCAACGAAACCCTGGGACAAAAAACTGAACTCGGATGGATTGTTTCCGGCAACATAGCTAGATCACCGAGTAATAAAGTAATCAGCGCATCAACGACGATGTGCCTGAACGATCTGGAGCACTTCTGGGAGCTTGAGAGTGACGACAGCGATTTGGAAGACAGCACGGACTGTGAAAAAAGTAGTGACCATACCGTTCCGAAAAAACTTCGAATTAGGAAACTCTCGGAAACAGGCGATGGCAAGACTACTGCAAATGGAAAATAAATTCAGGAAGCAACCGCAAATCTTCACGGAATACAGAGACTTCATGGATCAGTACTTGAAGCTAGGTCACATGGAACCAGTTGACACTATTGGCCAAGGCAAATACTATATGCCGCATCAAGCAGTGATCAGACCAAACAGTCTGACTACTAAATTAAGAGTAGTGTTTGACGCTTCAGCAAAGACTTCAAATGGACTAAGTCTAAATGATGTGATGTTAGTCGGACCCAAAATTCAAAAAGACATCTTTGATATTTTGATCAAGTGGCGACAATGGAAATATGTCATGACAGCTGATATCGAGAAGATGTATCGTCAGATTAAAGTCAACAAAGATGATCAAGAATATCAATACATACTCTGGAGAGACGGCCCAAATAAGCCAATAAAAGAGTTTAAGCTGACTACAATTACATATGGAACCTCAGCAGCGCCATTTTTAGCTGTGCGGTGTCTTCAAGAATTAGCAAATCAACACTGCCAAGGCAACAACCAACTAATGATAGCAATCAAAGAAGATTTCTATATGGATGACCTCATCACTGGTGACGACTCAGTAAGCGATTGCATCAATACGCAAACAGAGCTTCGGAAAATTATGGAAAAAGCGGGAATGCATCTAAGAAAATGGGTGTCAAATGATGACAGAATCATCACTGGAATTAAAGATGGTGACTCAACCGAGAAAATAATTATCAACAAAGACGAGTCAATAAAAACTCTCGGGCTACAATGGGACCCCAAAAAGGATGTCTTCACATTCTTCGTTGATTGCCCAAAATTAGTACATATCACAAAGCGACTAATTTATCTCAATTGGCAAGAATCTTTGATCCATTGGGATGGCTTACACCAGTCACACTGCAAGGAAAATGTTTCATACAAGAACTATGGAAACTGCCGCTAACTTGGGATGCAGAGCTGGAACCTAGACTGGGCAATTATTGGCAAGAGTACGCAAACGCATTACCAGACTTAGCTCAAATTAATATACAACGCTGGTCTGGAAAATCAAGCACTCATGCAACGGAGCTACATGGGTTTTGCGACGCATCAGAAAATGCGTATGCAGCAGTGGTATATACCAAGGTTGGTACCAAAATCATTTTACTGGCTGCAAAAAGTAAAGTGAACCCAATAAAAAACAAGAAGACATTTCCCAAATTAGAGCTATGTGCAGCCCACCTATTAAGCAAGCTGTTAGCAAAAATACCAGGAATAGTTGGAGATCACACCAAAACGCTAGCATGGAGTGATTCACAAATAACGCTAGCTTGGATAAAGAACAAGCGTAGCAAAGATAAATTCGTCAAAACAAGAGTAGACGAAATTAGCAAAAAACTGCCTAACGTTGAATGGAAATACGTAAAATCGGCAGACACCCAGCAGATGTCGCCTCAAGAGGAATCTCCCCAAAACACTTAGCAGCATGTGCTACATGGTGGAAAGGCCCTGAGTGGTTAACGAAGCAGGCAGATCACTGGCCGCAATTTGAAGAAAAAGAAGAGGTTATAGTAGCAGCTCTAACCACAGAAGAAAACTACCTGATCCCACTCCTAACAAAGTTTTCATCGATTAGTAAGCTAACAAGCGTAATCGCATATATATTACGCTTTATAGCAAAATTGAAAGGAAAGAAGCAGCAGCCAACTTACCTCACTGTTGACGAATTAGAAGAAGCCAAAACAGTTATTGTAAAACTACAGCAACAACTTGATTTTGGCCAGGATATTCATTTACTCAATTCTGGAAAGCCTCTGGAATCAAAGAGTAGATTGCAAGCGCTCAACCCCTTTCTGGATAGAGATGGAGTATTACGTGTGGGAGGACGTCTTCAAAATGCAATGGTGCCATACAATGTAAAACACCCAATAATACTAGGAAAATCACAATTGGGCTGGCTGATAATAAACAACGCCCACAAAAAAACCTTACACGGCGGACTAATGCTGATGAGGAACTTCATTCAGAGGGAGTTCTGGATTTTTGGTCTACGAAATACATTGAAAAAATATCTACGTCAATGTGTTACCTGCATTCGGTATAAACAGGAAATGGCCAGCCAATTAATGGGAAATTTACCAGTGTATCGTGTAACTGGCGATTACCCGTTTCAAAACACTGGCATCGACTACGCTGGACCCTTTCAAATTCGCTGCTCCAAAGGAAGAGGTCAAAAAACGTACAAAGGGTACATATGCCTATTTGTATGTATGGCCACCAAGGCAATACATCTAGAACCCGTCAGTGACTTATCATCAGATAAGTTTTTAGAGGCTCTTCGAAGATTCTTTGCCAGACGCGGCAAAAGTGAACATTTGTATTCTGACAACGGCACAAATTTCGTCGGTGCCGCTAGAATACTAGGAAAAGACCTTGTCGACGCATTAAAGGAAAATAAAAGTGTTGCACCAGTACTTGAAAAAGAAGGCATCAAGTGGTATTTTATCCCGCCGGCAAGCCCTCACATGGGAGGATTATGGGAAGCTGGTGTAAAGTCGGTCAAACACCATCTAAAGCGGGTCATCGGCGATAACAGCTTCACATTTGAAGAATTCTCAACACTACTTTGCCAAATAGAAGCAGTGCTAAACTCACGCCCCCTGGTCAGCATAAACAGTGACACGGAAGATGACGATATTTTGACACCAGGTCACTTTATTGTGGGAAGACCACTCATTGGAGCTCCAGAACACTTTGATGAAAATCGGAAAATTGGATCTCTAGACAGATGGAGGCACATGCAACGCATCAGAAGCTCTACCCTGAATTCCCATTTGCAATGGGTTCAGGGTATAACAAGTTATTAAACATTTAATTTTCCATAGCATTGTCATGCAAAGCAGCCAAAGAACAGCTGACGCACCGACTAGCGTTTGTGTATGCATTCGCCTGTTTATGTGTGTGTGTATGTTTTGCTTGTATCGAACATGTGCATGTGTATAGAACAGAAACAAAGAATGCTTGGAATAGCGGTTCTTCACAGGGTTCAGGGTATACCCTAGTCGAGCGGTCTCGACTAGAGTTTTCTTACTTGTTTTTTTTTTTTTTCATAATAAGAATATCATCTTTATTTGACGAAATATACAAATTATCATTGTTTTAAAAAATTTTGCAACTTTTATTTTTCAAATGCTATTAGCCACAAATTAGCAATTTTTAAGATTTCTAACATTTTTTTTTTTTTTTCATAATAAGAATATCATCTTTATTTGACGAAATATACAAATTATCAGCGCTCCAGTAAGGCAACTTAATCTAATAGGAGTTTGGTTTACTGATTCGTAATGCTATGAAGACTATGGGAGAGATCGTAGATTTATAAAGAGGGAAATTACAAATACATTTTTGTTAGGATTACCACAGCTAAAGATTCTGAACTATTGATTTGATTTAAGTCAGGACCCGTATCAGCAGGTCATGAGGGTGGAGGCGCTTTAATCTTCTTCTTGTGCGGGGCCTTGCCGATCTTTGGGCTGCAATGCCAAGTCGCCTGGCCAGAACGTTTGGGTGGGATTCGAGTCTGTTGAGGTATTTTTTGGCAGCCTCCTGTATCCTGTCTCCTATTTTTGGCACCCTAAGGTCGCGCTCGATGTCCCTGGTTCTCATATACCAAGGAGCACCAGGGGTCTTCCTCAGCGTTTTCGCCTGGAGAACTCGCAGTTTGTTAAGATGCGTCTTAGCAGTAATGCCAAACACCTGGATAGCATAAAATAGTGTAGGAGCCAGAATGCACTTATAAATTTTCACCTTGTTGTCCAGTGAGAGTTTGTATCGTGGTGCAAGCAACCAAGATTTTTTTTGTCATTTTATCCCGAAAGGCGTGCTGCAGCGACGTGACATGTCTTTGAAATGTCAAGCTTCTGTCCAAGGTAGCACCGAGGTACTTGTATGCCGAGGAATGGTGTACTACTTGGCCATTAAGTGTAACGCCAGGACAGTTACTTACCCTGTTTGCGAATGCCATGTTTGCACATTTACCAGCATTGATGCTCACATTCCACTTTCCAGCCCAAACCTGAAATGCATCTAGGTACTGCTGGAGTGCTCTTGTAGCCTGGAAAATGCAGGACCTTTTTGTGAGCACTGCAGTATCATCAGCGTAGGTTGCGATTAGCACATCTCTAGCTCCAAGTCCACTGATTGAAGTGTGTGTTGGCATATCCGCAATGAAGAGTGTATATAAGGTGGGGCCTAGAACGCTGCCCTGGGGAACTCCGGCTTCAATCATTTTGACTGAAGAGTTGTAACCATCAGCCGTAACGGAAAACGTGCGCCCTGCCAAGAAACTTTTTATAAGCTGGAGCAACTGTGGAGATAATAGACTCCTGGCTTTGCATAGAAGTCCCGGATGCCACACTCTATCAAAGGCTTGCTGAATATCCAGGAAAGCAGCAACTGCATACTCCTTATATTCTAGAGCCTCTAACGCAAAGTTCACAACTCTGTACAGTTGCTTAGTATACTGTTGAATATTAGCACCAGGAACGAGAGAGCTTGTTCTGGCAGTATATGTATTATTTTGTTGTCAAGAAGAACTGCGCCAGGAGCTTTCTTAGGCTTCAACTTAGACACAAGCAGCTTTACTTCTTCAAGTGTGACAGGATCGGCAGGCAAGGTCATTTGAAACGGGGTTTCAAGTGTTTGCTCAACCAAACGGCGATTCACTTGGAGGCAACATCCGATCTCACTACGGAGAAGTTTCTGTCGGCTTTCTCACGGTTTTTGGCCAGAAGACGATGCCCACAGCGCATCTATTCCGATAACGGAAAAACCTTCGTTAGATCATCCAAGGCACTAGAAAGAGACTTTCTAGCTGCCACCAAGCAATGCGTCGGGCAGACTTTTCCTCAGCATATCCTGTCTTGGCATTTCATTCCCCCCAGCGCTCCCCACATGTGCGGGTTATAGGAGGCGGGAGTCAAGAGCTTTAAGGCCATATTCTACAAGGACACGTCTACAATCAAGTACACGTTCGAGGAATTGTCCACTCTACTCTGTCGAATAGAAGCGTGCTTCAACTCTCGTCCCATCTCCCCTATGAGTGAGGATCCAATGGACCTCTTAGCATTGAGCCCCGGGCACTTCCTGGTCTGAGGCCCCTCGTATCTATCGCAGAGCCTGAGATCCATGCCGAACCCATGTTCTTGATCAACCGGTGGCAGCGTTTGAAGGCAATCCATCACAGCTTTTGCCGCCGCTGGAAGGACGAATACTTGAAATAGCTCCACAAGCGGAATAAATGGAAAGGCTAACTCATTTCAGAGGACAACCTGCCACCCACCGAATGGCGCTTAGGACGAATGAAGTGCGCGAACCTCGCGTGGGACCATCCGACGACCTGTGACGAAGCTCATTGTGCTGCAGAGTGAGCCTGAGTCGGCCCCGACGAATCACTAACCCCCTCCGGATCCCTTTATGTGCTGTCTCCATGTCCTCGTTCCAGTGTCCGCTCTTTCGAGCCCCCCACACCAACTAATCCATTTCTGCTTACTGTCTGATTCCAGCCAACCACCCTTTTCCGCAGCAATATGGCTCCGACTCGGTCTTCGATCGCTCGACCGAATAAACTCCGTCCCCGCGGGGTAGATTCTTACCGGTGTCAAGTGTGTCGCGGAGTTCAAGCACTACGTCAGTGCCGGCGGTTCCTCAACCTAAGCGCTGAGAAACGCCTGCGAGCGGTGCTCGTCAACCGCTACTGCTCGAACTGCGTGGACCACGAGCATTCGCGGGGGGTGGGGCTTGCCGGAGCTCGGAGGGATGTCGTCGGTGTGGTCAACTCCACCACACACTTCTCCACATGGCGGATCGACCTGCTCGGCGCGGATCGCCAGCCCCACACCGTGATCTCCTAGGCGGCGATCGGTTGAATCCTCCGATCGCCCGGCGGCAGTCACAGCATCGCAGGCGCCCACACTAGCGTGACTCCTCCAATCCAGGACGACGACGCTGATGCCTACCGCGATGATCCGGATCGGTGACGGGACGAAGCAATTTGAGACCCGCTTGAATGCTTGCGCCCCCGTGAGCCTAATCAATGGCTCGTTTGACAAGGCCCTCGGACTGACTGTGAGTCGAGTCTGGGACGACAAAGCCTGCTCGGCTGTAATTGAGTCCAAGAGCGACTCGGCTCTTGGGAGGGCGCTCATGCTGAAGGTGGAGCCCGATCTGTGCATCCGCACGACTAACCGCGAGGTTCCCGAGACGGTGCGAGGGAAGTTCTCCACACTCGTTCTGGCGGATCCGACCTTCTATCGGCCTGGGTCTATCTCCGTGGTTCTGGGTGCAGACCTCTATCCTGAGGTCATCCAACCGGGTTGTGTGCCTGCCCACCACGGCACACCCGCGCCCAAAGCACGCTGTTCGGTTGGGTAATTTCCGGCTCCTGCGGCGTCTAGGTGCACTAGAACGCTGCCGTTCCCTATCCTATCGTATGCCCAGTGCGCCAATTGCAACTTGTTGCAAGGGGGGCGGCATGTTCATACCACTGGGTGATCAAGGGAGCACACGAGCCTTTTTATTGTGGCAGAAGGCGGGCACACTGGAATGTGTGACTGGCACTTCTCTGTAAATCGCCATTACGCTCGGTCTTTTCCTCGCTTTTATACTTATATCTCTTTCATACATATATCACTCTACAAAATAAAAAGTGCATTGTGTTACATTGTTTTAAAAAATTTTGCAACTTTTATTTTTCAAATGCTATTAGCCACAAAGTAGCAATTTTTAAGATTTCTAACATTTTTTTTTTTTCATAATAAGAATATCATCTTTATTTGACGAAATATACAAATTATCAGCGCTCCAGTAAGGCACCTTAATCTAATAGGAGTTTGGTTTATTGATTCATAATGCTATGGAGACTATTGGAGAGATCGTAGATTTATAAAGAAAGCAATTAGAAATACATTGTTAGGATTACCACAGCTAAAGATTCTGGACTATTGATTTGATTCAAGTCAGGACCCGTATCAGCAGGTCATGAGGGTGGAGGCGCTTTAATCTTCTTCTTATGCGGGGCCTTGCCGATCTTTGGGCTGCAATGCCAAGTCGCCTGGCCAGAACTTTTGGGTGGTATTCGAGTCTGTTGGGGTATTTTTTGGCGGCTTCCTGTATCCTGTCTCCTATTTTTGGCACCTTGAGTTCGCGCTCGATATCCCTGGTTCTCATATACCAAGGATCACCAGTGATCTTCCTCAGCGTTTTCGCCTGGAGAACGCGCAGTTTGTTAAGATGCGTCTTAGCAGTAATGCCAAACAGCTGGATAGCATAAAATAGTGTAGGAGCCAGAATGCACTTATAAATTTTCACCATGGTGTCCAGTGAGAGTTTGTATCATGGTGCGAGCAGCCAAGATATTTTTGTCATTTTATCCCGAAAAGCGTGCTGCAGCGACGGGACACGTCTTTGAAATGTCAAGCTTCTGTCCAAGGTAGCACCGAGGTACTTGTATGCCGAGGAATGGTGTACTACTTGGCCATTAAGTGTAACGCCAGGACAGTTACTTACCCTGTTTGCGAATGCCATGTTTGCACATTTACCAGCATTGATGCTCACATTCCACTTTCCAGCCCAAACCTGAAATGCATCTAGGTACTGCTGGAGTGCTCTTGTAGCCTGGAAAATGCAGGACCTTTTTGTGAGCACTGCAGTATCATCAGCGTAGGTTGCGATTAGCACATCTCTAGCTCCAAGTCAACTGTGCAGATAGTAGACTCCTGGCTTTGCATAGAAGTCCCGGATGCCCCACTCTATCAAAGGCTTGCTGAATATCCAAGAAAGCAGCAACTGCATACTCCTTATATTCTAGAGCCTCTAACGCAAAGTTCACAACTCTGTACAGTTGCTTAGTATACTGTTGAATATTAGCACCAGGAACGAGAGAGCTTGTTCTGGCAGTATATGTATTATTTTGTTGTCAAGAAGAACTGCGCCAGGAGCTTCCTTAGGCTTCAACTTAGACACAAGCAGCTTTACTTCTTCAAGTGTGACAGGATCGGCAGGCAAGGTCATTTGAAACGGAGTTTCAAGTGTTTGCTCAACCAAACGGCTATGACTCTCAGGTGCAAAATCAAGGGGTCTAAAGCGCTGTTCTAGGTTATTGGCAAACACTTCTGCTTTTTCCATAGCTATACGGCATCAGTCTCCTGCCGGGTTCCTTATGGCCGATTTTGGCGAGGCCTGTGATTTGTACCGTTTAGTCATCCGCCAAAGTGAGAAATTTGTAGAGGCATCTGAACCCATGTTTTCCGACTTTTCCCATGTTTCTGACTTTGCGTTTGAGACTCACAAGGCTTGCCTTATGTGCTCCATTGAGCTGTTTATGGCGATATATCGTCAGCTCCTTCAATAACAATGTTAAGGTCGGTAAGTTGCGTCAGATGAGCCTTAAATACCTCTACATCAGCACCACTAGCTAGTAAACTGGACCGTTGTGGCTTTTTAAGTTGCATTGTGTGTAAATCAGCCAGAAGAGGAATATGGTCCGATGAAAGCTCAAAAAGCGATCTGATATTAAGCTTTGCCATGCTGAATCCTTTTACAACGAAGAAGTCTAGTGCCGATGGAGCTATCCGAGAGTTGTATGAATAGAACGTCGGTTCTCCAGTTGCGAGAACTTGGTACTGGCCGTTTACAATGACTTCCTGCAGTGTTCTGCCTCTTGCGCAGGATCTTGCGTTTCCCCACCATGCATGCTTGGCATTGTAATCACCGCCTACAATGAACTTGTTGCCTAGCATGGCAAAAATGGACTCTAGTCCCGCCTTTATCCATCGCTCTCCAGGTGGGAGATACACAGCCGCTATTGCAACAGATCCCTCAGATGTCTGCATTTTTAGCTAGTGATGGAGGGCTGTGGATTGTGGCTAATGCTAGAGCGCACAATGACAGTAGCGCCACCTCTGCTGTTGCCACTGGGGTGGTAGGCGTGGTAAGAAGAGTATCCAGGTAGGAATAAACGTTGTCCTTCTCGCATGTGGGTTCCGGTGACGAGCATCAGAGCCCCAAGCTAGTCCTCGTGAGTTCCACAATCCGATTTTTAATATCGGTTGATTCATTTCGGGATACGTGAGATGAGTACCTGGAATATTTCTCGGAAGGCCTTGTTTGCCTCCACAGTCTCCTGCACCAGCTTAAAGAGTTGGTCCATTCTATTGTTGATCTCACGAGTGGAGTTTTCAAAACCCAGAAATTTATTGTCGGAGCTTGAGATATGCGGTGAGTTCAACTTTCGATGGGACTGCATAACCGTGGTATGTTTGAATTGACGACCATTATGACGGACAACGTCGTCATATGAAATATTGCCATTTAAAGTTTCAGCTGAGATAAAGCCACTAGAGGATGAGGCCTGATTATGTCTGAGGTTGACAGCATTTCCAGCAGCAGGAAGCCTTGGCCTCTGCTTTATTTTTTTTAATTTTTCTATTCTGACTGGGCAGTCTTTGTCAGCTGCGGAATGATCACCACAACAGTTGATGCACACACAGTTTTCACTGGTGCAAAGTGCAGATCCAGTCAAGTGTGGACACAAATTGGATCTTGGACACAATAATGGAATGCCCAAAGATGTGACATCTCAGGCACTGTAGAACTGCTTTTCTTCGAGGAGCACGCTCCACGGTGACTCTGTATCTGCCCAGTTGTGTAATTTTTAATACATCAGTAACATTCGGGACTTGCTTGATATTGACAAAAAACAGATTTTGCCTAGTTTTGTAGTTGATCGTCGCTTCATCATCATCGGCACTGAGTTGCGCATTCTGCCAATCTGCTTTTCTCGGGCAATATATGTTGAGAACTTCATATCCGTGATAGAGAATCGGGATTATTGGCTTCTGGGACGCATATAGCTGGAGGCTTTGTGAGTCGTTTTGAAGCTTGTCCATTGCCACTCTGTGATTCCTCATCTACATTAGAGCAAATTTCTTGCCCGGCCAAATCGGCAAAGCGGTTGTTGCTTAGCGGCGTTGCCGTTGAGGAGGATGCCAAAACCTTGGGTGGCACCTTGAGAAGGTCGCTTGACTGCAGCTTAGCTTTTCGCATGGATTGAGATGCGCCATCACCCCCTTTACGTTTTTTTCTGCCTATTAGTTCAGGTGATTGAAACGGGCACTTGTTCTTACAAGCTGCCTTTTGTGCCAGTTGTGTCATTGTTTCGCTCATCGAACGGTCAGTCGACGAAGTTGAGGAAATTTTGGTCCCAGCAGCGGCTGCTAAAGTATACGTAGAGGTGGATGAACAACTTGCCTGGGATATTGATACGGTGTAGGTAACATTGTTAACGCTGCTAGTTACCGATGGTACAAGTCTTACAAGTGGTTGGATATTTGTTGTTGAACCGCTGGCTGAGATTTGGGATCGTATGGTTACCGGGTCAGCACCAGCAACTTTCTTCATCTCCTCTATTCTTTCACACCTATCACTAAGTAGTGAGTGAGTCGATGAAGTTCCATTCATAATTACAATTTTTTATTAGCTAAATATGAAAGTTGTAAGCAAAAAGAAAAAATTATAAAACGAGAAGAAGACAAAAGCCGCTTGCCCAGTGGGCAAGCGTACGTGTTGTTTATCAAATTCGAATTAGTTATTGTTGTTTACTCCGTTTCTGCTGATAAGCACATCAGCTTTTTACGTTTTGACAACGATAGACAAATGGTAGATAGCAGAATCAGAAACACGACCGATAACTTTGAGTGGTTGTGGCGAACTGCGCACATTAATTAAACACAAATATAAATTTTCGATTTATTTATAATATATGTAAATATTTTATTAGTGAAGTTAACTCTGTAAAAAATAAGTTCTATTAATTAATATTATTAAGTGTTGTGCCTTAACAACAGAGAAGACGAAAAACGATTGTGGCATATTGGCGCTTCTCTGGTACGTGATTGTGAAATAAATGAAATACATATTTGCAAGTCTTTTTCAAGATTGTTAATTTATTTTTTTTTTTGCATATTAAACGCACGTGTTTTTTGTGTATGTGATTTGTGTGTACATTAAATACATACAGACATGTTCAAAAGTATTTGAGCAACATAATTATACCCTGAACCCATTGAAAATGGGAAAATTAGGGTATAATGTTTTTGTTGAAAGGCGTATGAATGTAACAGGGAGAAGGAGGCGTGGCAGACCCCATAAAGTATATATATTCTTGATCAGGGAGACAAGCCGAGTCGATTTAGCCCTGTCCGTCCGTTCGTCCGTCCGTCCGTCCGTCTGTCTGTCCGTATGTATGAACGCGTCGTTCTCAGAACCTATAAGAGCTAGAAACTTGAAATTTTTTATGTAGACTATTGGAGAGATCGTAGATTTATAAAGAAAGAAATTAGAAATACATTGTTAGGATTACCACAGCTAAAGATTCTGGACTATTGATTTGATTCAAGTCAGGACCCGTATCAGCAGGTCATGAGGGTGGAGGCGCTTTAATCTTCTTCTTATGCGGGGCCTTGCCGATCTTTGGGCTGCAATGCCAAGTCGCCTGGCCAGAACTTTTGGGTGGTATTCGAGTCTGTTGGGGTATTTTTTGGCGGCTTCCTGTATCCTGTCTCCTATTTTTGGCACCTTGAGTTCGCGCTCGATATCCCTGGTTCTCATATACCAAGGATCACCAATGATCTTCCTCAGCGTTTTCGCCTGGAGAACTCGCAGTTTGTTAAGATGCGTCTTAGCAGTAATGCCAAACAGCTGGATAGCATAAAATAGTGTAGGAGCTAGAATGCACTTATAAATTTTCACCATGGTGTCCAGTGAGAGTTTGTATCATGGTGCGAGCAGCCAAGATATTTTTGTCATTTTATCCCGAAAAGCGTGCTGCAGCGACGGGACACGTCTTTGAAATGTCAAGCTTCTGTCCAGGGTACACCGAGGTACTTGTATGCCGAGGAATGGTGTAGTACTTGGCCATTAAGTGTAACGCCAGGACAGTTACTTACCCTGTTTGCGAATGCCATGTTTGCACATTTACCAGCATTGATGCTCACATTCCACTTTCCAGCCCAAACCTGAAATGCATCTAGGTACTGCTGGAGTGCTCTTGTAGCCTGGAAAATGCAGGACCTTTTTGTGAGCACTGCAGTATCATCAGCGTAGGTTGCGATATATTCTTGATCAGGGAGACAAGCCGAGTCGATTAAGCCCTGTCCGTCTGTCCGTCCGTTCGTCCGTCCGTCCGTCTGTCTGTCCGTATGTATGAACGCGTCGTTCTCAGAACCTATAAGAGCTAGAAACTTGAAATTTTTTATGTAGGTTCCTGTATAGCACGAAAAGATCGAGTTTGTTAAAAAAATCGATAACAGTCTTAATTTTAATGTTATCGATTAAAAACGAAATCGATGCTCCGTTATATAATTATATATAATTCGTCTTTATAGCTAGAGTCTTCAAATTTTGCATTTAGTGTTATGTGATCATTGCACAATTTCGGTTTTTGTTAAATTTTGGACGCCACGCCCCCTTCGCCTCAAATTTGTAAGTCCCGTATTTCAAATACTACAGACTTGTGCTTTGGCACATATATACATATGGATGACATGTGTGTGTGCACGCCTGTGCGTGTGTGTGCAAGTTTGGCTTGTAATGAACGTACATATGCATGTGTATATAAAAGAAACAAAGAATGCTTGGAATAACGGTTCTTCATAGGGTTCAGGGTATACCCTTGTCGAGCGGTCTCGACTAGAGTTTTCTTACTTGTTTTTTTTTTTTTCAGTTTTGCACTTTAGCGGCGGTTGTTGTTGTTGTTGTTGTTAGTCTGATGTGTCTGTCTAGAAGCATATGAAAGAAGAAGTGATAAAAATAACGTCACATACGACAAAACCAAAGCAAACGAAAAATTGCTCATCTCTTTTCAAAATTATTTGAGCACATTTTATGCGTGTCATAATTATTTGAGCAAAACTTTAAATGGATTTTTTTATTGTTTTATTAACAACTTCAAAGAAATTTTTGCTTATAATGATTAAAGACATGTTTTAAGAGAAAACAAGTAAGAAAGTTGCAGTCGGACGCAACCGACAGCGAAATATTATTTCACGTCCCACATTATATTATTTAAAATTAGCTGCAGATTAAAACTTTTCATTGGAGGTGGCCAGACAGTTTCAATTAGGATCGAAGCTTAGAACCCTTACCTTAGCAAAAACACGCACCTGTATCGAGAGAGGTGGCATCTCTCAAAATAAGAGAGGTGGCAACTCTGAAAATGTGATTTAAGTTCGTTGGCGAGCGTAGAGGTGTGGGCTCGAACCCCGGTGCGGTCATGTAGAGGTTTTCGTTATATTTTCTTTATTTAGTTATTTTGTATTGATAAAATATTCTTTTCAAACATATATATATAAAATTTGGCAATCAAAAGACAAAGGCCAAAGGTCACAAAGTCATTATGTGGCGCGTTATTGGCTCAGAAGCTGCAGATGTTTCAGTTTTGATTTGCCACGCCCCCAGTGGCCGTAGACAAATAATTTTTGGCATATTCATAGAGTGGGCGTTTAAGAATATAACTGTAAAGTTTGGATGCTTACATTCGAAAAATGCGAAAATTACAGGGTATTTTTCTGTATGTCACGCCCCTTTTGGGGCGTAACAATCATTTTTTGGGAATCGATAGAGGAGGCCCCCAGTAACTTAGAATCTAATGATGAAGCTTCTAGCACTAAAACTGTAGGAGATATAAGCTGATATTAGTTGCCACGCCCCCTGAGGTAGATATATCCGCCATAGCTTTTCGATTGTGGGATGTTAACCCTATTATATATATCAAGTCTCAAGTCTCTAGCATCAATAGTGCTCAAAATATAACGAAACTAGTAAAATCACTATATATTCAGATCCGATTTGCCACGCCCCTAGTAGGTGTGGCCATACAATTTTTTGGGCGATCCTTATAGGATCGTAACAGTAACCCACGTGCCAAATTTGGGCGTTCTAGCTTTAAAACTTTAGAAGATAAAATTTGACCCGATTTGCCACGCCTCCAATGGGCGTAGATATATCCGCCATAGCTTTTTGATTTTGGGATGTCGACATAAGTGTTCAGTTAAAATCTCAACTCTCTAGCCCTTCTAGAAGAAGTGTTTCTGAGATACAGGAAAATGCATTTTCCGATTTGCCACGTCCCTAGTGGGCGTATCGGGAAAATCTTGACACTTTATCAGACGAGGGTATACACGAGTATATATTTCAAATTTCAAGTCTATAGCTTCAATAGCGTGGAAATGGTCTGCGTTCATACGGACAGACGGACGGACAGCATGACGGACATTGCACAAAACTAATATACTATACCACTACGTGAAATACATAGTATAACTAGTAATGTGTAGCATCGCCTTTGACATCGATAACTTGCTGCAGTCGAGCAGAAATAGAGTTAACGAGATTACGCGTGAATTCCACCGTCAATGTTGACCAAATGTTTTGAATTTCGTTTATGGTACCCTCGCGACTCCGATTTGGATCAATAGTCCGATGATGCTTTATAAAAGCCCACACATTTTCAATAATATTAATGTCTGGGCTCTGTGACCTGCGCCCCTTAAGAATTGGGTTGGAATCCATCCTTTGTGACATGGCGCGTTGTCTTGTTGTAGCATCCAGTCGGTGGTTGGAAAAAGTCGGTTGCCAGAAGGAAAAGCATAGTCATTTAAAATGTCGATATAGCCCGTTTGTTTTAAAGTCCCTTCGATTGGTGTAAGGTCTCCAAACCCGTAGTAGCAAACACATCCCCAAAACATTACGGTACCTCCTCCAAATTTGTTCAAGGGCTGCACAGCTTTGTTCTTTTGACTCTTTCGAAGGTGCACAAATCGCTTTCCAAATGAGCCTTGATATTTAAAAGCCCCCTCATCCGTCCACAATACATTGTGCCAAAACTCTAGAGCCTTTTGTATGAATTTCAATGCAAACTCTAGCCGTTTTGCTTTGTTTACTGGGCTTATGTCAACAATCTTCCGGACCACATACGTTTTTATATTAATTTCTTTCATCCTGTGATAGATAGTGCTACTACTTTGACTTTCTTTTCAATTAAATTTTCTGATGCCGCTGCGACTTTTACAGGACTTATTGTTGGATTCTCTCCCAATATTCGTCTGCATTGCCTCGGATCAAGTGCATGATTACGTCCAGATCTTTTTAAATTGTTCAAATTTCTCTGGGTGTCCTTTTTTTTTTGTTCAAAAAGTACACAGTATTACGTAAAATTTTGTACATCTTTGCCAAGGCCGATGCGGAGGTACCACCCTTGAATTTTGTTACGATCTCCGATCGAACCTCAATAAAAATTTCTTTGGTTTTTACCATTTTAATTTCGAGACAATACCAAAGTATTATGCACTTGCTAAACTACACTTTGCGGAAGCCAATCACAGAATAAATGCTACTTTTGCACTGCTCAAATAGTTATGACACGCATAAAATGTGCTCAAATAATTTTGAAAAGAGATGAGCAATTTTTCGTTTGCTTTGGTTTTGTCGTCTGTGCCGTAAGTAAGAAAACTTTAGTCGAGACCGCTCGACTAAGAGATCCCCTGAATCCTGCGAAGAACCGCTATTCCAAGCATTCTTTATTTCTTTTATATACACATACATATGTATGTACGTTCATTACAAGCAAAACATACACACACATACACAGGCCAAGGCACACACAAACGCCAGTAGGTGCGTCAGCTGTTCTTTGGCAGCTGTTTGCATGGCAATGTTATGGGAAATTAAATGTTTAATAACTTTTTTCTAGAGCAACGATGTTGATCATGTCATCCATATGTATGTATGTGCCAAAGCACAAGTCTCTAGTATTTGATATACGGGAGTTACAAATTTAAGGCGAAGGGGGCGTGGCATCCAAAATTTAACAAAAAACGAAATTGCGTAAGACCCAAATAACACTAAATGCAATTTGGAGACTCTAGCTAGAAAGATGAATTAGATAGAGTTTTTAATCGTTTTTAATCGATAACAATAGAACGATAACAGTTATCGAATTTCTTAAACAAACTCGATATGCGCGCCCTATACAGGGACTTACAAAAAAATTTGAAGTCTCTAGCTTGTCTAAATTCTGGAATCGACGCGTTCGTACATACGGACAGACAGACAGACAGGGCTAAATCGACTCGGCTTGTCTCCCTGATCAAGAATATATATACTTTATGGGGTCTGCCACGCCTCCTTCTGTCTGTTAAATACATACACGTTTCAACAAAAACATTATACCCTGAATTCTCATTTTCAATGGGTTCAGGGTATAATAAACATATGTCAATTGCTTCTCCAAAGACAGCAAACGGCTCTACTTGCAGCACTGAAAAGAATGATTGGCCAGATTACGCCGAAATCACAGACACGTTTCAGGCCCCTTGTAAAGGAATATTGCGAAAAAATTAACCATATTCACTGTAAGATCTTCCGAATGTTCGAAGACCCAATCAAGTTTGGGTACAACATGAAAAATTACCTGAATGCAGAAGCAGCCATCTTCCAAATCCAAGCCACGCCAATTGATGCACTAAGTGTTGGAGTACTTTTTACTAGTGCTATTAGCAAAGAAGTTGGGCTAGATGACTCATGTACTATATAAGCAATCTATCAATGAAAAAAAAAAGTAAGAAAACTCTAGTCGAGACCGCTCGACTAGGGGATACCCTGAACCCTATGAAGAACCGCTATTCCAAGCATTCTTTGTTTCTTTTATATACACACATGTACGTTCATTACAAGCAAAACATACTCACACACGCTTAGGCGCGCACACACACACACACACGCCAGTCAGTGCGTCAGCTGTTCTTTGGCTGCTATGTGCATGGCAATGCTATGGGAAATTAAAAGTTTAATAATTTTTTTTCTAGGGCAACGATTTTGATCAAACTTGTTGGGCGTGATCATGTCATCCATATGTATGTATGTGCCAAAGCACAAGTCTCTAGTATTTGATATACGGGACTTACAAATTTAAGGCGAAGGGGGCGTGGCATCCAAAATTTAACAACACCCGAAATTGCGTAAGACCCAAATAACACTAAAGGCAAAATTTAAAGACTCTAGCTATAAAGATGAATTAAATAGAATTTTATAACTAAATGAAGATATTGGATTTTTAATCGATAACATTAAAACGATGATAGTTAGCGATTATTTGAAACAAACTCGATCTTTTCGTGCCATACAGGAGCCTACATAAAAAATTTAAAGTCTCTAGCTCGTGTAGGTTCTGAGAACGACGCGTTCATACAGACGGACAGACGGACATGGCTATATCAACTCGTCTTGTCATCCTGATCAAGAATATATATAATTTATGGGGTCTGCCACGCTTACTTCTGCCTGTTACATACATTTCAACAAAAACATTATACCCTGATTTCCCATTTTCAATGGGTTCAGGGCATAAAAACAGCCAATCAAGTAATTTTAACCTACTGGAACAAAGATTCCTTGCACTGGAAGCTATCGGAGGAAATTAATAAATCCATAAGGCAAGGCAAAAAATATGTGCATCTGCCTCAACCGAAAAAGGTCTGAATTGTCAATTTTGTAGTTCATTAGATCATTGAATTTATCAATGTGAAGCAAAAATTGTGCTTAAATCAACGTAATTTATGAAAGAGCCGCTGTCCCTAGCTGTCAAAAAGTCAGTCATGCGAATTGAAGGCATCGAATTAACTAAAGTCCAGGGTGAATTTTCTCATCAAATCAAAGAATGAAAATTATACGCCACGAGTAGAGGCCTTAGTATTACCACATGTGGCGGATCAACCAACTCACAAATTAAATGACGTGTCATGAGAAACCTGGAAAGGTCGACCTACTACTTGGAGCACAACATTACTTAGAGCTCGTTTTGCCGGAGCAAATAAAAAGAAGCCCAAAATTGCCAATAATACAAAATTCTAAATTGGGGTGGATTGTAGCTGGAAAACTACACATGCTTGAGATCGTCATGACCGAGATCGTCATGCTACAGCACGTAGCAACTTTAGCAACTACAGATGACGACATGGTGGGACGGAAAGCGAAACCAAGGGTTGAAGCAGCCCCAGTCGGTGAGATTGTTGATGTTATATATTATATTGCATTATATTCCATATGATGCGACTACGAAAGCCAAATAAGAAGTGTAATACACTTACACATGAAGAGTTGGAACGTGCAAGAGTCATCATACTACGGAATATTCAACAGGCTGACTTCCCTGAAGAACTAAAGTATCGCAAAACATGGAACGGTAGATAGCAAAACTAAACTCAAATCCATGACATTCGAGTGGGTGGCAGGATCGAGAAGTCAGAATTATCCTTTGATGAAAAACATTCAATTTCATTGCCATACAATGATATACTGGTAAAATCTATTCTACGAGAATTACATGAGTATAATATGCACTGTTGACCACTAGCACTACTTGCCAAGTCAACGCAAAATTATTGGATGATTAAGGGAAAAACAATGGCCCGCAACATTACCCAAAACTGTGTCCGATGCACGCAATCTACCGGAGCTGCGCGTCAACTCAGCAAGACCATTTCAAAATGATGTAATTGATTACTGTGGTCTATTTGGTGGAATTCATCATAAAATTCAAGCTCATGATATGGACAAGGCAAATGGGAGATCCCATAGACAACCGTTGGACAAGCGCCCTGTACACAAATTGGTTCCATTACTAACCATCGATGAGCCACAACATAAGCATCCATTAGATGATACATCACAAACCGATCCATTTAGCAATTCAAAGGCAAAATGATTCAAACTACCTAGTATGCCGTCTCTCACATCGATGTTGCTCACAATCATATTACTACTGCCGTTAGTACTGACACAGTCCGTCAACATTACTCAATTTCAATCCAAGTCTGGCTTTTATTACGAAAGGATAGGATCAACTCGACTGGCAATTGCAGATTGGACCATAATAGCTTATTATGATCTGGAACCTTATTGGAGCGAAATGAAAACGTTTTCTAGAGCAAATCTTCAGCAAAAGCAAACAGAAATAATCAAGGTACTCACAGATGTTCGTCATAACATATTTAATCCTCTGTTGCTATCACCAGTTCAACTTCGAGAACAAATAGAACAGATAAAGGATCATCTAAAAGAAGGAAGCATCAATGGCGGTGTACTTCAACTCTATAAAATAATGTAAGCCAAAGCAGCCATCGTAGACAGGCACGTAATGTTCAAATTAACACTACCACATTTATCAACATTGAAGCTCGAAGTGTATAATGTAATTCTTATTCCAGTGGTGTCCTCCCAAGGAATTTCAAAATTATCAACAGAGAGTTCTTAGTTTGAAAGTTCTAGAATTTTTTTCTCCGTGGCTTTTGTCTTTTTATTATCCTCAACCCACTGAAAATGGAAAATCAGGGTAAAATGTTTTTGTTAAAATGTATGTAACAAGCACTAAGAGGAGCGGCAGACCCCATAAAGTATATATATTCTTGATCAGGAAGAGAAGCCTAGTCGATTTAGCCCTGCCCGTCTGTCTGTCTGTCCGTCCGTCTGTCCGTATCGTGTATAGCACGCGCAGATCGAGTTTGTTTAAAAAAAGACGATAACAACTATCGTTTTATTGTTATCGATTAAAAACGTTATCAAAATAAAGTTATTAAATTATATATCCCACGTCTTTTATAGCTAGAGTCCCCAAAATTTGTGTTAGTTTTATATTTATTTTATAAATGTAATTCGCGCAGAAGTTATTAAACAAAATGTTTGGCCAATTGGCAAACACGTGACCACCAGTTCAAAGCAAACTGTAACATATTAGCGAATTGTCAGCTGTTGAATTGAATCGAAACATGGATGGCGCTATTCTATCGAAACATAGATGACGTTATTGGCAAAACAATTGGAGATTAATTGAATTTAATTTTCTGTGCGTTACTTATTCCTTATTTTTAAAAGCGCAGATAGCACGGGGCTCAGGGTATCTCCTAGTCGGGACGCTCGACTAGAGTTTTCTCACTTGTTTTTGATTTGATGTTTTTATTAAATATTAATATTTCGTTCACTGCTGATTTTGGTTATTGAGCCATTTATTTTGTTTCTAATCTTCCGTTTTGGTTTCTTTAATCCTAATTGCCAATATGACATGTTCTAAAAAAACTTGCTCAAAACAGTTGTCTGATGAACTAGATGCTGGTGATCAATTATTAAATCAATATGATTTTGAATCTTCTCAAGCAGAGACGTCGACTGCTTCTCAGTTAGTACCACCTTCTGTACCTGTGTCTCCAAATTTATTAGTGCCTTCTACAAATATCAAGTTTTTTTAAATACAAATATTCTACACCTTGTTCTGACTCTCTTGCGACTCCACATTCTTACAGTGCGTCAGGGACACCAGTATTAGATATCCCAGAGTCTACATATATTGATTCCAACCCCTTCATCTCCATCTGTTGCTCAAACTACGAACAATACTCTGACCATTTCTCCTACACTCCATATCTACATTATCTGTCGAAAGCAAGTGTTCTAATCCCGGCTTTCATCCGACACGACATGTGAAGCTGTTTCTGCTTTTATTGCCAGTAAATCAAAAGCTAAAGTATCTATATCGAAGTTCAATTTTGCGGCTTCTCGTGAAATTGCTTCTTTTAAAATCAACGTGCCAAGTGAATTCTTCACAACAATTTGTGACTCAAAATTTTGGCCTCCTCATGTATTTGTGCATGAATTTAAGCATAAGAGTCAAAATAGGATGTCTCCGGTTTTGCTAAACCCTTCCTCGGTACAATCTTCATCCAATATTGTGCCAAAAACTAATAACAGATCAACCTTCTTTACAGATCTTCTTAATATATCAAAACGTACGTGACCTGAATTCTAAACTCAAAAGGCTTTTTTTGAGTAGTTTCAGTGCTCGTTTTGATATTATCGTCCTGACTGAAACGTGGTTAGACTCGAATGTTTATAATAGTCAGATTCTCTCGAATGATTTCACTATTTACAGACATGATCGACTGTCTCATAGACAAATATTCTCTCCGAACCAGTCATTTTTCAGCATCTCATGATGTCGAGATAGTTGCTGTTAAACTAACTCTTAAATATTGCTCCCTATTTATTACTTGTTCATATATCCCCACCTCTTCTGATGTTTTTTTCTGGTCACGAGCTGAGCCTCAGTAAGTGAGAAAATGACTAAAAAAGTCAATGCAAAATGTCTTTTGGCACTCTTACATTAATTTGTCTTGCTGGAAAAAAATTATTTTTTTGGTATTAAGGTATTTACTAGTGCTATTAGCAAAGAAGTTGGGCTAGATGACTCATGTACTATATAAGCAATCTATCAATGAAAAAAAAAAGTAAGAAAACTCTAGTCGAGACCGCTCGACTAGGGGATACCCTGAACCCTATGAAGAACCGCTATTCCAAGCATTCTTTGTTTCTTTTATATACACACATATACGTTCATTACAAGCAAAACATACTCACACACGCTTAGGCGCGCACACACACACACACACGCCAGTCAGTGCGTCAGCTGTTCTTTGGCTGCTATGTGCATGGCAATGCTATGGGAAATTAAAAGTTTAATAATTTTTTTTCTAGGGCAACGATTTTGATCAAACTTGTTGGGCGTGATCATGTCATCCATATGTATGTATGTGCCAAAGCACAAGTCTCTAGTATTTGATATACGGGACTTACAAATTTAAGGCGAAGGGGGCGTGGCATCCAAAATTTAACAACACCCGAAATTGCGTAAGACCCAAATAACACTAAAGGCAAAATTTAAAGACTCTAGCTATAAAGATGAATTAAATAGAATTTTATAACTAAATGAAGATATTGGATTTTTAATCGATAACATTAAAACGATGATAGTTAGCGATTATTTGAAACAAACTCGATCTTTTCGTGCCATACAGGAGCCTACATAAAAAATTTAAAGTCTCTAGCTCGTGTAGGTTCTGAGAACGACGCGTTCATACAGACGGACAGACGGACATGGCTATATCAACTCGTCTTGTCATCCTGATCAAGAATATATATAATTTATGGGGTCTGCCACGCTTACTTCTGCCTGTTACATACATTTCAATAAAAACATTATACCCTGATTTCCCATTTTCAATGGGTTCAGGGCATAAAAACAGCCAATCAAGTAATTTTAACCTACTGGAACAAAGATTCCTTGCACTGGAAGCTATCGGAGGAAATTAATAAATCCATAAGGCAAGGCAAAAAATATGTGCATCTGCCTCAACCGAAAAAAGATCTGAATTGTCAATTTTGTAGTTCATTAGATCATTGAATTTATCAATGTGAAGCAAAAATTGTGCTTAAATCAACGTAATTTATGAAAGAGCCGCTGTCCCTAGCTGTCAAAAAGTCAGTCATGCGAATTGAAGGCATCGAATTAACTAAAGTCCAGGGTGAATTTTCTCATCAAATCAAAGAATGAAAATTATACGCCACGAGTAGAGGCCTTAGTATTACCACATGTGGCGGATCAACCAACTCACAAATTAAATGACGTGTCATGAGAAACCTGGAAAGGTCGACCTACTACTTGGAGCACAACATTACTTAGAGCTCGTTTTGCCGGAGCAAATAAAAAGAAGCCCAAAATTGCCAATAATACAAAATTCTAAATTGGGGTGGATTGTAGCTGGAAAACTACACATGCTTGAGATCGTCATGACCGAGATCGTCATGCTACAGCACGTAGCAACTTTAGCAACTACAGATGACGACATGGTGGGACGGAAAGCGAAACCAAGGGTTGAAGCAGCCCCAGTCGGTGAGATTGTTGATGTTATATATTATATTGCATTATATTCCATATGATGCGACTACGAAAAGCCAAATAAGAAGTGTAATACACTTACACATGAAGAGTTGGAACGTGCAAGAGTCATCATACTACGGAATATTCAACAGGCTGACTTCCCTGAAGAACTAAAGTATCGCAAAACATGGAACGGTAGATAGCAAAACTAAACTCAAATCCATGACATTCGAGTGGGTGGCAGGATCGAGAAGTCAGAATTATCCTTTGATGAAAAACATTCAATTTCATTGCCATACAATGATATACTGGTAAAATCTATTCTACGAGAATTACATGAGTATAATATGCACTGTTGACCACTAGCACTACTTGCCAAGTCAACGCAAAATTATTGGATGATTAAGGGAAAAACAATGGCCCGCAACATTACCCAAAACTGTGTCCGATGCACGCAATCTACCGGAGCTGCGCGTCAACTCAGCAAGACCATTTCAAAATGATGTAATTGATTACTGTGGTCTATTTGGTGGAATTCATCATAAAATTCAAGCTCATGATATGGACAAGGCAAATGGGAGATCCCATAGACAACCGTTGGACAAGCGCCCTGTACACAAATTGGTTCCATTACTAACCATCGATGAGCCACAACATAAGCATCCATTAGATGATACATCACAAACCGATCCATTTAGCAATTCAAAGGCAAAATGATTCAAACTACCTAGTATGCCGTCTCTCACATCGATGTTGCTCACAATCATATTACTACTGCCGTTAGTACTGACACAGTCCGTCAACATTACTCAATTTCAATCCAAGTCTGGCTTTTATTACGAAAGGATAGGATCAACTCGACTGGCAATTGCAGATTGGACCATAATAGCTTATTATGATCTGGAACCTTATTGGAGCGAAATGAAAACGTTTTCTAGAGCAAATCTTCAGCAAAAGCAAACAGAAATAATCAAGGTACTCACAGATGTTCGTCATAACATATTTAATCCTCTGTTGCTATCACCAGTTCAACTTCGAGAACAAATAGAACAGATAAAGGATCATCTAAAAGAAGGAAGCATCAATGGCGGTGTACTTCAACTCTATAAAATAATGTAAGCCAAAGCAGCCATCGTAGACAGGCACGTAATGTTCAAATTAACACTACCACATTTATCAACATTGAAGCTCGAAGTGTATAATGTAATTCTTATTCCAGTGGTGTCCTCCCAAGGAATTTCAAAATTATCAACAGAGAGTTCTTAGTTTGAAAGTTCTAGAATTTTTTTCTCCGTGGCTTTTGTCTTTTATTATCCTCAACCCACTGAAAATGGAAAATCAGGGTAAAATGTTTTTGTTAAAATGTATGTAACAAGCACTAAGAGGAGCGGCAGACCCCATAAAGTATATATATTCTTGATCAGGAAGAGAAGCCTAGTCGATTTAGCCCTGCCCGTCTGTCTGTCTGTCCGTCCGTCTGTCCGTATCGTGTATAGCACGCGCAGATCGAGTTTGTTTAAAAAAAGACGATAACAACTATCGTTTTATTGTTATCGATTAAAAACGTTATCAAAATAAAGTTATTAAATTATATATCCCACGTCTTTATAGCTAGAGTCCCCAAAATTTGTGTTAGTTTTATATTTATTTTATAAATGTAATTCGCGCAGAAGTTATTAAACAAAATGTTTGGCCAATTGGCAAACACGTGACCACCAGTTCAAAGCAAACTGTAACATATTAGCGAATTGTCAGCTGTTGAATTGAATCGAAACATGGATGGCGCTATTCTATCGAAACATAGATGACGTTATTGGCAAAACAATTGGAGATTAATTGAATTTAATTTTCTGTGCGTTACTTATTCCTTATTTTTAAAAGCGCAGATAGCACGGGGCTCAGGGTATCTCCTAGTCGGGACGCTCGACTAGAGTTTTCTCACTTGTTTTTGATTTGATGTTTTTATTAAATATTAATATTTCGTTCACTGCTGATTTTGGTTATTGAGCCATTTATTTTGTTTCTAATCTTCCGTTTTGGTTTCTTTAATCCTAATTGCCAATATGACATGTTCTAAAAAAACTTGCTCAAAACAGTTGTCTGATGAACTAGATGCTGGTGATCAATTATTAAATCAATATGATTTTGAATCTTCTCAAGCAGAGACGTCGACTGCTTCTCAGTTAGTACCACCTTCTGTACCTGTGTCTCCAAATTTATTAGTGCCTTCTACAAATATCAAGTTTTTTTAAATACAAATATTCTACACCTTGTTCTGACTCTCTTGCGACTCCCCATTCTTACAGTGCGTCAGGGACACCAGTATTAGATATCCCAGAGTCTACATATATTGATTCCAACCCCTTCATCTCCATCTGTTGCTCAAACTACGAACAATACTCTGACCATTTCTCCTACACTCCATATCTACATTATCTGTCGAAAGCAAGTGTTCTAATCCCGGCTTTCATCCGACACGACATGTGAAGCTGTTTCTGCTTTTATTGCCAGTAAATCAAAAGCTAAAGTATCTATATCGAAGTTCAATTTTGCGGCTTCTCGTGAAATTGCTTCTTTTAAAATCAACGTGCCAAGTGAATTCTTCACAACAATTTGTGACTCAAAATTTTGGCCTCCTCATGTATTTGTGCATGAATTTAAGCATAAGAGTCAAAATAGGATGTCTCCGGTTTTGCTAAACCCTTCCTCGGTACAATCTTCATCCAATATTGTGCCAAAAACTAATAACAGATCAACCTTCTTTACAGATCTTCTTAATATATCAAAACGTACGTGACCTGAATTCTAAACTCAAAAGGCTTTTTTGAGTAGTTTCAGTGCTCGTTTTGATATTATCGTCCTGACTGAAACGTGGTTAGACTCGAATGTTTATAATAGTCAGATTCTCTCGAATGATTTCACTATTTACAGACATGATCGACTGTCTCATAGACAAATATTCTCTCCGAACCAGTCATTTTTCAGCATCTCATGATGTCGAGATAGTTGCTGTTAAACTAACTCTTAAATATTGCTCCCTATTTATTACTTGTTCATATATCCCCACCTCTTCTGATGTTTTTTTCTGGTCACGAGCTGAGCCTCAGTAAGTGAGAAAATGACTAAAAAAGTCAATGCAAAATGTCTTTTGGCACTCTTACATTAATTTGCCTTGTTGGAAAAAAAATTTTTTTTTGGTATTAAGATGTTATTTAACTAGTACTAAACTTATACTGCCTATTGTTAAGTTAAATAACTAATTATATTTAAATTGTCTGCGCTTATTGAACTTCGCCGTTCATTTAACATGAAATGCAGGGCTAAAAATAAGTTGCTGGTTAGAACTACCTGTGCAAGCGCATTTAAATGTGGCAGTTTAAGCAAGAATATTTTGCGTACTTTGATTAACCCTTTAATGCTGTTTTCTAAAATATTGGAAGAAAATAATTGGAACAATTTTTTTTAAAGTAAATTTAGGCTTCTAAACTCAAACATGAACTCAGAAAAAATATAGAAGTTTTTGTTTAGCCGTCAGGTGCAAAAAAGGTAATAAGTGTCTCAAGACACTCTTGGGCATCTAAGAGTAAAAAAACGGATTGAATAGAAATGTTAATTTTTTTTATTCATTTGATATGTTTTAAAACAATATTTTGTTGATGTGCAGCATAAATGTAAATTACATTTTTCACAAATGCATTGCGTTTGTGATGATTTACAGAGCGTGCACCGTCTCTTATTGTCCCGATCCAACCAACTTGGGAAGTGGTTGACTTGGTCAAAACGTAATTCCGCTATTGGATGTAAAGTTTTTTTTCCAAGTTTAAGCTCAAGCTGTGATGGTTGGGCCCGTGGGGATTGTGAAAAAGGTGACCGATCTGTTCGCAAAGATGGTGACTGCATCTGGTCCTGTAGAGATACGGTACTGACTGGACGACCTGCGTGGGCTTTATTTATAAAAGCCACCAATCCTTCAGCGATTGACTCGCGAAAATCGGGAAGTTCCATCAATTTGTCACTGATTGCGTTTTGTTTTTGAATTCGCCTATAAAGAATATAAGCATTTGTTGCTGCCATATCAATACAATGATAAAAAATTCGAGTAGCAGCATCTTTGGTTTTAGCTTTGATGTGATAACGGCCCATAAGTCCATCCATGAGATCAACGCCGCCCATATGTGCGTTATATTCCCGAATTATTTGCGGACAGTCAATTTCAATATGTTGCTTTTTCTTCCTGTCATAACGGTCAGTCTTAAGTGTTCTTTCACTTAAACTTTCCGTAGCAAACGGTTTAACACCTATGTAAGTTGACAATAAGCGAACGGCCTTGTTGTCCTTTCAAAGTACATTACTGACTTCTACCCCTCTTCATCATTACAAGCAAATGATATTGTGCTAATATCCTCCAAAGCAGCTATTAGAGTTTCTGCCGCATTTAAGTCATCTTCCTCGTCGTCACTTGACTCGGATAACTCTGCATCGAAGGGGACACTCTTAAACAATTCCAGCAACTGATCATCAGTTAAATCGGATAATTTGAATCGTACCCGGTTTGCCATCTTTATATGGTTAATATGTCAGTTTCTAGTAAAAAAATCCATAGTATGAATAAGTTTACACACAAAGTGCAAGCAGCTGTAAAATAGCTGCTGGTAAAAAAAATTGCTTGCAGCCCCAAAAGAGTCTCAAGACACTTATCACTGTTTTTAAGCTACAACGCACATTTTTTATTTATTTTTATTTTTGTAAACTAGTTTTAATTGTAAATAAACATACCTTCCAATAAAAAATTATTTTAAATGGATTGCTTTCACAGATTTTGTAAAATAATTTTTGCACAACAGCACATGCAGCAGATCAATTTACACGCGCGAAAAAACATATGTTTTGTGTTTATGAAAATAAAAAGTACCATTAAAAGCACTGGAGAGCTTTTAAAGCTTTTTTCTCAGTAACTTTGAATGTTTTATTAACGATCAAGAAATATTTGAATGACAAAAAAGCTCCCAATTTTTTTTTAACATTTAAGATTAAAATAAGTGTCTCGACACTTATGAGCGTTAGAGGGTTAATACCATACACAAAGTACGTTTGCATCGTACATGAACATGCAAGTTAAAAAACGATTTGTTTTCTTTAATTTGTCGCAGCGAAGCGACTTGTCTATTTGAATACAAAAATGAAACTAAAACTAAAGCGCAATAATAAACGTAGCGATCCAAAAGAAGACGAAAGAAGAATGCAAAGTAGCGGTAAAAGAACCGCAATCGACGACTGTACTGCAGAGACTCTTCTTTCGTTAACTTATAAAGATGAAACTAAAACTAAAGCGCAATAATAAACGTAGCGATCAAAAAGAAGACGAAAGAAGAATGCAAAGTAGCGGTAAAAGAACCGCAATCGACGACTGTACTGCAGAGACTCTTCTTACGTTAACTCTTCCACCCTCAATTTGACAGTTGTCCTCAAGTGTCAGAAAAAACGGGATGTTGGTGGATTGAAAAATCGTGTTTCTTCTGTATTGGAGAATTTTCGGTCATTGATCGTGATGGAGCAGTTGTGGTATATTATCAGTAAAGTGCCTTGGAATTTTTGATCGGTGTCCTCCCACTTTATTATGCCTTGGAAGTTGTAAAGTAGTATGATGTCTTCTTGGATTTCTTCTAAGCTTTCGATGTGGTCTGCGCTGCTGTAGTCGCATTTTGCATCTTTTCCTAACATTAATTTCGTTTTCTCTTAAATCTATTAAATCTTTTTGATTACAAATTTTGATGTTGTTATAAGTTATACAGCTGTTTCTTAATCCTAACATTGTGTTTTTATGTTTGAAAATTTCTTTGAATTGTAAGTTTACATAGTATTGTCGTTAACTATAGGTCTAATAATTATATTTTCATAATTTATATTTTCTAGATTTGGAATTTTGACAACATATAAGATTATGGTATTATTACGTAAGACGGATACGTCTGCTAACTCTAGCATCTCTTCTATAGTTAGATCTATTTCGGCTTTATTTATTTGTTTTTGTATTAGGCCTAAATCTTTATCATTTAAAAGGATGCTGTTTGCTATGTTTAGTTTAGCCCATTGTATGGCGTATTTTATGTTTGTTATTTCCTCTTTAGTCAGACGGATTTGTATTTGTATGTTAGTATCTAAATTGTTAGTAGGGTACGAATGTTTTTGAATGGCGTTAGTTAAAATATTGTTAATTTAAGTGAAATTATTTATTCGTTGTTGAAATTGTGTGTTTATGATGGTTTGTTGGTTAGTATTCTGAATGAGTTTATTTAGGTTATCTTCTATAGCGACTATGTCTATGTGATTCGCAAGTTTGTCCAAAGCTTTTTTTTTTTTTAGTTGTAATACGTCTATCAAATGAATTATCCTGGTTGAGGAGCTAGTTACCTAATCCGTCATGAAGGGTGAGTATGTGACTATTTGTATAATTAGTCATTTCCACTCGTGCCTGTATTGGGATTACTCCCAGTATCCTGTAGAGAAAAGTCATTTTTAATATTGCTTTTATGTACTATTTTTCCTGACTCTGTTTTTATGGTTGTGCCGTTGTCTTCTTTAACTATTTCTTTTTTGTATCTGGGGGAAAGTTTAGATCCTAGTCGTGTGTTGATTTTTACGTAAATTATCTGTCCAGTTTTGTAGGTTAGTATAGGGTTTCTAGATTGGTTATGATATTTTAAATCTTTGGTCTGTTGTTCTTTTAGCTTTGTTATGTTATCTTTGCGTGCTTGTTCGAATTGTTCGGGGTCTGTTGTAATCTTTCTGCCAAAGAAAATATCTAGTGGGCGTTGTTTAGTGACTGAATGTATGGAATTGTTATACTCGTAAATAGCTCTTTGCAGGAGATCTGCGAAGTTTCTATCTTTTCGTTCTCTTTTAAGACATCTCATTATTTCTGATAAAGTGGAGTGTAGTCGTTCTATCTGCCCGTTTACTGAACTCTTATATGGTGGTACTTTGAATACTTCAATGTTGAGCTGATCTTTCATCATGAAAGAGATGGAAGCCGAATTAAGTGATTTTTCGTTATCTACTACTACAAATTTTGGTACTCCATAGTAGAAAAGTATTTCATGTAATGGTTGTCTGATATCTTCTATAGCTTTAGATTTTATAATTCTACCTTGCGCAAGCTTTGAGAATTTGTCTATTGCAGTGAGCACGAGGTGCTTTTCGGTAGAATAAATGTCTATATGAATGATGTGGCCAGGATACTCGGGTATCGGTGTTTCCTTCAGACTTGGGTTTGTTGGTCGTCTATCGTATTTTTCTTCTTTGCAAACCTTACATTGTTTCACTATGTTTGTAATTTTGGCTTTCATTCTTGGGAAGTAATACTTTTCCGCGATCTGTTTTTGGTTTTCGTATGCGTTTCTATGTGCTCTATTGTGTGTTTTTAATATTTCTTCCTCTTGATCCGAGTCTTTTTCTAAATCTATAATTCTGTTCTGTGAAAATCGTATTTTGAAAGTATTGAAGTGAGACGGGTAGATATTCTGTAGCTTGGCCATGATGTCTTCAGTTGTGAGAATTCCGTTTATAACGGATGGGTTTAAGTACTTTTTTAGTAAGCTGATAAGGTCGGTTTCTGAAAATTGTTCTCTCGCGATGTAGTGTCTATGGAAGGTGGGGAACGGAATGCTAAATTCGTAAGTTTCTTTGTTTTCCTTTGTAATTATGATTTGATTCTTATAAACGTTGATAGGGGCTTCAAGGCTTGGTATCAAATGATGGCTTGAACTATCTGCACTATGAATGGTGGCTGTCATTGAATTTATTTGGTTATTTAATTGGTTAGGGGTTCTGGACAATGCATCGGCGACTATATTTTCTTTACCTGGCTTATAAACTAGCTGGTAGTCGTATTCTTCTAAGATTGCCTTCCACCTTTTAATTTTGGCGTTCCCATGCCAACTACTAAGGGAATGTGTAAGAGGTTGGTGGTCTGTGAATATTTTGACTTTTGAATTTCCGTAAAGGTAATTCTTGAGGGACTTTAGAGCCCAAACGATAGCTAACATTTCTTTTTCATTTGTTGCGTAATTTTCTTCTGCTTTACACAATGTTCTAGATATGAAAGAAATAGGGTGTCCGTCTTGGCAGAGAACTGCACCGATTGCGTGATTCGATGCATCGGTAGTCAGGTGAAATTCTTTTTTGAAGTCGGGATATTTGAGAATAACATCGTCTGATATTAATGAACTTTTCAATTTATTAAATGCCTCTAGGGCAACTGAATCTAATTTTATGGATATCTTATTTGAAGCTTGCTTTGATATTCTGCCGTCCTCACCACGTAACAACGAGGTGAGAGGTTTTGCTAGTTTTGCATAATCTTTGATGAAACGGCGATAGTAGCCGGATAGGCCGAGAAATGACCGAAGTTGTTTAAGCGTGTTTGGTGGTGGATAGTTGGCAATTGCTTCTACCTTCTTTTTGTTAGTTTCTATGCCTTTATCTGAAATAACAAAACCTAAAAATTCTACTCTAGTTTTAAAAAATTCGCATTTGTCTATTTGGCATTTTATGTTAGCTTCGTGGAGCGTATGGAATAGTGTTTCGAGGTGATCTAGATGGGATTTTTCATCTTTGCTGAACACGACTATGTCGTCTATGTACACATAGCAGATTTTTCCTATGTGTTGCCTTAGTATGTCATCTAAGGCTCTTTGAAATATGGATGGCGCGTTTTTCAAACCAAAGGGGAGTCGTTTAAACTCATATTTTCCATTTTTTATGGAGAAGGCAGTTTTCTCTGTCTTTTTCTTTTAATAGGATCTGATGAAATCCGCTTTTCAAATCAAGTACGGAGAATATTTTGTTGTCCCCTAGCTGTGCTAATACCTCGTTTATTTCTGGTATGGGATACCGATCGGCGATGGTTATGGAATTTAACTTCCTATAGTCAATGACTAATCTATATTTCCTTTCGCCAGATGCGTCTAACTTTTTTGGTACTATTATTACAGGAGAGTTATATGGAGAGCGAGAGGGGCGTATTATGTCGTCGTCTAACAGTTTTTGTATTTGTGCTTCTACTTCTCTACGTATAAATTGGAGCGTCTGAGGTGGTTCTTATTTCTGCTTGGACACAGGTGGCAAATGATAATCTGTCATTGGGTTTTGAAAATAAACTCGAGAATTTCTTTGTTAAATTTGTAATGCTAGTGAGTTGTTCTTTAGACATGTGTTCAGTTCTAATGTTTAAATTATTAACTGCTTGTATTCGTTTTTCTTTGATGGGAATATTGTATTTGTTTTTTAGAGTCATAATGTTGTTGTTAGAAAAGATTACTGCATTTAGCTGCTTAAGACTATCGTTTCCTAGAATGGCATCGAATGATTTTAGAGTCGGCAGTAGAAAGAATTTAATTCTTACGTCCTTAATGTCGAACAGATTTGCTTCTATGTGCTGTGTTATTTTTATGTTACCTCCTACAGAGATTGCATCGAATGGTTCTATATTTTCTTTTGGGTTTTTTACTAAATTTGGTTTGATATAATTATTGTTCGAGCCAGTGTCAATTAAAATTTTCAAGGTCTTTCCTCCTCCAAGCTTGCATTCAAAGTATGGAAGTGAGGAGGACTTTATTCTAAAAAATGTATGTCTGAATGTCCAACTTGGTAATCTTCAGCCGAGTATTCGTACTCGTGTGGTGAGTTGTCGGCTAGATTTTCTACGTCTGCATAGTGTTCGTTACCGTATTGTTCCAATTCCGCCTGTCTTTGTTCTTCTATGTGAGTTTGATTTTCGTTCTCTTCGGCTGTTTCTATATTATAATTTCGTGGTTTTTTTAATTCTGGTCCTGTGTTGTATGGAGGTCGTTTTCCCATATCGAAATTTGGGCGATTGACATAATTAACCTGCTTTGTTTGTATAGACTTATCTACGTCCATAGGTTCAGGACGAGGGTAAGGTTTTGGTTCAGACGGACGAGGGGGTGCTACAGGATAACTGTAGTTTGGCTGTTGAGAGAATTGTTGTCCGGACGGACGAGGATGTGCTATTGGGAAGGTATAACTTGGCTGTTGCCTGAACTGCTGTCCATAAGGTGTTGTTTTATTTTGTTGAAAACTGGGGTTTGGTCTATAAGATTGAATTGGTTGACGTGGCATGTTATTTTGTGTTATTGGAGGAGCTCGGAATGATTGCATACGGCCTTTTTGGTTGGTTTGGGAGGCGACATACTTTTGATTTTCTAACTTGAGGCATAAATGAAGGGCTTGTGGCAAGTCGGTGGGTTCTTTAATTCCTAGAAGTCTAGGAAGATCACCTTGGAGGCCTCTTACGAAAGTGTCAAGTGCCTTATCACGATATACTTTGGTTAGTAATCGCTCAGATTCTTTGGTCACATTCATACAACCCACTTTGTTAAGAATGAGTGATAAATGTTTATAAACGTCTGAATGGAATTCTTCAACAGATTGATTACCTTGAGTCAGTCCAGTCATCTGATATTCTAGGGTTGTAATATCCCTCTTATCAGCGTAATGTAAAGTCAGGCATTTGGTAAGGGCACTCCAGTTGAGTGGTACGTTGTAAGATTCTAATGCTGTATCTGCTAGTCCGGTTATTTTGTTTCTTATTGTATGAAGGATGCCGAAATATTTAGGGCTACCTTCCTGTCCGGTATAAATTTCCATTATTCTGTCAACACTCTTCTTCCAGGAGCTAAACTCAGCTGGATTTCCATTGAATTCTCTTAAGCCTTTGACTATATCTGGTACCTTGTCTAATTCAGATATTCTATTACTATATTCGGGTCTGATTGATACGTCTGGGGCGTCGAAAGGGCTTGGTTTGGGTGATTCGGCTGTATTGTTTTTTGCTAGAGTCTCGATGACAATTTTCGAAACTAGTTGTGTTAGTTGCTCTATAGTCATTTGGTCGTTATTGGGGGGTGTTGGTCTGGAGGATGACGCATCATCGGACAGCAATGATGGTCTTATTAAGTTATTTGGGTTTGCCATGATTAACTGTAATTATAATTTTTTTCTTTTTTTTTTTTTTTTTTTTCTTATTTACTTATCTAATTTTGTTTTTGATTACTTATTTGATCTATTTCTATCTTTAACACAAATATTTAATTTTTATTTATTTATTATTATTTTTTTTTTCTCTCTTTTAATTCTATTTTTGATTACTTTTTCTTATTTTAACTAGCAATATTATAGCAGCTGTGGTCATCCTCTGCGGAAGGTCGAAAATCTCCTTTTTGGTGTCGTGTTGTCCTACTCAGGTTTCGGGGCCTTCACTTCATCCAGTGGTTGGCTAGGAGCGGGTCTTATAGCCTTGACGGTTGCTGCTTGGCACGTAATAGTTGCGTTATTGTTGGGCTTTAATTATTTTTTGTTGTTTGGCGCTTAATAATTGTTTTATTGTCGCGCTGTTTGTTTTGGCACTTAATAATTGTTTAATTGTCGTGCCTAATTTTAATAATTTCGCAGCCACAAATGAATTTATGGGAGTTTCACTGCGAGAATTATTTGAACCAGCGACGGTAAAAACGTATGAACACTTTGGGGCTATATTGTTATACCGATTACGCACTTAGAAACTGGGTATTCTATTGTACGCGCTGGTCCCTGCTCGGGCGCCAGTTAAAAAACGATTTGTTTTCTTTAATTTGTCGCAGCGAAGCGACTTGTCTATTTGAATACAAAAATGAAACTAAAACTAAAGCGCAATAATAAACGTAGCGATCCAAAAGAAGACGAAAGAAGAATGCAAAGTAGCGGTAAAAGAACCGCAATCGACGACTGTACTGCAGAGACTCTTCTTTCGTTTACTTATAAAGATGAAACTAAAACTAAAGCGCAATAATAAACGTAGCGATCAAAAAGAAGACGAAAGAAGAATGCAAAGTAGCGGTAAAAGAACCGCAATCGACGACTGTACTGCAGAGACTCTTCTTACGTTAACTTGCATCAGTCGCTCAAAGACCTTTTTCTTAATTTTACTCAAGCGTTCGCTCGCGTTCTGACCGAAACAAATGAGAAACGAAAAAAACGGTTGTAGTCCGAACGCGAGCGAACTGAGCGAAGACCGGGGTTTTTCCGTCGCTCGCGAGCATATTCGTCAAATACTCAGTGGAAATTGTTATTCGAAGACCACGCAAAATGCTCAACTGTTATTTGCGATCTCTGTTATAAAAGAATGCTTTGAATCCCTTCAGTTACCTTTACTTTATAAAATAAAATACCCCCAACGGGTTGGTGATATTTTGAAACATTTGATCTGTTTGTTCTTAGGCTTTAAACAAATTTGTTTAGTTTGTGTTTAAGTTGACACTCGTTTTGTGAATTATATTTATTAAATAATAAATACAAATGTACCATTAATCGCCGTCAATGATCATCGTGATAAATTCTTGAGCCTGATACATGAAGAATTTAAAAATTGTCATCCCTTTCAAAGAGATGAACACATATGTTATCACAAACAATCATAGTTCAGGATGGAACGCTGCTGTGAATTTCTGATGTTCAACAACAAAACATCGGATAATTGTATAACAACAACAACAAGCCACTCGTTTATCTGGACTGACTTGTCCTTCAAGAATCAGTGGATATTCGCGACACGGACTCCTACAGATCTTTCAGCTGTCTGTCGGGACGATACCTCAAGTTTCAACTATGAAATGTTGGACTACTTGCTATGCAGGCTGTACCATTCGTAACGCATATATAATGAGAAGCAAAATCACATCGACGAGCACTATTCATTCATCGTACGTGCGTTTTAGCAATTAACAATTTGCTTGCGCTATACGTCAAGAAAAGGGTCCAACCAGCAGTGTCAACAGCACCTAGGAACCATGACAACACGTCAGCCCCAGCAACTAGACAAGATGGATATATCTGATAGTTGAAACATTGTTCAACGGCCGGGAGTATGTTCGAGTTAATGTATTATCAAGAAGCACGCTAGCAACACACAATACATGAAAACAGCATATAAAATAAAAACTCAACCGAAAGCCAAGACAAAGAAAATGCACTGGCGATCGCAGCTAAACTTTGAAAATATAATACCGCTATATAAGACTGTCGTAAAGCCAGTTTGGACTTATGCTATGTAGCTCTGGGGAACAGCCAGCAATTCAAACATAGAAATATTGCAGCGATATCAGTCTACGACACTCAGAACAATAACAGGTGCTCCTTATTATATAACTGTTCACGACACAGGGCGATCAGTGGGAGCAAACGGCGGAGGTTTTCGGTTTGGCGAAAGACGGCCACACTGTAAGGAGTGACTGGTACTTTGATGCAAATCGCCATGAAACTCGGTTTTAATTTATAAAAACTTCTGTCTTCTTTGATTTGTAATGCGACAATTGTGTGCGCTTCATACCTCGTAATAAAGTTAAAGTAAAGTAATCACAGACTCAGGAAAATCCGCCCTACTACAAACATTTGGTCCTTCGAGCGGGAGATGTTTCCGCTCCTCCAGCTTGCATCGGTGGAAAGAATCTTATAAGTACAGCTCTTTTCATCTCTTATAAAAATCACGCTTACACACACATGTAAAGCTGCGAGGTTTCCCGCTCTTCCATGGCGAACTGCGCATCTTTAAAACCTGTGTACATACATACTTGACCTGCCTCAAAGATTGCGCATTATCCTCGAAAAAAATATCTTATGTTCGTCCAGTGTATCTTCCATTGCCATATTTTTTCCTCAGGGAACATTTCATATTTAACACAAATTCATATACATACATGCATACATACATATGTATGTCCCACAGTTGTAAAAAATAACAAGTAAGAACGTTGCAGTCCGACGCAACCGACAGCGAAATACTATTTCACGTCCCAGCAGCCCACAGGGGCATCTATCACATTATATTATTTTAAATTTAACCTTAAATCCCCACTGTCGCCGCTCAAATTAGCTGCAGATTAAAACTTTTCATTGGAGGTGGCCAGACAGTTTCAATTTGGATAGAAACTTAGAACATTTACCACCTAATTCGAGAGAGATGGCATCTCTCAAAATGAGAGAGGTGGCAACTCTCAAAATGAGAGAGGTGGCAACTCAGAAAATTTGATATAAGTTCGTTGGCGAGCGTAGAGGTGTGGGCTCGAACCCCGGTGCGGTCATATTGATATTTTTGTTATATTTTCTTTATTTAGTTATTTTGTATTAATAAAATATTCTTTTCAAACATATATATATATATATATATATAATTTGACAAATCAAAAGACAAGGTCAAAGGTCACAAAGTCATTATGTGGCGCGTTATTGGCTCAGAAGATGCAGATGTTTCAGTTTTGATTTGCCACGCCCCCAGTGGCCGTAGACAAATAATGTGCATAGAGTGGGCGTTTAAGAATATAACTGTAAAGTTTGGATACTTACATTCGAAAAATGCGAAAATTACACGGTATTTTTCAGTATGTCACGCCCCTTTTGGGGCGTAACAATAATTTTTGAGGAATCGATAGAGGAGGCCCCCAGTAACTTAGCATCCAATTTTGAAGCTTCTAGCACTAAAACTGTGGGAGATATACGCCCCCTGAAGGCGTAGATATATCCGCCATAGCTTTTCGATTGTGGGATGTTAACCCGAGTATATATACCAAGTCTCAAATCTCTAGCATCAATAGTGCTCAAAATATAACGAAACTAGTAAAATCACTATATATTCAGATCCGATTTGCCACGCCCCTAGTATAAAATTTTTTGGGCGATCTTTATAGGATCGTAATAGTAACCCACGTGCCAAATTTGGGCGTTCTAGCTTTAAAACTGTAGAAGATACAGCTTGACCCGATTTGCCACGCCCCCAATAGGTGTAGATATATCCGCCATATCCTTTTGATTTTGGGATGTCGACATGAGTGTTCAGTTAAAATCTCAACTCTCTGGCCCTTCTAGAAGTAGTGTTTCTGAGATACAGGAAAATGCATTTTCCGATTTGCCCCGCCCCTAGTGGGCGTATCGGGAAAGTCTTGACACTTTATCAGACGAGGGTATACACGAGTATATATTTCAAATTTCAAGTCTCTAGCTTCAATAGCGTGGAAATGGTTTGCGTTCATACGGACAGACGGACAGACGGACGGACAGCATGACAAAACAGATATACTATATCACTACGTAGTATAAAAACGAAAGAACGCGATATTGTGTCTAAGTGCCATTCACCAACAAGGGGTTTCAAGAGCGTAATTCGTCATTTACATAAATTACATCAAATAAACAACTAATTTAGTTGAACTTTGAAGTCAGGACAGCTTTCACATACGCGTGTGTATATACAGATACATATGTACATACATATACAAACCCCACCACCGGCAAAACACCAGTTACGCGATCAGTGCCGGCACTCGAGTTCCAAGTCGGGACTGAGTCACAGTTTCAGTCATTTTTTGGTCAATCCGTGCCAAATACTGCAAAGCCCATTACTGGCACAACAGCTGAGCCGCTGAGTCACTGTTTCCCAAATATATATTATTTAATGGTTTTTATTTATATTTCCAAGTAACCAATATATATTAAAATCATAAGTTAATATTACTATATAAAAGAAAATAAATAATATGAAAGAAGAGATCATGTGATCATGTCATCTATATGTATGTATGTGCCAAAGCACAAGTCTCTAGTATTTGATATACGTGAGTTACAAATTTGAGGCGAAGAGGGCATCGCACCAAAAATTTAACAAAAACCGAAATTGCGTAAGACCCAAATAACACTAAATGCAAAATTTAAAGACTCTAGCTAGAAAGATGAATTAGATAGAGTTTTATAGCTTAATTTAGTTTTTCGTTTTTAATCAATAACAATAAAACGATAACAGTTATCGAATTTCTGAAACAAACTCGTGCTATACAGGAACCTACATAAAAAATTTCAAGTTTCTAGCTCTTATAGGTTCTGAGAACGACGCGTTCATACATACGGACAGACGGACAGATGGACAGACGGACGGACAGACGGACATGGCTATATCAACTCGGCTTGTCATCCTGATCAAGAATATATATATTTTATGGGGTCTGCCGCGCCTCCTTCTGCCTGTTACATACATACGCCTTTCAACAAAAACATTATACCCTGAATTCCCATTTTCAATGGGTTCAGGGTATAAAAAATCTAGATAGTTCCTTGTATTTACAATCTGGACACATTTTTATACTCCTGAACCCATTGAAAATGGGAATTCAGGGTATAATGTTTTCCTCCGTCTCCAATCCTCGTAAGAGCATCTCTCCGACTCCGACATACTCACTTGATCCACTTCTCAGCAGCTCAGAGAACGCTCCAATATGTCGTTTTCCGACTTTATTGCGACATGCGATGCCTTGGCGATGTTCGAGGCTCGCGAAAGTGAGGCTCTAGGTGAAGAGAGTCTCTCATATTCTATAAAAATGCACATAGAGCAGCTGAAGTCACTTTGGGCGACCGTGGAGTCGGAATATACCCGCTGCCACAGGGCCTTTACTGCCCAAAACTGTCCAGCTTGGCTTCCGGCTTCCCAAGGCCACCGACTGCCTCCATGTGATGTCGAGATTTCCGAAGGCGATAGCCTTGCGTGGCAAACATTCCTCGATTTGGTCTCCCCGATAAGCATTCGCAATTTGCGTCTGGCAAAAGTAGGGAAACTCGACCACATTAAGTGTAAGACCCGCGATGAAGCCAGAACTATCGTCTCAAAGTCCCCATTAACGAATGAGGGCTTCCAGTCCGCGTGGGATAATCTTACTGGGTGGTACGAGTTGATCATGACGCAAGCCAAGCCGCTGCTCCAAATTCCCATGGTTGCGCAGGAATCAGGCAAGCCCTTGCGAGATTTCTAGACGGCTTTTCTAGGATTTTTGATTGCCTTAGAGCGCACTGGAGCTATTACAAAGAATTAGGATATTGTTCTTATAGCAATCCGTCCGAGCAAGCTCCCCAAATCAACTAACCTGTTGTGGGATTAATCCGTTCCAAATATGACCGCAATCACGTGTTTGAGGCAACCGAGGATCATAAGCGGATTCCAAGTGCACAGGTCATACCGAAAACCCGGCCCCACCGTGAGGGCCCCAGCATATCCAGCAAGGACCTAGATTAAAACGGCATCCCGTAGACTTTGCAGTAGGAAAATCATCCCATTCGTGTCTGCCCCAATTTTTATACCCTGAACCCATTGAAAATGGGAAAATCAGGGTATAATGTTTTTGTTGGAAGGTGTATGTATGTAACAGGCAGAAGGAGGCGTGGCAGACCCCATAAAGTATATATATTCTTGATCAGGATGACAAGCCGAGTTGATATAGCCATGTCCGTCTGTCCGTCTGTCCGTCTGTCTGTCCGTATGTATGAACGCATCGTTCTCAGAACCTATAAGAGCTAGAAATTTGAAATTTTTTATTTAGGTCCGTGAATAGCCCGAAAAGATCGATTTTGTTAAAAAAAGTCGATAACTATTTTATTTTTATTGTTAT
This sequence comes from Drosophila paranaensis, assembly GCA_035047545.1. Lineage (NCBI taxonomy): Eukaryota > Metazoa > Arthropoda > Insecta > Diptera > Drosophilidae > Drosophila > Drosophila paranaensis. The sequence continues at coordinate 160,680 of JAWNPL010000152.1, read as the reverse complement.
CGATTAAAAACATTATCGAATGTTAGTTATTAAATTAAATCTCCTACGTCTTTTTAGCTAGAGTCCCCAAATTTTTTTGTAAGTTTTATATTTATTTTATCTAATTTTGATTTTTGTTAAATTTTGGATATCGGCTCCAAATTTCCCCAATTATTTAAATTGAGGTTAGTTGCACTCAAAGCCAGTAAATGAATGGGTTTGTATTTTTATAAATTGGAAAAATGTAATAAAATATGTTGAACATAAGCTGAAAATTTCATTCAAATCCATTAATTCGCGCAGAAGTTATTAAACAAAACATTTGTCCAATCGGCCAAACACGTGACCAGCAACGCAAAGTAAACTGTTTTCCTATACATGTGCCCACATACACACATACACATTGAGCTGCGTGCATCTAGCAACTTCTAAAACCCGCAAGTTTTAGTGTACATATTTCCAATAGATGGCGCTATGATTTGCGAATTATCAGCTGCTCATTTGGATCGAAACATGAATGGCGCTATTCTATCGAACCATAGATGGCGCTATTGGCATCTATTCCGATAACGGCAAAACCGTAGTTGGAGCATCCAAGGCACTAGAAAGGGACTTTCTAGCTGCCATCAAGCAATGCGTTGTGCACGTTTTTCACCAGCATATCCTGTCTTGGCATTTTATTCGCCCCAGCGCTCCCCATATGGGCGGGTTAAGGGAGACTGGAGTAAAGAGCTTTAAGGCCTTATTCTACAAGGCCACGTCTACCATCAAGTACACGTTCGAGGAATTGTGAAGTCTGCTCTGCTGAATAGAAGCGTGGCTAAACCCTCGACCCATCTCCCCTATGAGTGAAGATCCAACGGATCTCCTAGCATTGAGCTTCGGGAACTTCCTGGTCGGAGGCCCCTCGTATCAATTGTTCTGAGATCGACGCGTTGAAACATATGGACAAACGGACGGACCCTGATTTCCCATTTTCAATGGGTTCAGGGTATAACAAGTAAGAAAACTCTAGTCGAGACCGCTCGACTAGGGTATACCCTGAACCCCCCTGAACTGCAATTCCAAGCAATCTCCATTTCTTTAATATACATAAGTATATATATGTCCATTACAAACAAAACTTACACACACACATACACAGGCGCAAGCACTCACAAGCGCAAGTCGTTGCAAGGCTGCTGCTTGCATGGCAATGTTATGGGAAATTAAATGTTTAATAACTTTTTTTCTAGAGCAACGATTTTGATCAAACAAAGCACAAGTGTCTAGTATTTGATATAGGGGAGTTACAAATTTGAGGCGAAGGGGGCGTGGCATCCAAAATTTAGCAAAAACCGAAATGTGTGTATGTGCCAAAGCACAAGTCTCTAGTACTTGAAATACGTGATTTAGCAATTTGAGGCGAAGGGACAATTTGAGGGCGTGGCATCCAAAATTTAACAAAAACCGAAATTGCAGATGGCTCAAATAACACTAAAAGCAAAATTGGAAGACTCTAACTATAAAGATGAATTAAATAGAATTTTATAACTAAATGAAGATATCGGTTTTTAATCGATAACATTGAAACGATAATAGTTATCGATTATCTGAAACAAACTCGATCGAATCGTGATATACACGAACAGACGGACAGACGGACAGACGGACAGACAGACAGACGGACAGGGCTAAATCGACTCGGCTTCTCTCCCTGATCAAGAATATATATATTTTATGGGGTCTGCCACGCCTCCTTCTGCCTGCTACATACATTTTCACAAAACCATTATACCCTTTTTTCCCATTTTCAATGGGTTCAGGGTATAAAAATACAAGTAAATGGAACCAGAAACATGTAACGCAAAACATATTCAGTAAGAAGATATATCTCCATAAATACATGAAGTAGATGCGATGTTAGACCTCGTGTACAGAAACGCTAGGAAGAAATTCGTGACTATAAAGATAACTTGAATTTCTGAGATAGATGATCTAGAATGCAAAGTTAACCTACCAAAGAAATTAAATAGAAGAATAGGTGACTTGCACGACATAAAAGATGTTCCAGAGCTGCCAAAAGTAGATCTTCCCCATTTAGTAGCCAACGATCTTCGAAGTGAGATGAGTGGACACTTCTCTTTAGGATTAAGAATAATTACAATAATCTTGTTAGCACTATATATAATTAAGGGGGAGAAACCAGAAGCAGAAATTGTCATCTGTCACTTTTTTTGGCCCCCGCTCAATGTTCAATCATTAACATATAATACAAAACAATTGAACAAGAGACAAACTTCAAAGATACGTAATTTTTAAGTTATGACTTACGCATGGCTCAGGGTATACCTCCTGTAAGGCGGCGATAAATCTGCCCCCTCACATTTAGTAGTAAATTAGTCATAACTCGATTTTGTATAGTTAATAAGTATATTGAGTAAGAGATTTGATTAGGAGATAAATAAAGAAGATTAGGTATAGGCGCAATGGAGCGCAGAGGCGGCCAATGGAGGGCCCGCCCTTATTAGGTTTAAGTTAGAAGGCGAACCCCCTTATATGCGCGCCGATGATCGACAATGTAGTTAGGCGCGCCGCGGCAAATTGAGAGCTTCGTGGTGGGAAGCAGCGGCCGCATTAAATTGCATTGCCGAGGCCGGCGCGCGATCGGCAGTCAACATTTTCATCCTGAAAGAAAAAGGGCAAATTGGGAAAACTAAAGAAAATCAAATCAAATCAGGTCAGTTTTATTGCACACTTCAATCATGAAATAAAAAAAAATAGCCTACACCTCATCTTCTCTTAAGACTACTTTAAATCAATACAAAACAAACTTATAACTAACTTATTATTAAGGAGGATTTATCGCTGGCTTACAACACTTCATCAAAAACTTCTAATGAGTAAGTCTAAATGATGCGAAGCTGCTCGGCTCCAAAATTTATAATATCTTTGATATTTTGATCAAATGGCTACAATAGAAATATGAAAATATATATGACATCGAGAAAATGTATCGTCAGATCAATCCTCTAAAAAGAAGCTGCATGTCAAGAAAATAGTTTAAAGCTGACTACAATTGCTGTGCGCTGATTCAAGAGCTGGCAATTATTGGCAAGAATACGCTAATGAATTACCAGACTTAGGTCAAATAATATACAACACTGCACAGTGGTTGCGCTTGCACTGAGCCGCGGCCAAAAATACTTCCAGTAAATATTATAAAGCAAGTAAGAAAACTCTAGTCGAAACTAGTACTCTCTACTCGACTAGAGGTACCCTGAACCTTGCGAAGAACCGTTATTCCAATGTTATGGAAAATTAAATGTTTAATAACTTTTTTTCTAGACGAACGATTTTGGGCGTGATCACGTCATCCATATGTGTGTATGTGCCAAAGTACAAGTTTCTAGTATTTAAAATACGGGACTTACAAATATGAGGCGAAGGGGGCGTGGCATCAAAAATTTAACAAAAGCCGGAATTGTGTAAGGCTCAAATAACACTAACGTAAAATTTGAAAACTCTAGCTAGAAAGATGAATTAGTCAGAATTTTATAACTGAATTTAGATTTTCGTTTTAAATCGATAACATTAAAACGATAACAGTTATCGAATTTCTGAAACAAAACCAATATGCGCGCCCAATACAGGGACTTACAAACAAAATTTGAAGTCTTTAGCTATTGTAGGTTCTGAGATCGACGCGTTCATACAAACGGACAGACGGACATACAAACAGACAGACGGACAGGGCTAACTCGACTCGGCTTGTCTCCCTGATCTAGAATATATGTATAGTTTTAGTACAAAACAAGTAAGAACGTTGCTGTCGTACGCAACCGACAGCGGAATACTATTTCACGTCCCAGCAGCACACAGGGGCATTTATCACATTATATTATTTAAAATTTAACCTTAAATCCCCACTATCGCCGCTCAAGTTAGCTGCAGATTAAAACTTTTCATTGAAGGTGACCAGACAGTTTCAATTTGAATAGAAGCTTAAAACATTTACCTTAGCAAAAACACGCACCCAATTCGAGAGAGATGGCATCTCTCAAAATGAGAGAGGTGGCAACTCTCAAAATGAGAGAGGTGGCAACTCAGAAAATGTGATATAAGTTCGTTGGCGAGCGTAGAGAGGTGTGGGCTCGAACCCCGGTGCGGTCATGTAGATATTTATACCCTGAACCCATTGAAAATGGGAAAAAAGGGTATAATGGTTTTGTGAAAATGTATGTAACAGGCAGAAGGAGGCGTGGCAGACCCCACAAAGTATATATATTCTTGATCAGGGAGAGAAGCCGAGTCGATTTAGCCCTGTCCGTCTGTCCGTATGTTTGAAAGCGTCGATCTCAGAAGATATAAGAGCTAGAGTAGTATATATATATATATATATATATATATATATATATATATATATATATATATATATATATATATATATATATTATATTTGAAAAGAATATTTTGTTAATACAAAATAACTAAATAAAGAAAATATAACAAAACAAGTGAGAGTTCTCTAGTCGAGACTGCTCGACAAAGAGATCCCCTGAACCCTGCGAAGAACTGTGATTCCTAAGAGCCACTAACATTCTCCGTTACTTTTATATGTATGTACATATGTAGCAAGCAATACATACACACACAGACGCACGCACAAGAACACACACAGACGCAGGCACAAGTACACAATCTGCTAACTGTGCATTATGACTCATCAGCTTCGCTGCTGCTGCAAGACGCCGATAATATGAGATATTAAATGTTTAATAACTTTTTTTGTAGTCGAACGATTTTGATCATATTTGTGGGGCGTGATCATGACATTCATATATGTGTATGTGCCAAAGCACAAGTCTCTAGTACTTGTGATTTAGCTATTTGATGCGAAGGGGCAATTTGAGGGCGTGGCATCCAAAATAAATAACAAAAAACGAAATTGCAGAAGGCTCAAATAACACTAAATGCAAAATTTGAAGACTCTAACTATAAAGATGAATTAAATAGAATTTTATAACTAAATGAAGATATCGGTTTTTAATCGATAACATTAAAACGATGATAGTTATAGAATATTTGAAACAAACTCGATCGAATCGTACTATACACGAACTTCCAAAAAAAATTTGAAGTCTCTAGCTCTTATATCTTCTGAGATCGACGCTTTCAAACATACGGACAGACGGACAGGGCTAAATCGACTCGGCTTCTCTCCCTGATCAAGAATATATATACTTTGTGGGGTCTGCCACGCCTCCTTCTGCCTGTTACATACATTTTCACAAAACCATTATACCCTTTTTTCCCATTTTCAATGGGTTCAGGGTATAAATATCTACATGACCGCACCGGGGTTCGAGCCCACACCTCTCTACGCTCGCCAACGAACTTATATCACATTTTCTGAGTTGCCACCTCTCTCATTTTGAGAGTTGCCACCTCTCTCATTTTGAGAGATGCCATCTCTCTCGAATTGGGTGCGTGTTTTTGCTAAGGTAAATGTTTTAAGCTTCTATTCAAATTGAAACTGTCTGGTCACCTTCAATGAAAAGTTTTAATCTGCAGCTAACTTGAGCGGCGATAGTGGGGATTTAAGGTTAAATTTTAAATAATATAATGTGATAAATGCCCCTGTGTGCTGCTGGGACGTGAAATAGTATTCCGCTGTCGGTTGCGTACGACAGCAACGTTCTTACTTGTTTTGTACTAAAACTATACATATATTCTAGATCAGGGAGACAAGCCGAGTCGAGTTAGCCCTGTCCGTCTGTCTGTTTGTATGTCCGTCTGTCCGTTTGTATGAACGCGTCGATCTCAGAACCTACAATAGCTAAAGACTTCAAATTTTGTTTGTAAGTCCCTGTATTGGGCGCGCATATTGGTTTTGTTTCAGAAATTCGATAACTGTTATCGTTTTAATGTTATCGATTTAAAACGAAAATCTAAATTCAGTTATAAAATTCTGACTAATTCATCTTTCTAGCTAGAGTTTTCAAATTTTACGTTAGTGTTATTTGAGCCTTACACAATTCCGGCTTTTGTTAAATTTTTGATGCCACGCCCCCTTCGCCTCATATTTGTAAGTCCCGTATTTTAAATACTAGAAACTTGTACTTTGGCACATACACACATATGGATGACGTGATCACGCCCAAAATCGTTCGTCTAGAAAAAAAGTTATTAAACATTTAATTTTCCATAACATTGGAATAACGGTTCTTCGCAAGGTTCAGGGTACCTCTAGTCGAGTAGAGAGTACTAGTTTCGACTAGAGTTTTCTTACTTGCTTTATAATATTTACTGGAAGTATTTTTGGCCGCGGCTCAGTGCAAGCGCAACCACTGTGCAGTGTTGTATATTATTTGACCTAAGTCTGGTAATTCATTAGCGTATTCTTGCCAATAATTGCCAGCTCTTGAATCAGCGCACAGCAATTGTAGTCAGCTTTAAACTATTTTCTTGACATGCAGCTTCTTTTTTAGAGGATTGATCTGACGATACATTTTCTCGATGTCATATATATTTTCATATTTCTATTGTAGCCATTTGATCAAAATATCAAAGATATTATAAATTTTGGAGCCGAGCAGCTTCGCATCATTTAGACTTACTCATTAGAAGTTTTTGATGAAGTGTTGTAAGCCAGCGATAAATCCTCCTTAATAATAAGTTAGTTATAAGTTTGTTTTGTATTGATTTAAAGTAGTCTTAAGAGAAGATGAGGTGTAGGCTATTTTTTTTTATTTCATGATTGAAGTGTGCAATAAAACTGACCTGATTTGATTTGATTTTCTTTAGTTTTCCCAATTTGCCCCTTTTCTTTCAGGATGAAAATGTTGACTGCCGATCGCGCGCCGGCCTCGGCAATGCAATTTAATGCGGCCGCTGCTTCCCACCACGAAGCTCTCAATTTGCCGCGGCGCGCCTAACTACATTGTCGATCATCGACGCGCATATAAGGGGGGTTCGCCTTCTAACTTAAACCTAATAAGGGCGGGCCCTCCATTGGCCGCCTCTGCGCTCCATTGCGCCTATACCTAATCTTCTTTATTTATCTCCTAATCAAATCTCTTACTCAATATACTTATTAACTATACAAAATCGAGTTATGACTAATTTACTACTAAATGTGAGGGGGCAGATTTATCGCCGCCTTACAGGAGGTATACCCTGAGCCATGCGTAAGTCATAACTTAAAAATTACGTATCTTTGAAGTTTGTCTCTTGTTCAATTGTTTTGTATTATATGTTAATGATTGAACATTGAGCGGGGGCCAAAAAAAGTGACAGATGACAATTTCTGCTTCTGGTTTCTCCCCCTTAATTATATATAGTGCTAACAAGATTATTGTAATTATTCTTAATCCTAAAGAGAAGTGTCCACTCATCTCACTTCGAAGATCGTTGGCTACTAAATGGGGAAGATCTACTTTTGGCAGCTCTGGAACATCTTTTATGTCGTGCAAGTCACCTATTCTTCTATTTAATTTCTTTGAGAGTAGGTTAACTTTGCATTCTAGATCATCTATCTCAGAAATTCAAGTTATCTTTATAGTCACGAATTTCTTCGCAGGGTTCAGGGGATCTCTTTGTCGAGCAGTCTCGACTAGAGAACTCTCACTTGTTTTGTTATATTTTCTTTATTTAGTTATTTTGTATTAACAAAATATTCTTTTCAAATATATATATATATATATATATATATATATATATATATATATATATATATATATATATATATATATATATATATATATATATATATATATATATATATATATATATATATATATATATATATATATAATATAATTTGACAAATCAAAAGACAAGGTGAAAGGTCACAAAGTCATTATGTGGCGCGTTATTGGCTCAGAAGCTGCTGATGTTTCAGTTTTGATTTGCCACGCCCCCAGTGGCCGTAGACAAATAATTTTTGGCATGTGCATAGAGTGGGCGTTTAAGTATATAACTGTAAAGTTTGGATGCTTACATTCGGAATTCGAAAATTACAGGGTATTTTTCTGTATGTCACGCCCCTTTTGGGGCGTAACAATAATTTTTGGGGAATCGATAGAAGAGGCCTCTAGTAACATAGCATACAATTTTGAAGCTTCTAGCACTAAAACTGTGGGAGATATATGCTGAAATTAGTTGCCACGCCCCCTGAAGGCGTAGATATATCCGCCATACCTTTTCGATTGTGGGATGTTAACCCGATTATATATACCAAGTCTCAAGTCTCTAGCATCAATAGTGCTCAAAATATAACGAAACTAGTAAAATCATTATATATTCAGATCCGATTTACCACGCTTCTAGTAGGCGTGGCCATAAAAGTTTTTTAACGATCTTTAGAAGATAGTAACAGTAACCCACGTGCCAAATTTGGGCATTCTAGCTTTAAAGCTGTAGAAGATACAGTTTGACCCGATTTGACACGCCCCCAATAGGCGTAGATATATCCGCCATAGCTTTTTGATTTTGGGATGTCGACATGAGTGTTCAGTTAAAATCTCAACTCTCTAGCCCTTCTAGAAGTAGTGTTTCTGAGATACAGGAAAATGCATTTTCCGATTTGCCACGCCCCTAGTGGGCGTATCGGGAAAATCTTGACACTTTATCAGACGAGGGTATATTTCATTTCACGAGTATATATTTCAAATTTCAAGTCTCTAGCTTCAATAGCGTCGAAATGGTTTGCGTTCATACGGACAGACGGACATACGGACGGACAGCATGACGGACATACTATCAATATATACCATTGGCCAATTTCAACCAAACTCACACAAATTGTGTTAAATAACATATTAAACACACACCATAAGTTCCATTAAAATCGGACTACGATATCATATAGGTCCCACAGCTCAGTGGTTGCGTTTATAAGGCAAGGGTGGTCAAAAACACTTCTACCTGAGCTATCGGCGAAACATTTGTACTCTGGGGTATAAAAAGTAAATTAAAATTATTTTTTAATAAACAACATAATTTGCAACAATATCCACAAATACTAGACGAAGACGAATTCAAAAACAACAGTAGGTAAACAAACTACATGCAGCGCAAGGTGACCAAAAAAACTTAAGACGCCTTTAGTATTTTGTGATATAAGCTAACAGCGCTCAGCTGCATTGCAAAAATGAACGTGTATATGATTTCATTTCTATTTTTAGAAAGTACCGTTAGACTTTCAGTAAAATCCGGCTGGGGCCAATGAAGACTGGACGTTTTAGAGACAAAATAAATGCCCTTCGCGTAAATATTTTTTGTCGAGAATTTTGATTTTTGGCCTATGGGCGCAGCCATTATGCACTGGTCTGAAAAATTGAGCACAGATGCAACTGAACTACATAGGTTTTGCAACGCATCAGAAAAGGCATGTAGCAGTGGTATTAACCAAGGTTGGAGCCAAAAAGTAAAATGAATCCAATAACAAACAAGTAAGAAAACTCTAGTCGAGACCGCTCAACTAGGGTATACCCTGAATGGGAAGCGTCGCCGTCGCTCCCGTTGCAAATGCTCGATCAGCAATTTATGAAACAAACGAAATGGGCATTTGCATATGCCAAAGCAAACAAGTAAGAACGTTGCTGTCGGACGCAACCCACAGCGAAATACTATTTCACGCTCCAACAGCACACAGGGGCATCTATCACATTACATTTTTTTTAATTTAACCTTAAATCCCCACTGTCGCCGCTCAAATTAGCTGCAGATTAAAACTTTTCATTGGAGGTAGCCAGACAGTTTCAAATAAAATCGAAGCTTAGAGATGCCACCTCTCTCGATTTATCTCGATTGCCTTACCTTAGCAAGAACACGCACCTAAATCGAGAGAGGTGGCAACTCCCAAAATGAGAGAGGTGGCAACTCAGAAAATGTGATATACATAAGTTCGTTGGCGAGGTGTGGCATCGAACCCCGGTGCGGTCATGTTGATATTTTTGTTACATTTTCTTTATTCAGTTATTTTGTATTAATAAAATATTCTTTTCTAACACATATATATAATTTGGCAAATCAAAAGACAAGGTCAAAGGTCACAAAGTCATTATGTGGCGCGTTATTGGCTCAGAAGCTGCAGATGTTTCAGTTTTGATTTGCCACGCCCCCAGTGGCCGTAGACAAATAATGTGCATAGAGTGGGCGTTTAAGAATATAACTGTAAAGTTTGGATGCTTACATTCGAAAAATGCGAAAATTACAGGGTATTTTTCTGTATGTCACGCCCCTTTTGGGGCGTAACAATCATTTTTGGGGAATCGATAGATGAGGCTCTCAGTAACCTAGCATCCAATTTTGAAGCTTCTAGCACTAAAACTGTGGGAGATATAATCTGATATTAGTTGCCACGCCCCCTGAAGGCGTAGATATATCCGCCATAGCTTATCGGTCGTGGGATGTTAACCCGAGTATATATACCAAGTCTCAAGTCTCTAGCATCTATAGTGCTTAAAATATAACGAAACTAGTAAAATCACTATATATTCAGATCCGATTTGCCACGCCCCTAGTATAAAATTTTTTGGGCGATCTTTATAGGATCGTAATAGTAACCCACGTGCCAAATTTGGGCGTTCTAGCTTTAAAACTGTAGAAGATACAGTTTGACTCGATTTGCCACGCCCCCAATGGGCGTAGATATATCCGCCATAGCTTTTTGATTTTGGGATGTCGACATGAGTGTTCAGTTAAAATCCCAACTCTCTAGTCCTTCTAGAAGTAGTGTTTCTGAGATACAGGAAAATGCATTTTCCGATTTGCCACGCCCCTAGTGGGCGTATCGGGAAAAATCTTGACACTTTATCAGACGAGGGTATACACGAGTATATATTTCAAATTTCAAGTCTCTAGCTTCAATAGCGTCGAAATGGTTTGCGTTCATACGGACAGACGGACAGACGGACAGACGGACGGACAGCATGACGGACATTGCACAAACCCAATATACTATATCACTACGTGAAATAGTATAATTATATTTTTAGTCTTAAGATTCAATTGTAACCGGACAGAAGTCCAAGTTCTAAAACTAATAAAGAAACTCACGATATCTAAAGATATCTAATAAAAAAAAAAATATCGTTTGATTCAACAAACTTAATCAAATTTAAATCTAAATTTAAATAAATAATAAAGATATCTAAAGATATCTAGTGAATAAAATTCGTTCTTTCAACGAATATAATTGGCGCAGTCGAAATCGGACAAATACGTTCAGAATTAACCAAAGTTAATCCGCGAGAAATTTTTTTAATTTAAACCACAATGGAAGCAGAGATGGATAATTTAAGAGCAGTATTGCTTCAACAGGAAGGAGAGTTGAACCTATTAAGGCAACAAAATCAACAACAACAACAACAACTGCAACAACAACAGCAGCAACAACATCAACAACAACAACAACCAATCCAGTGGCTGTCAAACAAAGATATCATCCAGCAGTTTCGCCAGCTAAGGCAGCTCGACGACCAACATGATGTGTTGGCTTTTATAAAATTTGTGGAGTTCCTCATGACATTATGCCAGGGAGACGCATTGCTGATCCAGTTTGGCACTAGCATCGTCGCTAATGAAAAGGTGTCGGGAACAGCAGCAAATTTCATCAGACAATTGGGGATGGAGCCTAGCTGGGACCAAATGAAGACCAAACTGATGGAGCAAATGCGACCCAGGATGACCTACGAGGACGTATTCGATAGATGCAGATTCATCAAAGTGAGTAGTTTAAGAGATTTGTTCCAGGAGTTTGAGAAAGCAAAGTGCGAAATAAATAAAATATATATGTTCGACGAATCCAAACCAGCCATGTATGAAAATGATAAAGTAGATAGAGATTTGTTAAACATGCTAATGAATAAAATAGACTCTCCATTCAGGATTCATGTCGATCAGGGCATATCTATGCATGCTCTACAAACGAAATATTCAAATATTAAAGCACTGGACGATCCCAGAGCTATTTTACAGAGGTATAGAAAAATTCGAACAATACCTATAACAAACAGGGTAACACTAACACTAACACCAACACTAACGCTAACACTAACACTAGCACCACTCATAAAAACGCAACCCAAAATAATCAGTTTGCTAGTAATAATAACAATACCAAACAGAATCAGGGTGGCCGGCCAAACACCAATAATAACGCCGGCCCACCTCAGAGTGACCAAGTCAACCAATAGTCGTATAACAGGTCACAACCCACTCAAAACCCAAATTTTAAACCTAACTATAACAACAAGGGTAACAGCTCAAGACAGACAAGAATGTCTCATATGAGCGTTGACACTCAAAAGAATGATCCCACACCCATGGAGATTGGGACTTTGGAAGAAAATCAGGCAGAAGAAGAAGAGGAAGAACAGGTAAATTTTTTGATTCCTTGCCTAGAGCAACCTTACCCATAATAGTGTGGACAATAGGAAAAGAAAAAATTAAATGCTTAGACAGATAAAGGAAATGCTTGAGCAGAACATAATAAACAAGTAAGAAAACTCTAGTCGAGACCGCTCGACTAGGGTATACCCTGAACCCTGCGAAGAACCGCAATTCCAAGCAATCTCCGTTTCTTTAATATATGTATATATGTGCATTACAAGCAACACATACACACACACATACACAGGCGCAAGCACACACAAGCGCCAGTCGTTGCGTCAGCTGTTCTTTGGCTGGCGTTTGCATGGCAATGCTATGGGAAATTAAATGTTCAATAACTTTTTTTCTAGAGTAAGGATTTTGATCAAACTTGTTGAACGTGATCATGTCATCCGTATGTGTGTATGTGCCAAAGCACAAGTCTCTAGTATTTGATATACGGGACTTACAAATTTGATGCGAAGGGGACGTGGCATCCAAAATTTAACAAAAACCGAAAATGCGTAAGGCTTACATAACATTAAATACAAAATTTGAAGACTCTAGCTAGAAAGATGAATTAGATAGAATTTTATAGCTTAATTTAGATTTTCGTTTTTAATCGATAACAAAAAAACGATAGCAGTTATCGAATTTCTGAAACAAACTCGATCTTTTCGTGATATACAGGAACCTACATAAAAAATTTCAAGTCTCTAGCTCTTGTAGATTCTAAGAACGGCGCGTTCATACATACGGACAGACGGACGGACGGACGGACGGACGGACGGACGGACATGGCTATATCAACTCGGCTTGTCTGCCTGATATATATACTTTATGGGGTCTGCCACGCCTCCTTCTCCCTGTTACATACATTTCAACAAAATCATTATACCCTGATTTCCCATTTTCAATGGCTTCAGGGTATAAAAAGAGTAACTCACCCTACAACAGTCCCTTATGGATCGTCGAGAAAAAACTCGATAATTCAGGGTCAAAAAAGTTCAGAATCGTCATCGATTACCTTAAATTAAACGAATTCACGGTCGATGACAGATTTCCAATCCCTAATCTAAGCTCTCTATTGGATAAATTAGGTAGATCCCAATATTTCACAACCCTCGATCTGGCGAAGGGTTTTCACCAAATTCTCGTAAGAGAGGAAGACAGACCAAAAACGGCATTTTCAACACCGTCAGGTCACTATGAGTTTGTCAGAATGCCGTTCGGACTAAAAAATGCTCCATCGACATTCCAGAGGCTCATGAATGAAGTCTTGAAAGATCATATTAATGACAACTGTGTCGTCTACATGGACGACAATTAATTTTTAGCACTTCCCTTCAGGAACATATGTCCACCTTAAGGAAAATATTTAGAACCTTGAAGGAGGCAAATTTGAAAATTCAAGTAGATAAGTGTGACTTTCATACGAAAGAAACACAATTTCTTGGCCACATCCTGACCACTCACGGTATTAGACCGAACCCAGACAAAGTAAATATTATTCAAAATTTAAAATTACCCAAAACGGCAAAACAGATTAAATCATTCCTGGGAATGACAGGATTTTACAGAAAGTTCGTTAGGGATTATGCAAAAATAGCATTCCCCATGTCAAGGTATCTGAAGAAAAACGAGACGATCAACACTGACGCCCCAAGCTATATAGCTGCATTCGAAAAGTTGAAGACACTAGTTAAAAACAGTCCAGTCCTACGATACCCAAATTTTTCCAAGAAATTCACTGTCACTACAGACGCCAGTAATTTCGCGGTGGGAGCAGTGCTATCTCAAGAGAGCCACCCAATCGCATATGCATCCCGAACATTAAATCAACATGAATGCAACTACTCGACTATAGAGAAAGAGCTTCTAGCCATAGTGTGGGCCGTAAAGTACTTTCGACCGCATGTTTATGGTAGAGAATTTGACCTCGAGAGCGATCACCAACCCTTAAAATGGCTGATGGCTAAATATACGGGCAAAGATATAAGCCCAAGACTGCAGAGATGGCTCATTAATCTAGGGGAGTACAATTTCCACATAGAATACATAAAAGGAAAAAATAATAATATTGCTGATTTTTTGAGGAGGATTAAAGAAGACGAAATGGCGGTCGAATCAACAGACGAAGAAGACAACAAATCCCTGACTGAAACGGTTCACTCTAAAGAAGAGGATCAGAGTTTTAACATGTCCATACTAGAAACGGCAGTCAACAGATTCAAAACACAAATAATTTTCACAGAAAAGAAACCCAACACCATAGTACAAGTGTTTGGCAGAAAGAAACTTTATATTAGCAAAAAAAGACTTGGAAAACAACCAAGAAGTAAACATCCTCAGACGAGAAATAACAGCAGGAAAGATAGGAGTTTTTTCACACCTAAGCGACCATGAATTTTACCAATTTAAAAAAATATTGACAAAGGAATACACTTCCAATCCAAAAGTAAGGTTCGTAAAATGTACCAGGTTCGCTACAGACATAGAGTCTGAAGATGAGTTGCACACCCAAATAGCTCTGCTTCATAAAAACGAGAGTGGCCATTGCGGAATAGTTGCTACCTATCAGAAACTTAAACTTAAAATTTACCATCCCAATCTAAAAACACATATCAACAGAATAATAAATAATTGCGACGTTTGCAGTGGTGGGAAATATGATAGGAAACACATTAAAAACAACTTCCATCTAACAGAAACACCAAAAACCTACAACGAGATAATACATATGGACACATATGTGAATTCAAAACAATCTTTCATAATATTCATTGATAAATTCTCAAAACACACCACTTGCTTGCCACTGACCGATAGAAATAGTATCACAATAGTAGAACACGTTCAACAGTTCTACTCCATTAAAGGGAAAGTCCAGAAATTTGTCTTCGACAACGAATTCAATAGCTTGAACGTCAGGGAATTCCTGGAAAAAGAAGGCATAGAATACCACTCAACAAACCAAATAGTCATACTGGCAATAGCGATGTCGAAAGACTAATACATTGACAGAGAAAATTCGTACACTAAATATAAAAGAGAAAAGACCTATAATTGAACAAATGGCCAGAGCTGTATACTTTTACAACAATACACACCACACCACCACAAAATCTACAGCGTTCGAAGTACAAAACCATAAAGTCGATCACAAAGAATTATATGACAGAATGTCAGCACAAAAAGCTGAAAAAATAGCAAAGCTAAACAATAACTGGGAAACTTACATAGAAACCAGAACAGAAGGATTTGTAAAAAATTACAAAAACTTAAGACACAAGGAAGAACCCAAATTTAGGAAAACAAAATTACAAAACATCTATACAACAAACATTAAAAGACCTACAAAATTTTCAGATAACGTTGACACTCCTCATTATGTGCCTGTTACCAACACTGTCGACGGCAATGATCAACATAACCCCGATCCAGGCTGAAACCGGACTCATATCGCTGGGGGAAAGTACGGTGGAGCTGGTTAGTGAGTTCAAAATGGTCCTACATATAATAAGTCCAAAAGAAATATTAGAATTAACCAACATAATCCAGAATAATACGAAAATTCTGGTTAAGAAAGATAGGCATAGGCTAGATACAGAGATAGAAACTATAAAAATCAAAATAAGATCCATAACCCCAAATTCGCTAGCAAGGCAAAAACGCGGCCTTATCAACGCAATAGGAAAAACTCAGAAGTGGCTCACCGGTCTCATGGATGATGACGATAGGGAAATCATTATGAATCATCTCCTTAATAACCAAGAAAACCAAAATAACATAATTAACAATATTAACAAACAAGTAAAAATAAATAACGACTTACAAAATTCTATTAACACACTTAAAGAAGTAATATTGGATGACAGGGAAAAAATAACCAAAACTCTTAACAACATTGAGACATATAATACCATGCTCAGAACAGACATAATGTATCATGACCAGCTGTTGAAGTTGAAATTTTTGCATGATAAAGTAGACACCATCTTGGACACAATAGCGTCAGCTAAATATAACCTCTTTCACCCCTCATTACTAACGAACGAAGAGTTTATACTCTATAATATAGATTTTTACAAAATTAAATTAATTCGCATGGGAGTCATGACCTATGACACTAATATAATCATAGCAATCAAAATACCAACTAACATAATAACTACCACAGTATTCTTAATAACCCCACTAACTAATCAGAAGAACAAAAGAATCGACATGAGTCCCGAAAGAGTAATAAAAACAGAGAACAAAACTTATACATACGAGGAACAGAAAACAATAAATGAACTCAAGCTTAGCTCTAACTGTATAATTAAAAGAAATTGTAAAATGATAGAAGATGTAGAATTTAAGACAAAATTAATAAACGAAGGTACATTGTTAATAAGTAATGCACAAGATAATGAAATTCAATACAATTGCAACAATACCACCAATAGCGAAATAGTAAGAGGAAACTTCCTCATAGAATTCACAAATTGCACAGTCCTCATATATGAAACATACTACAAAAATAGCCAAGAAATTTATATACAATCATTTGCCAATGAATAAGAGGAGGAAAACTCATTTAACTTCACTGAAAAGCAGGCGTTTAAAGAAATCGTATTAAAATAAATAGAAAACACAAAAACAATTAAAGAAATAAAAATACAAACAATAGTTTCCAACAGTTTTAGCATAGTATCAATTACTCTTGTACTCCTCTTCATAGGAATATATTCCTATAACAAATGTAAAAGAGGAATCCAGGAGAATCCCTCATCAAAGGGGGGAGGAGTTATGCAACCAATTAAAGTCGCACAAACAAATAACATAATTGTACAAAAAGCCAAAGCTGGACAAACAAATAAGCTTATGCATGGAAATGTTGATAACGACGAGATCAGCATAATCATGCAGAGGTACTTGAACCAGGATCAAATTTCAAAAGCGTCGCCGTCGCTCCCGTTGCAAATGCTCGATCAGCAATTTATGAAACAAACGAAATGGGCATTTGCATATGCCAAAGCAAATTATATTTTTAGTCTTAAGATTCAATTGTAACCGGACAGAAGTCCAAGTTCTAAAACTAATAAAGAAACTCACGATATCTAAAGATATCTAATAAAAAAAAAAATATCGTTTGATTCAACAAACTTAATCAAATTTAAATCTAAATTTAAATAAATAATAAAGATATCTAAAGATATCTAGTGAATAAAATTCGCTCTTTCAACGAATATAATTCGCGCACTAACCATATAACACATAGATATATCACGCAGAGTACTGAAATTCAGCGAATTCGCACAGTGACATGACAGCCCCATGCCGAATTCGCTTTACTTTTTGTTGCGAGCAGCACGTACTCTGTAACAAGAAAATCAGTGCTCTGCGAGCGCTCGTTCGGTAATGGTCCATTTGTATACAAAGCCCTTGTATGCAACCATGTATGCTTATTTTCTGATCTCTTCTCTCTCATATATTCTTATTATCTGCTCTCTTCTCTCTCCAATATATATATGTAAGAACTCACCAGCAGCAGCACACCAAAATTGAAATTTGCTCGCTGAGGCTTCATTTCTTCTCTTGCGACAGTAGAGTATACCAAACTTTTGAAAGTGTTTGTCATGCCCATGCAAAATGTTGACATTTTTATTATTATTTATGAGAAGGGTATGGATGTGTGAGGCTCATACGAAGAATATGTTTTCGCGACGAGCATGCACACACACTATCAGTACTTACCGTTACAGCAGCTTCAATAACGGCCTGCAAACGTCTCTTCATACTGCTAACCAGTTTTGCCGTTTCAGAAATACTGATTTTGCCCCACTCTTTGATGTTATGTGGTGAGATCTTATTTTTCGCTGAAGCAGGTGCCACACATGTTCAATGGGGTTCAAGTCCGGTGATTGGGGGGTGTTTTCAGCTGCTTGCAATGGTAAATTAACCATTCCTGCACCAGATAAGATGAATGTTTTGGGTCGTTGTCTTGCTGGAACAGCCAATTGGTGCCATTGAGACCCAGTTTTTCGACACTTGCACCCAAATTTTCTTTTTATGACGTCTCGATAAACATGCTTATCCATAGTGACATCAATAAATGCAAGGTTACCAACTCCATAAGCAGCAAAACACCCCCAAACCATCACATTACCTCCACAGTTTTGAGCAAATTATTTTCTTGAAGCTCTTTATAAGGCTTTAGCCAGATCTTTTGGGCTCCATCTGACCCAAATAAATTAAAATTCATTTTGGAACTCCATTGTATTTAGTGACGAGTCAAAATTTAATTTTAATTATGTAGAATTTTTACGAAAATTTATATATATTTTTATTAAAATATTTTAAGTGTTTGTCTGAAGGCTCTGAGTTTTCCTTTAATCCACTTTTTGTGTGAAGTAACGCTTTTATATTTTCTGTTTCTAACTTATTTCTATTATCAGTTTTAATTAAATTTATTTCGGAAAATAGCCGCTCAACATTAGCGCTGCTATGTGGCAAAATAAGTAAGTTTTGTGGCAGAGTTGCCAAGATAGGAAACATTTGAGTTGAATTTCCCTTTTTATACCCTGAACCCATTGAAAATGGGAAAAAAGGGTATAATGGTTTTGTGAAAATGTATGTAACAGGCAGAAGGAGGCGTGGCAGACCCCATAAAATATATATATTCTTGATCAGGGAGAGAAGCCGAGTCGATTTAGCCCTGTCCGTCTGTCCGTCTGTCTGTCTGTCCGTCTGTCCGTCTGTCCGTCCGTCCGTCCGTCCGTCTGTCCGTCTGTCCGTATATTTGAACGCGTCGATCTCAGAAGATATAAGAGCTAGAGACTTCAAATTTTTGGAAGTTCGTGTATAGTACGATTCGATCGAGTTTGTTTCAAATATTCGATAACTATCATCGTTTTAATGTTATCGATTAAAAACCGATACCTTCATTTAGTTATAAAATTCTATTTAATTCATCTTTATAGTTAGAGTCTTCCAATTTTGCAATTAGTGTTATTTGAGCCATCTGCAGTTTCGGTTTTTGTTAAATTTTGGATGCCACGCCCTCAAATTGCCCCTTCGCATCAAATTGCTAAATCACAAGTACTAGAGACTTGTGCTTTGGCACATACACACATATGAATGTCATGATCACGCCCAACAAATTTGATCAAAATCGTTCGACTACAAAAAAAGTTATTAAACATTTAATATCTCATATTATCGGCGTCTTGCAGCAGCAGCGAAGCTGATGAGTCATAATGCACAGTTAGCAGATTGTGTACTTGTGCCTGCGTCTGTGTGTGTTCTTGTGCGTGCGTCTGTGTGTGTATGTATTGCTTGCTACATATGTACATACATATAAAAGTAACGGAGAATGTTAGCGGCTCTTAGGAATCGCAGTTCTTCGCAGGGTTCAGGGGATCTCTTTGTCGAGCAGTCTCGACTAGAGCACTCTTACTTGTTAACATTGGAAACATAACGCCAAAAATCTTCTGGCGGTACCTCTTCCTCCCCTTTAAAGGGTAAACTAATATTTCCTAGAAGTCGCCATAGCATACATACTTCTTAAATTTTTCTTGTGCTTAACAGAAACTTCATGATTTTCTAAGTCTCTCTTGCCTGAAGAGCATTTGAGGTCCGCTTTTCAAGATTTGCAATAAAAATAACAATTACCCTTACTGCTCTTCGTCAGCCAGAAGGAATACTGTTTTTCCCAAGCTGCGGAGTACTTAACATCGTAATGTATTTTCAAATTTTTTTAAAAAGTACGTAGCTTTAGTCGCTAAACACGTAGACACGTAGATCTTCTTTAAAATACGGAGATCTACGTGAAAACACGGAGGGTTGGCATCCCTGCTTGTCACTGTGGGAATTCGCTGAATTTCAGTGCTCTGCGTGTTATATCTATGTGTTATGTGGTTAATGTTACGCGCCAACTTTAAACAAAAAATTTAAAAAATTTTTGATAACGTTTTTTTCTTATCTAATGTGTTTATAATTATAATATAAATTTAAATTTTAGTTCTGTGAACATAAAATTTTCGACTTTATGCCAAGAAAACGGGCTTTCGGACCATAGTGCAATGGTTAAAAATTGTGACCATGGAAAACTCAAAACAATTTTAGAGGCAGAAAACTGCAAAACCATGGATGAAGCCATCACAAAGTACGTACAATGTAGTACTGAAATGACAGGTAGTCCCAATACGGTATTCTTCGCCCAAAGAGGCCGTGGTATTTACAACAGAAATAATTATCGCGGTAGATGCAATGGTCGCGATGATTATAATAATAACTATAATAATAATAATTGCAATAATAACTACAATAACAGTTATAGAGGAAACAATGGAGGCAAAGGTCGAAGAAATAACCAGCAAAATGGAGGATACATATATTTGTTTTATAACCCTAATAACAACGACAATGTTAGTTAGCCCAAACCGCTCCGGGAAACTCCCAGCAACTTTTAGAGGCTCAGCAGTAGGATGTATTAAAATTCGCACCATCAATCTCATCCAAAACATATACGTGACTTTCATAAAGATATATCAATATTATTGATTATTATATCAACGTTTTTGATTATTATATCAATATAGCCCAAACCGCTTCGGCAAACTCCCAGAAACCTTTAGATGTTCAGCAGTAGGAAGTATTAAAATTCACACCATCAATCTCAACCAAAATATATACGAGACTTTCATAAAGATATATCAATATTATTGATTATTATATCAACGTTTTTGATTATTATATCAATATAGCCCAAACCGCTTCGGGAAACTCCCAGAAACCTTTAGATGTTCAGCAGTAGGAAGTATTAAAATTTACACCATCAATCTCAACCAAAATATATACGAGACTTTCATAAATGTAACAACGAACAAACAATCAGTCTTTTTAATAGATACTGGCGCAGATATGTATATCAATATTAAAATAAAATTCAGATGTCTTTCAATACATTCAAACTAATTACATAATCTATATACTGGGAATAAGTCAAGAAGTAACTAAATCAAAAGGACTTACTTCTATAGAAATACAAACTTCTAAATATGTAATTCCACACGATTTTCACATCGTAAATTCTGCCAGTAAGATCACAAGTTGTCCGAAAAATGGTATTTGTTTGTAGAAGGGCGGACTGGCCTGAATAAGCGTTGGCGGCTGTTAATATCTTCTTACACTCTGGGCGGTGGATCGCGGTAACAAAGATAACGAGTGGTTTAATGGTGATTCAATTGTAACTTTATTGAAGGGAGGCGCAACCTTTAGTTGCGTTACAAGCAAGTTGATGAAGAAAATGTATGTAAGTTATTTATAAGTGGTTATCCAGTAGCCGTGGGCGGTCCCACGTGGGTGCTGGTTGCGTAATCCAGGTCAGACGGCGCTTCCGTGAGAAAGTAGATCCGAGAGGAGACACTGATGTATATTACTGTGAGGAAGATTATGTTGGAGGACTTGACTTCGTCCCCTTTGGTGATTATTGCCCTTGTGGTGCAATAATATGTTAATAAGAACAATATGACGGCAGGGTGCCGGAGTGCAATTCAAGCGACTAGTGTCTTCTTTATTCAAAAGCGAACTTAAGCTAAAGACAAGTGCAAGGCATAATTCTACTTAGCAAAGACAATGCGTCGCGCCCTCGGGCCACAGTCGGTAAGCCTACTCGGGAAGACGATGCGTCGCGCCATCGGACCACGGTCAGTAAGCCGACTCGGCATTCTCAGCGCTGCAGCACTCCAGCATAGAAGTGTCATGCGATCGCTGCTGATTGTCGCCAGTGCAGAGCACTGAACTCACAATTTGGCGTGTCAGCATCGTTCACATATTGTTGCTTAGTTGCTATGGTACTTATGTGTTAACAACGCACTTGGTGACTGCAGAGGTATCCTTTTCGTATTCGGCCAGCGAGTTCTCGTCGAGACGCAGTATAGCGTGATTGTGAGACACGGGATAGGTGGTGATTTTCTTGCATCTGGCTTCGACCCTTGGGAAGGCTATAAGTATGTGAATTGTATCGTCGGATTATAGGACTCTAATCTTTGAGGCTTCAATTAACTAACTATTGGAGTGTCCTGTTTGACAAGTGAATTCAAATTTGCGTGATTTAATATTGTGTGATTTACTATACCAGATTTTGCCAAGGTTATTGTGAGGATTAAATTTTGAATTTCAATGGTTAGCATTCTGTTTCTAGCCAAAAGCGTCTCATGCAAGTGTGGAGTGTCGATTAATTTATTTATTTTTTTGCTTTTAATATTTGGTTTACGGTATCAGTTAGTTTGTTTACTTGTTTCTGTGTCTCGGAATTTATGGCTATCTGTCTGGAATCTGATTCGATTAATTGTTCTGTTACCCTGATTATTAAGAAATCACTTGGATTATGTGGTGGAATTGCGGTGCCTTGTCTTGGAGGACTTATTTCCTAACTAAATATAAGGTAAGATTATTTTAGGTTGTCCTTGTGGACCACCCTCCCCTTAATTAAGACAGACGTTCCTAGGTCTGCTTGTATTTCCTGTCTGGTGCAGAGAGGGGTTAGCTTGTTTCCTAACCTCTTGTTGTTTTTGAGGAATACTTCCTCTCCTACCTCAAATATGCGGTTTTGCCTGTTTACGTTACACCTTTCTATGGTGTTTTGTTGGGATTTTGCCAGTTTGGACGTAATACCTGAGCTGCGCTTTTCGGATCCCTCATGCAAAATTTCAACTGGTTTTTCGCAAATGACAGTGTAGCGATTTATTGTATTCTACCGTTGCTCTCAGTATTAGTTCAACTGTGTCCTCGATTTTTTTGTCAATCTTTAGGCACCTAGCGATCTCAACTAACGTACTGTGGAATCGTTCCACTTGGCCATTTGATGAACTGTGTAAAGGCGGAGCGTTTATAATATCGATGTTGTATTGGTTTTTCAACATGGACGTTATGGTCTCTGAGCTGAATGAAGGTTCATTATCGCAATATATTGTTTTAATGTTAGGAAACATATTCACAATTTGCAACAGGGGACCTTTAATGTCGACAATTGTTTTTGATATTATTGGTTGTACCAAGGCGAATTTGGAAAACTTGTCGACGCAAGTCAAAAATTGTTTTTTGTTGGTTGAGAATATGTCTATGTGCAACATTTCGCCGGTGTGTTGCGGAATCGGCGTCTCGCCAAGCTGCTGTTTCTTGGGATGTCTGTCATACTTTGCTTGCGTGCAAACTTTGCAATTTGAGACTACTTCTTGGGCTAATCTGCTCATGTTCGGAAAATAGTAATCGCGCAAGATTTGTTTGACGTTTTCTTGGGCTGCTCTGTGCGCCCTATTGTGCTCGCTATTTATTATTTCAATTAATTCGTGTTGGAAGCTTGCTAATGTGGGGAGGTTGCAATGGATCGCGTTCACGACCTCCGTATTTACGACTTCTTTGAGAGTTTTTAAAATGCTGCCCTTAGCGGTAAAGTTGATCAGGTGGCGAGTTTTGTTGCGGAACAAAACCATGATGCGTTTCAACGGAAAACGTGCTTCTTCCAGAACGATTTGGTTTCTGAAGCAGTTTAATGGTTTGTCTGTGGCCTCAACCGTATAGGTCAGTGAAAGTTCGCTGTGAACGGTTGCAGCATCTGATTGAGGCTCATTTTGTAGGGCATTGAGATTTTGTCTGGACAATGCATCTGCCACAAAATTTTCTTTGCCAGGCTTGTAGCAAACTTTGGCGTTGAATTGGTCGATGTAGGCCTTCCATCTTTTTATTTTTGCATTGGTATTTTTGTCTGCTACGGCAAAGGTGAGAGGCTGATGGTCAGTGAAAATGTTAATTTCTCTGGAGCCATATAGGTAGTTTTGTAATTTACCTAGAGCCCGATAGCTAGCAACTCCCTTTCGTTGGTTGCGTAGTTCAGCTCTGCACTTTTTAGGGTGCGAGAAATCATGGTAATTGGTCTGCCTTCTTGGGATAGGACTGCGCCAATTCCGTTTGCTGAGGCGTCAGTAGTTAGGTCAAAAGCTTCTTTAAAATCTGGGTACATCAAAATTACGTTTTCTGACGCCAAGATTTTGCGCAGGCCTTGAAACGCGTTGCGCTGGGTTTCATTGAACTCGACTGCTATTTTCTTTGACCTATGCTTACTCACCGAACCATTTTCTCCTTTTAGAATGTCGCTTATTGGACGAGCTATGGATGCAAAGTCTTTTATGAAGACTCTGTTATAGCTTGCCAGACCCAGAAAAGATCTGACACTGTAGACGCTCTTGGGTTCGGGGTACTCTTGAATGGCCTTGACCTTCTTTGGGTCGGATCTGGTGCCGTCTTTGCTTACGACGAAGCCAAGATACTGTACGCTTTCTTTAAAGAAGTTGGTTTTCTCCTGGCTCACCCTCATATTGGCTTCAATCAGGCACTTGAGTACCGTGTAAATGTGCCTGACGTGGTCTACTTCGTTTTTTGAGAAAACTATGACATCGTCTACGTAGATGTAACAAATTTTTCCAATATGCTCCCTTAGAACATCATCGATTGCCCTTTGGAAGATGCTGCCAGCATTCTTAAGACCAAATGACAGTCGGCAGAATTCATATTTGCCACCGCAAACAGAGAATGCGGTTTTTTCGCGGTCATGTTCTGCAAGGTATATTTGGTGATACCCTGACTTTAGATCAAGGGTAGTGAAGTATTTAGAGTTTCCCAGGTTCGCTAGAATCATGGGGATGCTGGGTCAGGTATAGTCTTCTCGTTCAGTTTTCTGAAGTCGATGACTAATCTTTTGTTTGCGTTACCATACGCGTCTGTGCCTTTTTTGTCAACAACCCACGTTGGGCTGTTGTAAGGCGACCTTGATGGTCTAATGATGCCGTCTTTTAGTAGTTGCTTGACTTCACTGTTTATGAAGTCAGCCACGCCCATTAGACTTGGGTAACTTCTGGCATACATTGGCTCGTTGTCAACCGTGCGGACTGTGGCGGTGACAGAGGTGTTGAAAGGGAGCGCTTCTTCTATTGTTGAAAAGGCCTTTTTCCTCTTAAGTATCATGTTCCTGAACTCTTTTTTGACAGAGATAGGAACTACGATGTCGTTTACATCGGTGAAATTTACATCAGTGCACTTCTGGCATTTAATTTCTTCAGAAGTACCCTGATAGTCTAGTAGACTCTTAGCAAGGTTCAACTGTACCCCGGCTTGTGTTAACAAGTCGAATCCAATAATGGCATCGAACGAACTAAGTGTGTCTAATAGAAAAAAGGGGGAAGTGTGATTAAAAATGTTTATCAGACATTTCTTCTTTATTTCAGTGGACCCGTGGATCGAATTCACTGAGAAGGGTTTGGCGACCGGCAATATGGCTTTCAGCTGCTTTACGGGCTTAACATAGTTTTTTGCCGCGCCAGTGTCGATTAACATTTTTAGTGTTCTCCCAGCCAACCGTCGTTCGATGAATGGTAACCGGGAGCGTTCCCTAAAAAATGGACAAGGTCGGCTTGATCGTACTCTTCCTCGCTGTCAATTTCCTCGACAGCAGCCTTTGCGGCTTTTTCGTATGCTATTTTTTGTTCTTCGGAATCCGTTTGAACAATGTTGTTAAGACGTTGCCGTCTCGGACCTGTTTGTCGCTCTGAGGAGTTCCTCCTCTTATGAGCGTTTGACTCATTTGGTTGGTTCTGATTGTATTCGGTGCGCTGCCTAATCTGGAAGAAGAATCTACCTCCATCGATTATGGGGCTTGCTCTTGGCTTTCTTTATTAGGTTGCTCCTTTGAAACAGTTTTCTTGTGTTTGTAATGAGGGTTTCTATCTTGACCGTGGTTTTCCTTGTAGTTTCTATTCGGTTTACCATATGGTTTATGTGTGCTGTTTTCAGCTGTTTGGGATCGTTCCTCAACAACTTTAGCATAGGAGTTTGCAAACATGCTTCTCTCTATGCTGGCTTCTGTTTCTACGGCGAGAGCTAGCGCAGAGGGTAGGTCTCTGGGTTGCGCTGGGAATACGACAGCTCTGAGCTGTTTCCTCAAGCCGGATATGAAAGAGTGTAAGGCATCGGCTCTAACTTCAGCGTTAAGCAAATCAGCGCCTTCTTGCTCGTGTGACATAACAATCTTATTAGTTACCAGAGTTAGTCTCTTCTCGACCTCATCATAGTACTGCATAAGTGTCATTTCGCCTTGTCTGACCATGTCTAAGTTTTGCCTCAGTAGGCGTATGGATGTTCGGTCGGCATAGGTGCAATCTAGTCTAGCCAGGATGGCGTCGAAATTTAGCACCGTGTTGTAGGAGATAAGTAAGGCTCCAGCAGGCCCTTTGATCTTGTTTCTAAGAATGGCTACTGCTTGGTAGTGTTCGCTACTACCGTCGAAGGGCTTGAAAAGTTCATACGCATCAATTGCTGCTTGTCTCCAGGCAACATATTGGTCTTGTGCACCAGAGAAGTCTGGTACTGATTTTATTATGTCGAGTTTTATGTCACATTTTACCCCAGGAACAACAGTTATTTTTTTGTAAGAGACGACTGCTGGCGTTTTCACTTGCAACCTTTGTATTTCCTGAGTTATTGAATTTATTTGGGACTGTTGCTGTGACAGTGCTGATTTAACAGCATTGTTAATGAGAGCTTGGATTTGTGAAGGGTCCATTGTGTTAGCCACCTGGTCTTCTGGGCACCAACCAACTTGTTCTTCGCCTATACTATCGTCACTGTTGTACTCGGTTTTAATTTCCCTATAGGTGTTCCAGCTCATTTGTCAACCTCGATATTTGTATGAAAGCTTTTCCGCATTGGGCATATAACTGTCTTTCTTCAGTCATTTGACTGGGCATAATGGAGTTTAGGCTGTAAGGTACATGAAATTAATTAGGGCACTGTAAAGAGCAGCACGAGAGCGACGAGAGCGGGATGGAGTGCTCTCGCTAGATGTTCGGGTCTCTGTGCTAGCTCTCTGCCCACTAGCTTAAGTTTGAAGTTGAATTAAAGCAGTATCAAAAAGACTTCGTTGTCGGCCAGCTGGGTGTTGAAGATCCACGAATTGTTGTTTCATGTGTTATATACACCAAGCCCTTTTGTCAGGAAATTTTTGGCGCCCCCGGGTGGACTCTTCAGCAGGTGACATCGGTGGATTACATACAGGAGGATTACATGGATTGCGCTAATAATCAGGGAAGTACGTAGAGTTATACGTACATAGACCGAGTATTTAAATTCAATAAAGTGCACTCGAGACATGCAGATTTTAACTGCAGGTAAACCTATGTACATGTGTATATGCCTTTCATTACTTGCTTAACTTGGTTATTTGTACATACATATACATATATTATCAAAATAATTAGACATTGACCTCTGTCTGCCCTCGAATTTGACGAACATAGAGTCAAAACGGAGCCAGAGAGTTCAGCCTCTGTGTAAAGTAAGAAACTAAAAAACCGTTTCACACAGCTTTGCCGCCTTTTGTGCTCAAATCGATCTCTTAAACTCTTCGCTAGTTGCCTATTATTGGTCGCACAATCGTTGTTGTGAGCGCTCTCGCTTGCGAAGATAGAGCACTGATACATTGTTGTTGCTATCCGCTCTTCGTCGTCGTTGCACTCCCCGTTGCGCCCTCGTTGTGCGCTTCAAACTTGTATGAGTGCATGCTCGGCACTCACCAGCTCTTGTTGTCCGCTGTTGTGAAGTTCGGCTGTGCATTTGCGCTCCCCGTTGCGCTGATCGTTGTGCGCATCAAACGTGTATGAGTGTATGCTCGGCACTCACCAGCTTTTGTTGTCCGCTGTTGTGAAGTTCGGCTGTGCATTTGCGCTCCCCGTTGCGCTCTCGTTGTGCGCATCAAACTTGTATGTGTGCCTGCTCGGCACTCACCAGCTTTTGTTGTCCGCTGTTGTGAAGTTCGGCTGTGCATTTGCGCTCCCCGTTGCGCTCTCGTTGTGCGCATCAAACTTGTATGGGTGCATGCTCAGCACTCACCAGCTCTTGTTGTCCGCTGTTGTGAAGTTCGGCTGTGCATTTGCGCTCCCCGTTGCGCTCTCGTTGTGCGCATCGAACGTGTATGAGTGCAGATTCGACACTCACGATCAATCAGTGGGTGGTTGTATTAGCTGAATAACTTACAGGTATATGTTACAATCGTTAGTAGCAGCCCATATACAACTAGCTAACGTATAACACATAGAGCATCGATCGAACGCAGTGGATATTATTCTGCAATCCCTTAGCTTGCATTATAATTCGGGTTTAATTGAAATTGGTTTCAATTGAATAACATTTTGAGAATCATGACTGGCAAGCGAGGAAAGAATCGGTCTATGGACGAGTCATCATCAGCGCGGATTGAAAGCTGAATGCTTATAAAAACGTGACAAACGATATAACGCGTATCAACAAATCGTTAAAAGACTTCACAATATCGGTAGAGCCCTTTGAAATCGAATGTCGATTAGAAATATTAAACCGATATATAGAAAACGCGTTTAAAATACAGCAAGAACTGGACGACATTAATTCAGATTTAGTGCCTCGATCATCATTAGAGGAGTTGTGTGTCACAACCAAGGCCCTACTAATGAAGCGAGGCAGTGTCAGTCAACCAAAACCGGAAAGTCATGCCAATTCGACCATGATTAGCTCCGTGTCACATACTAGAAATCTACCTCACATTAAATCACCAAAATTTAGTGGAGAGTATTCCGAATACAACAACTTTATAGGTCTATTCGAGAACTTAGTTGACAATGACCTAACTCTGTCGAACATAGAGAAGTTTAATCATTTGTTGTCGTGCCTAGATCGAGAAGCACTGGGTACTGTTAAGGCTTATCAGGTAACAGATGATAATTACCCGAAAGCTTTAAAGGTTTTAAAAACAGTGTATGACAACCAATGTCTCATATTTTTTAATAGCATCTCGAAGCTGTTCGAACTACCCAGTATGTCTGCACCGTCAGCAGCATCTTTGCGCAAGATGATTGATTCGGTGCGTGCCATTTATGAATCGCTGTTATCGCTAGGCTCTGATAAACAGATTTCCAATGCCATGTTAATACATTTAGTAATGAGCAAGGTAGACACTGGCACACGCTCAAGATGGGAAGAGAACTGGGACTACAACAAACTTCCATTGTGGAATGATTGTGAAGTTGCATTAAATAGACGCTATCAGCATTTGACTGCTGAAGAAGTCTCTTCTGCATGCGGCGTAGGTCGTAAGACACCTCATGACAGTGGAAAAAGAGGTGGAACAAGTAAGAGTGCTCTAGTCGAGACTGCTCGACAAAGAGATCCCCTGAACCCTGCGAAGAACTGCGATTCCTAAGAGCCGCTAACATTCTCCGTTACTTTTATATGTATGTACATATGTAGCAAGCAATACATACACACACACACACGCACGCACTAACACACAATCTGCTAACTGTGCATTATGACTCATCAGCTTCGCTGCTGCTGCAAGACGCCGATAATATGAGATATTAAATGTTTAATAACTTTTTTTCTAGTCGAACGATTTTGATCAAATTTGTGGCGTGATCATGACATTCATATGTGTGTATGTGCCAAAGCACAAGTCTCTAGTACTTGAAATACGTGATTTAGCAATTTGAGGCGAAGGGGCAATTTGAGGGCGTGGCATCCAAAATTTAACAAAAACCAAAATTGCAGAAGGCTCAAATAACACTACATGCAAAATTTGAAGACACTAACTATAAAGATGAATTAAATAGAATTTTAATACTAAATGAAGATATAGGTTTTTAATCGATAACATTAAAACGATGATAGTTATCGAATATTTGAAACAAACTCGATCGAATCGTACTATATACGAACTTCCAAAAAAAATTTGAAGTCTCTAGCTCTTATATCTTCTGAGATCGACGCGTTCAACCATACGGACAGACGGACAGACGGACAGACAGACAGACGGACAGGGCTAAATCGACTCGGCTTCTCTCCCTGATCAAGAATATATATACTATATGGGGTCTGCCACGCCTCCTTCTGCCTGTTACATACATTTTCACAAAACCATTTTTCCCATTTTCAATGGGTTCAGGGTATAAAAACATCATTAGCCGTTGCTCTTCCAAGTCAGCTCCAAGTCAATAAGTGTGTTTTTTGCAAATCTGATGATCACTATGTCCAGTCTTGTTCATCATTCGCAGCAATACCCTGCCAGAATCGATTTAAATTCGCAAAGAGTTTTCCTCTTTGCATAAATTGCTTGCGAATAGGACATTCGGTAGCCGCGTGTAAATCAGCTCACTGTCGTGTTTGTTCTAAGCCCCATCATTCAATGCTACACAGATACACTTCGGAGGCTCCTCAGACTGCCTCAACGGCTATCCCAGTAGCTCCGAGGCCCATTGCGACACAGTTTTCGGCTGTGAACCACGCAAGTAGCGCCTCTGACCAAGTTCTCCTGGCAACTGCTGTCGTCAGAGTAAAAGATCAATCAGGATCATATCAGTTAGCTAGAGCCCTCTTAGACTCCGGCTCTCAGGTAAACTTCATCACTGAGGAGTTAGCTAAGCAGCTATAATTGAAGAGGCAAAAAAGGGGTATTCACTTATTGGGTATTGCTAACTGTCAGTCAATCGTTAGTCACAGTGTTCAGACATCGATAGCCTCACGAACAGACGACACACAAATCATGACTGATTTTGGTATCCTCCGGTCCATATCGTCGTACCAACCTGAGAAACTTACTAAGAAGATCACTGTGCCTGATAGCGTACAGTTAGCTGATCCTCAGTTCCACAAGCCACAACGCATTGACATGCTTCTCGGCGCCGATATCTTTTTTGATGTATTAAGAGGAGGCCGAATAAAGGGAACTAGCAACAGTCCAACACTCCAACTTACAGCCTTTGGTTGGATAGTGTCTGGTCGTTGTCGAACGAAGGAAATAGCCGCCCGTTTCTCAACTTTAATGAGCGTTGTGAAGGACGAGATCTATGTAGACTCGATCGTTCGAAAGTTCTGGGAGTTCGAAGACAAACCTAATACAATTAATTCAAATTTGTATACCCCAGAACAACAGCTGTGCGAGAAGTCCTTTATAGAGACTATTCGCCAAACCACCTCGGGTCGGCTCAGAGTGTCGTTGCCATTTAAATCTAGTCCGCACAGTCTAGGTATGTCATATGACATAGCCAAACGACGGTTCATGGCTCTGGAGAGAAGAATGTGCAAAGAAGATGACATTCGGCCCATGTACATTGACTTCATGAAGGAGTACTTGGCCTTATGCCATATGAGTCCGACAGATAATCAGATTCCGAGAGAGCCGCATTACTTCATTCCGTACCAATGCGTGCTAAGACCGCACAGCTCGTCCACGAAGCTCCGGGTAGTGTTCGATGCCTCTAGCAAATCGTCTTCTCAGTTGTTGCTGAATGATCTACTCATGGTGGGTCCGACCATTCAGCCTCAGTTATGGGAAACGTTGCTACGTTTTCGGCTTCGCCCTTGGGCTGCAACCGCAGACATAGCAAAAATGTACCGTCAAATAGAATTAGACGAGTCCCAGCGCAACTTTCAACTTGTTGTGTGGAGAGAAAAGCTCACTGACCCGTTACAAATTTTTCGCTTAAATACAGTAACGTATGGGACAGCTGCTGCGCCATTTTTGGCAGTTCGATGCCTAAAGTATCTGAGCGAATTACATGCTTCCACTCACCCAGCTGCAGCTCGGTCCTTAACTCACGACTTTTATGTCGATGATTTGTTGACAGGATCAGACAGCGCTGAGGAGTTATGCTTGTTGCATCGCGATTTAATCGCAATTCTTCAAGGGTTTGGCTTCCATCTTACAAAATGGTCGTCCAACTGTAAGAAACTTGCAGCTCAATCAGCAGAGGACAACATTGTCATTGGTCATCACGAAGACACAAAGACCTTGGGATTAATTTGGAATCCGAAGGCTGACGTGTTCAGATATACAAAGGAATCTTCAAGAGATTCGAATCCTACAAAGCGGTCCGTTCTATCGTTTGTGGCACGATTATACGATCCCTTAGGTTTGCTAAGTCCGATTGTAACTCGTGCAAAGGTCCTGATACAGGAAATGTGGTTGAATAAGCTTGGATGGGATGACCAACTACCTGCCAAAATGATACAAGAGTTGGAAGCAGTGACCAACTGTTTTTCAGAATTAAATGCTTTGTGCATACCTCGTTACGTAGGCACGCTTAAAGCAAGAGGCTGTCAAGTCCATGGCTTTGCTGATGCGTCAACAAGAGCCTACGGCTGTTGTCTATACGTACGAGTGCAAACAGTTGAGGGTATCACTATCAGGTTGCTAACCGCCAAGTCCAAAGTAGCCCCACTGAAAACGAAATCAGTGCCGCGGCTTGAACTGTGTGCTGCGGAGTTATTAGCTACCGTGTGGGACGCGGTAAAGAACTTACTCGACTGTCCATTAGACAAAGTTGTTTTTTGGTCAGACTCCGAAGTTGTTCTTCATTGGCTGCAAATGCACTCATCAAATTTGAACACATTTCTTGCCAATCGAGTAGCAACCATTCAGGAGTTGACAGCCAATGTCTCCTGGCGTCATGTCCCAACAAAAGACAACCCGGCGGACATAGTGTCTCGGGGATGTTCAGTTGAAGAACTTCGATCTTCAATCTGGTTTGGCGGACCGACATTTTTACAACATTCAGAAGAATTGTGGCCAGCAAACCCACATATTAAGCTGTCGAAGGAATTGGAGTCGTTAGAGAGGCGTAGAGCTGCCTTTACTACGGTTGCAGTTGAGGAGATCGTGAATTCCATCACGCCATTAATAGAAGCTATATCTTCATTTCCAAGGCTGATCCGCATAATCGCTTACATGTTCCGCTTCATCAATGGAAGGAGCGAGAAACATGTATCTTTGATTCCTTCAGCTTCTGAATTAAGTTTCGCCTTTCTTGCAGCAGTATCTGTGATATAATGGGCAACCTTCCCGCTGATCGTTTACACGCGAACAGACCCTTTGAGATCAGCGGAGTGGACTTTTGTGGTCCAATTTTAGTTTCGTTGAGGATTCGGGGCAAAGCGCCCGTTAAGACGTATATTGCCATATTCGTCTGCTTCACTTCTAAGGCTGTACATATAGAGCTTGTAACCGATCTAACCTCTACCACCTTTCTGATGTGTTTATCTAGGTTTATTGGTCGATGTGGCCTTGTCAGGAAGCTGTACTGCGACAATGCCACCAATTTCGTGGGTGCGGCTCGCACGCTGGCAGACTTTGCGGTCAATTTCAGCGCCAATTCAGCTGCGATTCAAACATATGCTGCGGAACGGGGAATGGAGTTTGTTTTCATTCCCCCACGAGCGCCGCATTTCGGCGGCCTGTGGGAAGCAGCGGTGAAGTCGGCGAAAGGCCTGTTGCTCAAGGCAATTGGCAGCGCAGTGCTGCGCCAGGACGAGTTGGCAACGGTGCTCGTCGAGGTGGAGGTCATTCTCAATTCGCGGCCGATCATCGCTCCCAGCAGCAATCCAAACGACGGCGAGGTGCTCACTCCAGCTCATTTGCTGGTCGGCGCAACGCTCGTGCCGCTGCCACTCGCATCAACGCAGCCAATCGACGATGTCAGGCTGCCATACTTAAAAAGATGGCAGCTGACATCAAGAATCAAGCAGCGATTCTGGACAGACTGGTCCAGGGACTACCTGCTCAGTCTGCAGCAAAGGAGCAAGTGGACGCGAAAGTCGAGGAACGTGGAAGTCGGCACAGTCGTCCTCGTGGAAGAGGACAACGATCCGCCTCAGCAGTGGATGCTCGGCGTGGTGACCGAAGCGATACCCGGCGGAGATGGTAGGGTGCGAGTGGTGGTCATAAAGACCAAATCGGGAACATACAAACGCCCAATTCATCGCATTGCACCCTTGCCTATTACATAGTTTAGTTTAAGTATTAAGTGAATTTGAAGCCCTGCGGCCTTTCAACGCGGCCGTTGTTCAGTCATTTCACTGGGCATAATGGAGTTTAGGCTGTAAGGTACATGAAATTAATTAGGGCACTGTAAGGAGCAGCACGAGAGCGACGAGAGCGGGATGGAGTGCTCTCGCTAGATGTTCGGGTCTCTGTGCTAGCTCTCTGCCCACTAGCTTAAGTTTGAAGTTGAATTAAAGCAGTATCAAAAAGACTTCGTTGTCGGCCAGCTGGGTGTTGAAGATCCACGAATTTTTGTTGTTTCATGTGTTATATACACCAAGCCCTTTTGTCAGGATAGTCTTAGTAGCAGTTGTTTATTTATAATAAAACCTGCATTAAAGGTATGCAATGGTTTTATTTTTAATGAGGGTATGCAATGGTTTTTATTTTGGTTAAAGTATGCAATGGTTTTTTATTTTACTGTGGGTAAAAGTATGCAATTATATTTTACTTTTATTTTGAGTAAAAGTATGCAATTGTTTTCCTTGGCAAAATATGTATTTTTTCACAACTTCAATTTTTTTTTTTTTTATTTTATTTTTTTTTTTTTTTTTTAATTTGGGTTTACTTGACAAACTTACATGTTTTTCTGTTATTGCCTATGAACTTGGTGGGTGTTGGGACGTTTGGGCGCCAGTTATTTATAAGTGGTTATCCAGTAGCCGTGGGCGGTCCCACGTGGGTGCTGGTTGCGTAATCCAGGTCAGACGGCGCTTCCGTGAGAAAGTAGATCCGAGAGGAGACACTGATGTATATTACTGTGAGGAAGATTATGTTGGAGGACTTGACTTCGTCCCCTTTGGTGATTATTGCCCTTGTGGTGCAATAATATGTTAATAAGAACAATATGACGGCAGGGTGCCGGAGTGCAATTCAAGCGACTAGTGTCTTCTTTATTCAAAAGCGAACTAAAGCTAAAGACAAGTGCAAGGCATAATTCTACTTAGCAAAGACAATGCGTCGCTCCCTCGTGCCACAGTCGGTAAGCCGTCTCGGGAAGACGATGCGTCGCGCCATCGGACCACGGTCGGTAAGCCGACTCGGCATTCTCAGCGCTGCAGCACTCCAACATAGAAGTGTCATGCGATCGCCGCTGATTGTCGCCAGTGCAGAGCACTGAAATCACAATTTGGCGTGTCAGCATCGTTCACATATTGTTGCTTAGTTGCTATAGTACTTATGTGTTAACTTGTATATTAATGGCGATTTGCATAGAAGTGCCAGTCACACATTCCAGTGTGCCCGCCTTCTGCCACAAAAAAAGGCTCAGCCGTTGGCTCACCTGATCATCCTGTGGTGTGAACATGCCGCCCCCTTGCAACAAGTTGCAAATGGCGCACGTTCAGGAGCACCTAGACGCCGCAGGAGCCGGAAATTACCCAACCGAACAGCGTGCTTTGGGCGGCGGGTATGCCGTGGTGGGCAGGCACACAACCCGGTTGGATGACCTCAGGATAGAGGTCTGCACCCAGCACCACGGAGATAGACCCAGGCCGATAGAAGGTCGGATCCGCCAGGGCGAGCGTGGAGAACTTCCCTCGCACCGTCTCGGGAACCTCGCGGTTAGGTGTGCGGATGCACATATCGGGCTCCACCTTGACCACGACCGCCTTCCGAGAAGCTGAGTCGCTGTTGGACTCTATCACAACCGAGCAAGCTTGGTCGTCCCCGACCTGAGTCACAGCCAGTCCGAGGGCCTTGGCAAACGAGCCATTGATTAGGCTCTCGGGGGCCCAAGCGTTCAAAAGCGCTCATGTCTCGAATTGCTCCGTCCCGTCGCCGATCCGGATCATCGCGGTAGGCATCAGCGTCGTCGTCCTGTATTGAAGGAGTGACGCTAGTATAAACGCCTGAAATGCTGTTACTGCCGCCGGGCGATCGGAGGATTCAACCGATCGCCGCCTAGGAGATCTAGGACGACGGTGATCACGGTGTGGGACTGGCGATCCGCGCCGAGTAGGTCGATCCGCCATGTGGAGAAGTGTGTGGTGGGGTTGACCACACCGACGACATCCCTCTAAGCTCCGGCAAGCTCCGTCAGAATGCTCGTGGGCCAAGCAGTTCGAGCAGTATCGGTTGACGAGCATATTGCTGCGGAAAACGGAGGTTGGCTGGAATCAGACATTAAGCAGAAATGGATTAGTTGGTGTGGGGGGCTCGAAAGAGCGGACACTGGAACGAGGACATGAAGACAGCACATAAATGGATATGAAGGGGGATAGTGCTTCGTCGGAGCCGACTCAGGATCACTCTGCCGGTGCTGGGCAAAAGCTGTGATGGATTACCTATAAACGCTGCCACCGGTGTATCAAGGACATGGGCTCGGCATGGATCTCAGGCTCTGCAATGGATACGAGGAGCCTCCAACGGAAGGAAATGCCCGGGGCTCAATGCTAAGAGGTCCGTTGGATTCTCACTCATAGGGGAGATGGGACAAGAGTTGAGGCACGCTTCTATTCGACAGAGCCGAGCGGACAATTCCTCGAACGTGTACTTGATGATAGACGTGGCGTTGTAGAATAAGGCCTTAAAACTCTTGACTCCCGCCCCGCATAAACCGCCCATATGGGGACCGTTGGGGCGAATAAAATGCCAAGACAGGATATGCTGGTGAAAAGCCTGCAGGACTCATTGCTTGGTGGCAGCTAGAAAGTCCCTTTCTAGTACCATGGATGCTCAAACAAAGGTTTTTCCGTTATCGGAATAGATGTGCTGTGGGCATCGTCTATTGACCACAAATCGTGAGAAAGCCGCCAGTAACTTATCCGTAGTGAGATTGGATGTCGGCTCCAAGAAGGTCGCCCTGGTGCTAAAGCACAAGAAAATGCACAAGTACTCCTTCGTAATGAGGCAAGTTCGCCCGGTGTAGTTTTCGATCTCGAAAGGTCCTGCGAAATCGATTCCGGTGTGCGTAAAATGCCTGGAAAATGTTATTCGCTCTCGAGGAAGGTCTCCGATCATTTGCGTCTGTTGACAGCGCCGGAAGATGACGTAAGTCTTGCATCCTTGTAAGTAAGCCATGATCAAGTTCTTGATCCTCGGAATCCAGAACTTCGTACGCAAACAGCGCACCATCAGCTGGATGCCACCGTGCAGTGTGATATGATGTGCGAATAGGACCAGCAAACGCGTGAAATGGGCGTCGTATGGGAGCAGGATGGGGTGACGCTGCTGCTTTGGTATGACAGAACGGAGGATGGAGTCGGCTCCGGAATCGATCAACGCTCGGATATGAAATTCTTCACAGCGATGGTTGAGCGTTACGATCGCGGTGCCTAGGAGACCCCGACCTGGAGTGGCCGCAAAGTAGCTTTGCACATTCGAGGGTGGGTTAGACGTCGATGGACGTTCGTGCGAGTTGGATGGCTGCGACATTGAATTCAAGGTGGCGGACTCGTTGCCGGAGTGCAACAGAGTGCGATGGCGCTCCTTGCAGATATGGCAATTATGCGCACTCGAGCAGTCCCGAGCTTGATGACCCCGAGCGAAGCAGTTCAAGCACAAACTCTGAAGCCTTATTATTTCGACTCTTCTTGTGACGGACATATCAAGAAAATTGAGGCAGACACGGATCGGATGATTCTCTTTGTTACAAAGCCTATAGGATGCCGTTTTAACGCGAGTCTTCGGTGGATATGCCTGGACTCTCACGGTGGCGGGCGGGCTTTCGTGACACAGACGGTACGACCTGAATACCTGGAAACGACTTATGATCCTCAGTTGCCTCCAGCACGCGATAGCGATCCGTCAGGAAACGGTTCAGGTCATCTCAGGATGAAACTGCAGTCTTATTCGGGTCGGATTGCTCCCACAACAGGATAGTTGATTTGGGTAGCTTGCTCGTACAGATTGCTATAAGAAGAATATCCCAATTCACTGTACCAGCTCCAGAGCGCTCTAAGGCAGTCAAGCATTCTTAAAAAGCCGTCTGTAACTCGCGCAAGAGCTGTCCTAATTACTGCGCAACTATGGGAATTTGGAGCAGCGGCTTGGCTTGCGTCATGATCAACAGTCGATCATTCTCGTACCGCGCAGTGAGATTATCCCACGCGGACTGGAAGCCCTCATTCGTTAATAGGGAGTTTGAGACGATAGTTTTGACTTCACCGCGGGTCTTAGAGCTAAGGTCGTAGAGTTTCTCAACTTCTGCCAGACATGGATTGCGAATGCTTATCGCAGAGAACAAATCGCGGAATGTTGGCCACGCAAGGCTGTCGCCTTCGAAAATCTCGAGCTCATATGGAGGCAGTCGTGCTTGGCTTTGATAGTGCTTAACATCATCTGACTCTCTTCAAGGTTTTGGGCAGTGAAGGCCCTGTGGCAGCGGGTATATTCCGATTCCACATTCGCCCAAAGCGACTTCAGCTGCACTTAGAGCCTCACTTTCGCGAGCCTCGAACATCTTCAAGGCACCGCATGTAGCAATAAAGTCGGAAAGTGACAATTAGAGCTGTTGAGAAGTGGACTGAGTGAGTATGGGAAACCCCGGCTCAGTCAAGACGACCGTCGGAGTCGGAGAGATTCTCTTGCGAGGATTAGATACGGAGGAAGTGAGAGGACGAGAAGTTGGAGACCCGCTGTGGCTACGAGAGGTCGCTGTACAGGTATGGGGGTGCGCTTGGTTAGCACTGGACGAGGCTTCGAAGGGGTTTCGGACCAAGTGTCTGTGGGACTTGAAACCGTAAGGCTAGCGGACTTCTTATCAGCCTAAGATGGTTCAGTGTACATTATAGAGTGAGCGATCTGGCAGAAAGGTTATTATCGGACCAAACCGGTGAAAAACGCAATGACAGGTAGTAGACTGTATACGGATTAGTTATATGATAAATGCTTTATTCTTTGTTGCGTCGTATATAGTCCGAAAAGAAAACAAATGTGTCCAGATTGTAGGTACATATATGGAACTATATATACAATTTTTTTTATTATTATTTTTTTTTTTAAATTTTATTATTTAGTTCTTTATTTTTTTTGTGTTTATATAATAATAACAATTTATAATTTTAATACACATTAATTATTCGGAAATGTATAAACATTGAAAATAAAAAATATTTGGGAAACAGTGAGTCAGTCACGGCTTGAATTTGAGTGCCAACACTGATTACAGCTCAGCTGTTGTGCCGGTAGTGGGGTTTGCAGTATTTTGCACGGAATGACAAAAAGTCACGGCTTGGAACTCGGGTGCCAACACTGATCGCGCATCAGCTGTTTTGCCGGTAGTAGGTTTTGCAGTTGTAATTTAGTGCGTTTTAATTAATTATTTCTAAAGATGCGCAGATCGATATGGAAGAGCGGGAAACCTCGCACCTTTACGTGAGTGTAAATGTAACTTTAGTAAGAGAGTGAGAAGATCTGTACTTATCCGGTTCTTTCCACCGTCGCAAGCTGGAGGAGCGGAAGGATATCCGGCTCGAAGGACCAATGTTTTTGGGAGGGCGGACTGGCCTGAATAAGCGTTGGCGGCTGTTAATATCTTCTTACACTCTGGGTGGTCGATCACGGTAACAAAGATAACGCGCGATTTAATGGTGATTCAAAGGTAACTTTATTGAAGGGACGCGCAACCTTTAGTTGCGTTACAAGCAAGTTGATGAAGAAAATGTATGTATATTAATGGCGATTTGCATAGAAGTGGCAGTCACACATTCCATTGTGCCCGCCTTCTGCCACAAAGAAAAGGTTCAGCCGTTGGCTCCCCTGATCACCCTGTGGTGTGAACCGTATTTACATAGCAAATGTCATAGCAACATCCCAAAATGAATTCATAAGGATACTTTATACAGAAAATAAATATCAATTAATCAGTATCAATAATCTAAAATATGAACCACTCTCAAACTACGATGTAGTTAAAACAAATCTAGAAAGCACAGAAAAATATATATTAAATCAACTAACAAAAAATTTTCCACCCCAATTTCATCAACAATTAACAACATTAAGCACACAATACAGCGATGTATTCGGACTAGAAATCGAATCAATGACTACAAACAACTTTTATAAAACTGAGATTGAAGGATGCTGCATCATCCTTCAATCTCAGTTTTATAAAATCTCGGTTTTTTTAATTTAAATGTATAAAAAAAGTTATAGAATTATTGAAATACGTGATTTACAAATTTGCGGCGACGGGGGCGTGGCATACATAAATTTAACAAAAAGCGAAATTGTGTAAGGCTCAAATAACTCTAAATGCAAAATGTGAAAACTCTAGCTAGAAAGATTAATTAGACAGAGTTTTATAACTAAGTATCGTTTTCAATTTTAATCGACAACAAGAAAATCGATCACAATCAAACTCGATATGCGCGCCCTATACAGGGACCTACAAAAAAATTTGATGTCTCAAGCTATTCTAGAATCAGATCGACACGTTCATACATACGGACAGACAGGCAGACAGACAGGGCTAAATCGACTCGGCTTATCTCCCTGATCAAGAATATATATAATTTATGGGGTCTGCCACGCCTCCTTCTGCCTGTTACATACATACACATTTGAACAAAAACATTATAACCTGATTTCCCATTTTCAATGGGTTCAGGGTATAAAAATAAAAAAAAACATTTTTTAATTACACCCGAATGTCAATCACAACGTTTAGAATTGCAAAAACAAAACATACTTCATCACAAATGACAGAAATTTATACGAATGACCAAAGCGATATCAAGCGATAAGCCGATTCAGAATCGGTCTCCCGCAACACTCTTAATTTTTCGCTTTGACTCGCTTCGCGCTTCGACCGCACTCCGGCATGAGATAAGCGATTACATATAAATATGTACGCAGAACTTTCTCGCCCATTATCGCATTATATTATCGCATCGCTTCTCGCCGTCTTTTTTGCCGTCAGCCTAAAAATCGCACACATTCTCCGTTACTTTTATATGTACATACATATATGTCAAGCAACCCATACACACACATAAATGCACGACAAGCACACAATCCCCGCTAACTGTGCATTTTGACTCAGCGATTTAGCTCAGTGTGCACGGCGCCGATAATATGTGACATTAAATGTTTAATAACTTTTTTTCTACGCGAACGACTTTGATCAAACTTGTAGGGCATGATCACAACATTTATATGTATGTATGTGCATGTCTCTGGTACTTGTTTTACAAATTTGCGGCGAAGGGGGCGTGGCATTCAAAATTAAACAAAACATGGCTTAAATAACACTAAATGCAAAATTAGAAGACTCTAGATATAAATATGAATTAAATAGAATTTTAAAACTAAATAACGATATCGGTTTTTAATCGATAACATTAAAACTATGACAGTTAACGATTATTTGAAACAAACTCGATCATTTCGTGCTATACACGAACCTCCAAAAAAGGCAGTTTAGATTTGGATCGAAGTTTA
Organism: Drosophila paranaensis; assembly: GCA_035047545.1. Lineage (NCBI taxonomy): Eukaryota > Metazoa > Arthropoda > Insecta > Diptera > Drosophilidae > Drosophila > Drosophila paranaensis. The sequence continues at coordinate 119,069 of JAWNPL010000152.1, read as the reverse complement.
GAATAACACGCAGCACCAAAAATGAAGAGATGGCATCTCTCAAAATGAGAGAGGTGGCATCTTTAAAAATGAGATGCCCGTTGGCGACCGTGGAGTTGTGGGTTCGAACCCCTGCGCGGTCATGTCTTTATTTTTTTTTTTTCTTTATTGATTTTGTGTTAATAAAATATTATTTTCAATACATATATTAAATTTGGCAAATCAAAAGACAAGGTCAAAGGTCACAATGTTATTATGTGGCGCGTTAGTGGCTCAGAAGCTGTAGACCTTACAGTTGATTTGCCACGCTTCCAGTGGTCGTATACATATAATTTGTGGCATGTTCATAGAGTGGATGTTCAGGAATATAACTGTAAAGCTTGGATGCTTACTTTAAAAATATGCTAAAATTACAAGATATTTTTTTGTAAGTCACGCCCCAAAAGGGGCGTAACAATAATTTTTGGAGAATCTATAGAGGAGGCCCCAGTAGCTTAGCATCCAATTTTGAAGCTTCTAGCAATAAAACTGTGGGAGATATTAGCTACCACGCCCCCTGAAGGGATGTCGACGTGAATATTCATTCCAAATCCTAACTCTCTAGCCCCCGAGGGGCGTATCGGGAAAATCTTGACACTTGACGAGAGTATACACGAGTATACATATATTCCAAATTTCAAGTCGCTAGCATCAATAGCATGGAAATGGTTTGCGTTCATACGGACAGACGGACGGACATTGCACAAAACCAATATACTTATTTCACTTCGTGCAAAAGTATAATTAATTCACTTCGTGAAAATGTCTTAAAAATAAATTTGAAAAAAGTTTATTCTTAAATATTATATATATTATTAATCGAACTAAAAAAAATATTATACAAGTAACAATTTTAGAAAGATAACTTCATACAATTACGTTATTTCCCTAAAGGAGGGAGATCTAATATGATCACATATCGTACTCTGTACTGTGCTCAGTGGTATGCATAAATATTATTACAAATACATTGTAGCACTTGGGTATAATGTTCAATGACCGCTCTAGAGAGCATTGGACTGGACAGTGCTGATATTACATATTTATATATGTATGCATATTACATATTATATGCATATTACATATTTATACATGTATGTCAAGTGAACATAATACTTCCTCTCTGCCGTGGCGACTCTTCGCCAGTTGTTATACATATATCGGAGATTCATTATTTACTTGAGGCTTAATAAACTTTGCATGTGAAGTGAATTTCAACCGGCGCGTTCAACTATCTGTACTCAACTAACTCTTCTGCATAACTGATCTCGTATCGATCTATGCTTCTTTGCATAAGTAAGCTGGACTACACTAGGCGGCGGCGCGACAACGCTGTAGCCCCACACGTACGGTATTTACGGTTTCAAAACTTTCTATTCAGTAATGTCAAAATTTTGTGTTAGTTTATGGGAAAAAACTACATTCTTAAGAACCACATTATCTCCAACATTGATATTTACTTCCTTTCCTCCTCTCCTTTTGTCTTCAATTTTCTTACCATTTTGTTTATTGACGCAGTCATCATCCCTTTCCGCTGAGTCTGTGAGCAATCGCACTAAATCTTGTATTCCTGGAATGGTATCCCTCTTGACTCGATTGAACATCAGCTCTGTAGGAGCGGTGGCTGTGGTCCCATGAGGGGTTGCATTGTACATCAGTGTGAAAGCTTAAATTTCATCCTTAAGACTTTTCTTATTTTGGTGTGCTATCTTCAACCGCTTAACTAATGCCTAAGGCTGACAGCAGAGTGGCGGCGAGAAGCGATGCGATGCGAGAAGCGATAAAAATCGCTGCGATCTGCAAAGCGATGGCATGACACAGTGAAAGCTTTTAGCAAGCGAGAAAGACTGCGAGTGCTCTGATTTTAATTTCTTTTGCAGTCATAATCGCAATGGATTCGGACGAAGAACTATTTGCTTCAGCAGCAGTATTAAATTTTGTTATGAAAAAAAAAAGCAAAAGGAATCCATCCACTCAATAAAAACCGATTTAATAGCGAATTTGTATACTATTTCACGTAGTGATATAGTATATTGGGTTTGTGCAATGTCCGTCATGCTGTCCGTCCGTCTGTCCGTCTGTCCGTATGAACGCAAACCATTTCGACGCTATTGAAGCTAGAGACTTGAAATTTGAAATATATACTCGTGTATACCCTCGTCTGATAAAGTGTCAAGATTTTCCCGATACGCCCACTAGGGGCGTGGCAAATCGGAAAATGCATTTTCCTGTATCTCAGAAATACTACTTCTGGAAGGACTAGAGAGTTGGGATTTTAACTGAACACTCATGTCGACATCCCAAAATCAAAAAGCTATGGCGGATATAACTACGCCCATTGCGGGCGTGGCAAATCGGGTCAAACTGTATCTTCTACAGTTTTAAAGCTAGAACGCCCAAATTTGGCAAGTGGGTTACTGTTACGATCCTATAAAGATCGCCTAAAAAATGTTATGGCCACGCCTACTAGGGGCGTGGTAAATCGGATCTGAATATATGGTGATTTTACTAGTTTCGTTATATTTGGAGCACTATTGATGCTAGAGACTTGAGACTTGGTATATATAATCGGGTTAACATCCCACAATCGAAAAGCTATGACGGATATATCTACGCCTTCAGGGGGCGTGGCAACTAATATTAGCTTATATCTCCCACAGTTTTAGTGCTAGAAGCTTCAAAATTGGATGCTAAGTTACTGGGGGCCTCCTCTATCGATTCCCCAAAAATTATTGTTACGCCCCAAAAGGGGCGTGACATACAGAAAAATACCCTGTAATTTTCGCATTTTTCGAATGTAAGCATCCAAAATTTACAGTTATATTCTTAAACGCCTACTCTATGCACATGCCAAAAATTATTTGTCTACGGCCACTGGGGGCGTGGCAAATAAAAACTGAAACATCTGCAGTTTCTGATAATAACGCGCCACATAATGACTTTGTGACCTTTGACCTTGTCTTTTGATTTGCCAAATTATATATATGTGTTTGAAAAGAATATTTTATAAATAAAGAAAATATAACAAAAATATCAACATGACCGCACCGGGGTTCGAGCCCACACCTCTACGCTCGCTATCAAACTTATATCACATTTTCAGAGTTGCCACCTCTCTCACTTTGAGAGTTGCCACCTCTCTTATTTTGAGAGATGCCACCTCTCTCGAATTGGGTGCGTGTTTTTGCTAAGGTAAGGGTTCTAAGCTTCTATCCAAATTGAAACTGTCTGGCCACCTTCAATGAAAAGTTTTAATCTGCAGCTAACTTGAGCGGCGATAGTGGGGATTTAAGGTTATATTTTAAATAATATAATGTGATAGATGCCCCTGTGTGCTGCTGGGACGTGAAATAGTATTCCGCTGTCGGTTGCGTCCGACAGCAACGTTCTTACTTGTATACTTTATATATGAATTTAAGACAGTTCCCAGAAATGTTTTGTAACTACACCCGAATGTCAATAACAACTTTTGACTATATTCTGACAACAATTAATCCAAAGTTGGAAAAATGTTGGACAATAATAAATTTGAGGTACTTTTTATACCCTGAACCCATTGAAAATGGGAAATCAGGGTATAATGTTTTTGTTGAAAGGCGTATGTATGTAACAGGCAGAAGGAGGCGTGGCAGACCCTATAAAGTATATATATTCTTGATCAGGATGACAAGCCGAGTTGATATAGCCATGTCCGTCTGTCCGTCTGTCTGTCCGTCTGTCTGTCCGTCTGTATGAACGCGTCGTTCTCAGAACCTATAAGAGCTAGAGACTTGAAATTTTTTATGTAGGTTCCTGTATATCACGAAAAGATCGAGTTTGTTTCAGAAATTCGATAACTGTTATCGTTTTATTGTTATCGATTAAAATTCATCTTTCTAGCTAGAGTCTTCAAATTTTGCATTTAGTGTTATTTGGGTCTAACGCAATTTCGGTTTTTGTTAAATTTTAGATGCCACGCCCCCTTCGCCTCAAATTTGTAACTCCCTTATATCAAATACTAGAGACTTGTGCTTTGGCACATACATACATATGGATGACATGATCGCGCCCAACAAGTTTGATCAAAATCGTTACTCTAGAAAAAAAGTTATTAAACATTTAATTTCCCATAGCATTGTCATGCAAATAGCAGCCAAAGAACAGCTTACGCAACGACTTTCGCTTGTGTGTGTGTGCGCCTGTGCGTGGGTGTGTGTATGTGTTGCTTGTAATGAACATACGCTCTGCGAAATTAGATTAAAGGCAGTTGCATTTTGCAGATACAACTGGACAAAAACAAAAAAACTTTGAATAATGGCACCTTCTTATGTTTTATTTAGCTTTTCTAGACCTTCATCTTATATTTTTAGTATACACAAAAAATGTACAGTTAGTTTTGTAGCTACCATAAATATATTTCGTGCACACTACGAATTTTTGGTGTTATTTTGTGCGAAATTCAATTAAAGGCACTTCTTATTAAGTCCTCCAAAGATATCAGTGAACGATTTGAGTTGTGTTTTTATACCCTGAACCCATTGAAAATGGGAAATCAGGGTATAATGTTTTTGTTGAAAGGCGTATGTATGTAACAGGCAGAAGGAGGCGTGGCAGACCCTATAAAGTATATATATTCTTGATCAGGATGACAAGCCGAGTTGATATAGCCATGTCCGTCTGTTCGTCTGTCCGTCTGTCTGTCCGTCTGTATGAACGCGTCGTTCTCAGAACCTATAAGAGCTAGAGACTTGAAATTTTTTATGTAGGTTCCTGTATATCACGAAAAGATCGAGTTTGTTTCAGAAATTCGATAACTGTTATCGTTTTATTGTTATCGATTAAAATTCATCTTTCTAGCTAGAGTCTTCAAATTTTGCATTTAGTGTTATTTGGGTCTAACGCAATTTCGGTTTATGTTAAATTTTGGATGCCACGCCCCCTTCGCCTCAAATTTGTAACTCCCGTATATCAAATACTAGAGACTTGTGATTTGGCACATACATACATGATCACGCATAACAAGTTTGATCAAAATCATTTATCTAGAAAAAAAGTTATTAAACATTTAATTTCCCATAACATTGGCATGCAAATAGCAGCCAAAGAACAGCTGACGCACCGATTGGCGTTTGTGTGTGAGAGCGCCTATGTGTGTGTGTGTTGCTTGTATTGTACACACATATACATCTGTATATAAAAGAAACGGAAAATGCATTAAATAGCGGTTCTTCGCAGGGTTCAGGATATACCCTAGTCGAGCGGTCTCGACAAGAGTTTTCTTACTTGTTTGTTATTACATTTATTTAACACACTTTTTTTGTTAGTTTAAGTTAGTTTTAGGCCGGTGTTTTTATAATTTATATAGAAATGGGAAGAGAATAGACGCGGACAAGCGAAGAAATCGATAAACTCTTGTATACAAGGATGTGGGGTGATCTAACCGAAAATTTGCTAAAATGGCAGAAAATTAAACCTTGGCCGGCTCTAACTAACGGACAAAAAGTGGCTCGGCTAGATTTGACAAGGCAACACATGTCCTGGGCGGAAAATTGGAAAATGGTGGTTTGCTTAGATGAGAAAAAGTTTAATTTAGATGGCCTTGATGGTTTTAATTATTTCTGGCATGATATTCGTCAGCTCGAACGATAATCCACAAAGTGAAACTTTGGTAGTGGATCGTTAATGGTATTAGCTGCCTTTAGCTACCACTATCGAGCCCCAGGATGCAAAGTTTTCGTCTGTTTAAGTTCTCAAGGCTACATAATCTTATTGGAGAATGTTTTTGTGGACTTTTTCGATAAAGAACCGTCGAGTAACTCAATTTTCCAATAGGATAGTGCGAATATGCACATTTCACGGGCTAGTCGAACCTGGTTCCAGGAGAAACAAATCACCACCATGTCATGGCGTGGCCAATCTTCGAACTTAAATCATATTGAGAACATTTGGGGAACTTTGCCAATCGTTTTTAGCCTCGGAAGAAAATTGAAATCAGTGGAAGAGCTTAAAACAGCTGTTTCTCAGGTATGGGCTCAAATACCACAAGATGAGAATAAAACAAGTAAGAGTGCTCTAGTCGAGACTGCTCGACAAATAGATCCCCTGAACCCTGCGAAGAACTGCGATTCCTAAGAGCCGCTAACATTCTCCGTTACTTTTATATGTATGTACATATGTAGCAAGCAATACATACACACTCACAGACGCACGCACAAGAACACACACACAGACGCACGCACCAACACACAATCTGCTAACTATGCATTATGACTCATCAGCTTCGCTGCTGCTGCTGCAAGACGCCGATAATATGAGATATTAAATGTTTAATAACTTTTTTTCTAGTCAAACGGTTTTGATCAAATTTGTGGGGCGCGATCATGACATTCATGTGTGTGTATGTGCCAAAGCACAAGTCTCTAGTACTTGAAATACGTGATTTAGCAATTTTAGGCGAAGGGGCAATTTGAGGGCGTGGCATCCAAAATTTAACAAAAACCGAAATTGCAGATGGCTCAAATAACACTAAATGCAAAATTTGAAGACTCTAACTATAAAGATGAATTAAATGGAATTTTATAACTAAATGAAGATATCGGTTTTTAATCGATAACATTAAAACGATGATAGTTATCGAATATTTGAAACAAACTCGATCGAATCGTACTATACACGAACTTCAAAAAAAAAAATTGAAGTCTCTAGCTCTTATATCTTCTGAGATCGACGCGTTCAAACATACCGACAGACGGACAGACGGACGGACGGACAGACGGACAGACAGACAGACGGACAGGGCTAAATCGACTCGGCTTCTCTCCCTGATCAAGAATATATATACTTTATGGGGTCTGCCACGCCTCCTTCTGCCTGTTACATACATTTTCACAAAACCATTATACCCTTTTTTCCCATTTTCAATGTGTTCAGGGTATAACAAGTAAGAAAACTCTAGTCGAGACCGCTCGACTAGGGTATACCCTGAACCCTGCGAAGAACCGCAATTCCAAGCAATCTCCGTTTCTTTAATATACATAAGTATATATATGTTCATTACAAACAAAGCATACACACACACATACATAGGCGCAAGCACTCACAAGCGCAAGTCGTTGCGTCAGCTGTTCTTTGGCTGCTGTTTGCATGGCAATGTTATGGGAAATTAAATGTTTAATAACTTTTCTTCTAGACGAACGATTTTGATCAAACTTGCTGGGCGTGATCATGTCATCCATATGTATGTATTTGATATACTAGAACCTACAATAGCTAGAGACTTGAAATTTTTTATGTAGGTTCCTGTATATCACGAAAAGATCGAGTTTGTTTCAGAAATTCTGTCCGTATGTATGAACGCGTCGTTCTCAGAACCTATGAGTGCTGGAGACTTGAAATTTTTTATGTAGGTTCCTGTATAGCACGAAAAGATCGAGTTTGTTAAAAAAAAAATCGATAACTGTCGATAATGCGAATGGGGCGTGGTTCTTGTTAAATTTTGGGGTCATTTTTTTGTATTATCACAACGACAGTTGATTTACAATTGAGATCAAAGACATAAATATATGCATGTAAAAATATGTAAGCAAACTGTAATTTAAGCTTAAATGACACATATATGCATGTAAACATATGAAAGCTAAGGCTGACGGCAGAGATCCGGCGTGAAGCGATGCGATAATATAAAGCGATAATGAGCGAGAAAGCTCTGCATGCATATTTACATGTAATCGCTTATTTCATGTCAGAGTGCAGGCGAAGCGAGTCAAAGCGAAAAATTAAGAGAGTTGCGAGAAAGCGATTCTGAATCGCTTCGGTCATTCGTATATTTTTGTTGCATACTGGCTTGAATTTTTGTTATTTGTGATGAAGTATGTTTTGTTTTTGCAGTTCTACATATTATGCATTTTCTCTCAATGCAATGTGAAAAGCACAAATTAAAATTATGGGTGAAAAAAGTAAATGCAAATACAAGGCCAATGAAGACCTTGGTTTTTTTAAATCCTTCTGCTATACATGAAAAGTAGGAATATGCGAAAGAAACTACTGTGCAGAACGGAAATTCAAATTAATTGATTTTTACCATTTAACGAGGAAAATATAGATAATTCTGCCGAAAAAAAAAAACTAAATAAAAATTTGTATTAAGATATAATATATATGTATACATATATGCATATAAAATATGTGTCTCCAAGTAATTATCAACTTCTGACGTGGCGTTATGAGGTGAAGTATAAAATTTGTCCAACATTTTACCCACTTTAAAATTATTCTCCCCAGAATATACGCCTTTCAAGCATTTTTAATTGGATTGTGTTTGTTTATGAAAAAATCATGACAGCATTAAATACAGCTGATTGCAACAGAACACTCGCAGTCTTTCTCTCTTTGCAAAAAGCTTTCACTGTGCCATGCCAACGCTTTGCAGATCGCAGCGATTTTAATCGCTTCTCGCCGGCACTCTGCCGTCAGCATAACTGTAAATTAAGCTTAAAGTACAAAGCCATTTCGGGATAAAATGACAAAAATGTCTTGGCGGCTTGCACCACGATACACTGGACAACAAGGTGAAAATTTATAAGTGCATTCTAGCTCCTACACTATTTTATACTATCCAGGTGTTTGGCATTACTGCTAAGACGTATCTTAACAAACTGCGAGTTCTCCAGGAGAAAACGCTTAGGAAGATCACTGGTGATCCTTGGTATATGAGAACCAGGGACATCGAGCGCGACCTCAGGGTGCCAAAAATAGGAGACAGGATACAGGAGGCCGCCAAAAAATACCTCAACAGACTCGAATCCCACCCAAACGTTCTGGCCAGGCGACTTGGCATTGCAGCCCAAAGATCGGCAAGGCCCCGCATAAGAAGAAGATTAAAGCGCCTCCACCCTCATGACCTGCTGATACGGGTCCTGACTTGAATCAAATCAATAGTCCAGAATCTTTAGCTGTGGTAATCCTAACAAAAATGTATTTGTAATTTCCCTCTTTATAAATCTACGATCTCTCCAATAGTATCCATAGCATTACGAATCAATAAACCAAACTCCTATTAGATTAAGTTGCCTTACTGGTAATGGAGCGCTGATAATATGTATATTTCAGCAAATAAAGATGATATTCTTATTATGAAAAAAAAAAAAAAAAACTGTGACATGAGATAAGCGCTTTATATTATCGCATCGCTTCTCGCCGGCACTCTGCCGTCAGCCTTATTCATATTCTCGACCTCGCCGTTAGCTTGTGGCCAATTAAGGGGTGTTGTCACTTTCTCGATGCCGCATGATTTACATTAGTTCCTGAATTCAAAGCTTACGTATTGTCGGCCATTATCGGTTCGTAACTCTTTCGGGTAACCTAGCCTACTGAAAATTTCCCCACACGCCCTAATTAGTGATTCTGATGTGATGCAGCGAAGGAATTTAAACTCCATGTATCTAGAGTAATAGTCTATTAAAACTAAAATATATTCATTGTTGGGTAATGGCCCTAAAAGATGGCCCATTTGGAAATTCCGTTCTCTTCATTGGCGGTGGATACTAAAATACAACCAAAATAATTCTTCACAAATTTCTCGGTATCTCTGTCGATTTGGGACCACCAGACTTTGGACATCAATCTTCGCTTCATGGCTGATTCACCAGGAAGTCCTTCATGTACCAACACTTTCTGCCTCAATGTTAATGGAATAACAATCCGAACTCCTCTAAGCATGATTGATCCAATAGTTGATAGCTCACATCGAAATGGGTATAAGTTATTTGACATTGCCGAGTCCCAAGAACCCTGTTGAAAGCACATCATTGCGTCTACTGTTTCCTCATCTTGTGTGCTGTTTGAAGCAATTTCAGATATCGAAATTGATATTGGTGCGGCGTTTTCAATAATTCGCAATATGCTGTGCTCACCCTTGATGTCGTAACAACTGGATGGCGTTTGCTCACACAAAGGGGACAAACAATGACTTTAAACTTATATGCTTAAAGACACAGAAGCCATCTTTCGATACGCGCCGAAGGCTTTGATGTGGGCTTAAAAATGGTTTCTAGGGGCTTTTTGTCAATCACTAATTCGAACTCTAGTCCTATCAGATAGAAATAGTATTTATCCACCGCCTAGACCAAAGCTAAACTCTCCTTTTCCGTTTGGGAGTATCGCCTTTCTACATTTGTTAAGCTCCTACTATCAAATGCAATTATATTTAACTCACCCTCATTGTTAAATTGCAACAGTACTGCACCTAGAGCAACCGAACTAGCATCAGCGATTAATCGCGTTTTATTTTTGGAGCTAAAATATGAGAGACTCGGGATCTTAGTTAAAGCTGACATTAATTTCTGAAATCCTTTTTTTTTCAGCTGGTCCCCAAATAAACTTCCGATCTTTCCTGTAAGGGCTCTGCTAGGTTCGCTAAGTCTGCAATAAACCTGACCACATAGGTTACTAGTTCTAGGAAACTACGAGTCTCTTCCTCTTTGTCTCTTTGTCTGCCAACTGCATTTCTCATTGTTTAGCAGCACATTATTATCATCGAAAACACTTCGAAACTTCTCTAGTGCTTTATCGTGTTCTTCTTTGCTACTTCCAAAAATTATAACATTTTTGCACGATGCTAAGAGCTCTTCCATTTGTCGTTGGAAAATTTCCGACGTCGCATTTATGCCAAACATGAAAGTTGTTATCAGCCTACTTATTTCATACAATGGTACGCGTCCTTAAGATCCAGTCGTGAGAAGATTCTGGCATTTCTTAATTTAGTTATATAAGATTCAAATGTCGGCAAAGGGTAGTTCTCACGACCTTTTTCAATTACGAAAAAAAGGACGCAATCAGCTCAGGGTTCTGCGTGATCGATATCGGTGCCTCGAAAATACAAATAACGTTAAGGATTTTAATTGACTTTGCGAATTTTTGCGAACATTAAAAACGGTTGCTTTCTTTAATTGAAGAGTTATCCAATCGTCTTGCGAGATTAGATTAAACCGGGATCCCGAATTAATTACTAAGGAAACATCTGCATTTCCAATTCTGCATTGTATCATCTCTTTATACTCTTCGTCACGGTCTATCCTAAAACAATTCCGTTGGATTGTTTTATTTTCCTCTGGGTTCTCGTCTTCAATTCGGTGCACATATTTGCGCTTGGAAGTTCTCATCGCTTCCTTATCATTCGACTGTGGGTATGGGCGTTTAAAGTTTGTTTTGCATCTGCGGCAAAATTACCCATACGGGAGCATCTAATGCATTGATGATATTATCTTTAAAACAAATTTCTTCTATTTCGGCCTTCGAAGACCCGAAGTTGCATTTTTGAATTTGTTGACGCAAACATGAACTTCCCGAATGTTTCACCTTCTTCATAGTAGATTTTTCTAAAAAGGTGTCTTTCAAAGGTAGAGTTCTGCTAGGGTGAGAAGTTATATATATAATTATTTACATATGGCTTTTCTTAGAACCGCCTTTGCATCCTCTCAACTCAGCCTCTGTCTTGCACAGATAATTTGATTAATATTTTTCCTTTTCTTTTTATACCCTGAACCCATTGAAAATGGGAAATCAGGGTATAATGTTTTTGTTGGAAGGCGTATGTATGTAACAGGCAGAAGGAGGCGTGGCAGACACCATAAAGTATATATATTATTGATCAGGATGACAAGCCGAGTCGATTTGGCCCTGTCCGTCTGTCTGTCTGTCTGTCCGTCTGTCCGTCTGTCCGTCCGTCCGTCTGTCCGTCTGTCCGTATGTATGAACGCGTCGATCTCAGAACTTACAATAGCTAGAGACTTCAAATTTTTTTTGTAGGTTCCTGTATATCACGAAAAGATCGAGTTTGTTTCAGAAATTCGATAACTGTTATCATTTTATTGTTATCGATAAAAAACGAAAATATAAAGTAAGCTAAAAAATTCTATCTAATTCATCTTACTTTTTAGAGTCTTCAAATTTTACGTTTAGCGTTATGTAAGCCTTACGCAATTTCGGTTTTTATTAAATTTTGGATGCCACGCCCCTTCGCGTCAAATTTGTAACTCCCGTATATCAAATACTAGAGACTTGTGCTTTGGCACATACATATGGATGACATGATCACGCCCAACAAGTTTGATCAAAAAGCAGCCAAAAACAAGTAAGAAAACTCTAGTCGGGGGTCCCGACTAGAGATACCCTAAACCCCGCGCTATCTGCGTTTTTTAAAATACTGCATAATTAGCATTTCGTATAAACGCACAGTAAACTAAATTCAATTCATTTTCAATTGTTTAGCCAATAGCGCCATCTATGGTTCGATTGAATAGCGCCATCCATGTTTCGATCCAACTGAGCAGCAGATAATTCGCAAATCATAGCGCCGTCTATTAGAAATATGTACACTAAAACTTGCGGGTTTTAGAAGTTGCTAGATGCACGCAGCTCAATGTGTATGTGTGTATGTGTGCACATGTATAGGAAAACAATTTGTTTTGCGTTGCTGATCACGTGTTTCGCCGATTGGCCAAATGTTTTGTTTAATAACTTCTGCGCGAATTAATGGATTTGAATGAAATTTTCAGCTTATGTTCAACATATTTTATTACATTTTTTCCAATTTTAAAAAATGTAAACCCATTCATTTACTGGCTTTGAGTGCAACTAACCTCAATTTAAATATTTGGGGAAATTTGGAGCCGGTATCCAAAATTTAACAAAAATCACAATTAGAGAAAATAAGTATAAAACTTACAAAAAAATTTGGGGACTTTAGCTATAAAGACGTGGGAGATATAATTTTATAACTAACATTCGATAATGTTTTTAACCGATAACAATAAAATTAAAATAGTTATCGTCTTTTTTTAACAAACTCGATCTTTTCGTGCTATTCACTGACCTACATAAAAAATTTCAACTCTGTAGCTCTTATATACGGACAGACAGACGGACAGACGGACATGGCTATATCAACTCGGCTTGTCATCCTGATCAATAATATATATACTTTATGGGGCCTGCCACGCAGCCTTCTGCCTGTTACATACATACGCCCTCCAACAAAAACATTATACCCTGATTTTCCCATTTTCAATGGGTTCAGTGTATAACAAGTAAGAAAACTCTAGTCGAGACCGCTCGACTAGGGTATACCCTGAACCCTGCGAAGAACCATTATTCCAAGCATTCTTTGTTTCTTTTCCATACACATGCATATGTACGTTCATTACAAGCAAAACATACACACACAGGCACACACAAGCGCAAGTCAGCTGTTGTTTGGCTGCTTTGCAAGGCAATGCTATGGAAATTAATTGTTTAATAACTTTCTACAGCAACGATTTTGATCAAACTTGTTGAGCGTGATCATGTCATCCATATGTATGAATGTGCCAAAGCACAAGTCTCTAGTATGTGATATACGAGAGTTACAAATTTAAGACGAAGAGGGCGTGGCACCCAAAATTTAACAAAACCCGAAATTGCGTAAGGCCAAAGTAACACTAAATGTAAAATTTGAAGACTCTAGCTAGAAAGATGAATTAGGTAGAATTTTATAGCTTAATTTAGATTTTCGTTTTTAATCGATAACAATAAAACGATAACAGTTATCGAATTTCTGAAACAAACTCAATCTTTTCATGATATACAGGAACCCACATAAAAAATTTGAATTCTCTACCTATTGTAGGTTCTGAGAACGACGCGTTCATACATACGGACATACGGACAAACGGACAGGGCTAAATCGACTCGGCTTGTCTCCCTGATCAAGAATATATATACTTTATTGGGTCTGCCACGCCCCCTTCGCCTCAAATTTGTAACTCCCGTATATAAAATACTAGAGTCTTGTGCTTTGGCACATACATACATATGGATGACATGATTACGCCCAACAAGTTTGATCAAAATCGTTACTCTAGAAAAAAAGTTATTAAACATTTAATTTCCCATAGCATTGCCATGCAAAGCAGCCAAAGAACAGCTGACTGGCGTTTGTGGTGCGCCTGTGCGTGTGTGTATGTTAAGCTTGTAATGAACATATTTGTATATTCTTATGTATATTACAGAAACGGAGATTGCTTGGAATTGCGGTTCTTCGCAGGCTTCAGGGTAACCCCTAGTCGAGCGGTCTCGACTGGAGTTTTCTTACTTGTTTTGTTTTGGCTTGTCTTAGAGTCGCCCCTTTGCACTCTCTCAACTCAGCCTGTATATAAGCACGTATTGTTTTTTTCGTTTGCTTGCGGCCGCGTCTGTCATCACGCGGTGCTCCGCTGTATAGGTTCGCACATACCTCACTTCTTTTTGTTTGTGTTATAATGGATCATTTGAATTTATTAAATGTATTAGGCAAGTTTATTATTATTAGTGTTGGTATATTAAATTTGCAGTTTTTTAACAGTTTGTTTCAGAAGTGGTGGTCTTAAAATCATAAATTGAAATTTTAATTTGATAGTGGGTTAAATAAGCTGTGAGCCACTGTTTTTTTTAAATAAACATAAAATGTTTGGAATTAAAAATTTACTCTTTGCAGGGGTCAGGATATCTCCTAGTAGAGCACTCTCGACTAGATAACTATAACTTATTTGAGTTCTTTGCTGCAATACACATAAAATACACAGCAAAACAACTGTAGATATAACAACATAAAAACATACTCTCTTTAGATCAAAAAGAATTAATGTATGTCTGCTGTTTTATTAAGAAAGTAAAAAACTAATGAAAATTATAATTACTTCGATATTCAGGTACTGATAAATTTGTCGAAATATTTACATTACATTTTAAATACTATCCATTATACAATATACACTTCAGCAAAAATAGCAACGACGAAGCTACATATGTATGTATGTATGTACCTCCATCATGAAATCAATTCCTCTTTATGTATGTATGTACTTCCATTACGTTCCATGGTTTCACACTCAAGCAAAGGGTAAGTTAGTAAATATATGTATGTATGTATGTACATGTAAGTAATTTCCACGGGAATTGAGAGCTGCACATTTTTCTCTTAGTCAATACATACTCTCTCTCTCTCTCTCTCTCTCTTGCATTGAATATCTCTGAAGGACCTCTGCGCAGACGGGGTAAACACTGCGCAGAAAAAACATTTTCCACATTTTTTAGCTAAGAATATACATATGTACATATGTACATACATATGTACATAAGGACTGAATTTCATGTTCGACGGACGTCCTTGTCGTGTGTGCATCATTTACTCGGACTATCAGCATAAAGAGAAATACTAACAAAGCACATTCTTTTTTTAAATACCTACATAAATGCATAAAAAATTTAATATATAAACATACTTGAGAAAGAAGTAACAAAAAATAGTTGTATAAAATGTTTTTTTTTTTAGTGAATTAGTGAACACTTATCCACCTACGAATGATTTATTACTTATTGTTAATAAAAAGTCGATATAAAACTATACGTCTTATAAAAGAGAAACACATTTTCAATTCAAACAGATGGAATTGAATAATTAGTGTACTACTAAGTTCGGTGAGCTTATTGCGATTTTTTCGTTGGATATTGGGGAATTTATTTTTTTCAAATTTGTTAGTCAATGCCCTTTTATATTAAAAACATAAAATATTTATCTACCTATCGAAACACACAAACATAAAGATGTATTATCATTTGCGTCATTTGCGGCATGCTCTCTCCAACTTTGTAGTGTAACTTAAATAAAATAACTTGTGACCAATGGAGGTGGTTCGAATGTTTTGAGATTACTCTATTGAATATAGGGGAAATTATATTACTTATATTCTATGATTGTATACGTATATGTATATAATCGCAATTTGACAAGACGATGCACTTCAATTTGGAAATTTTAACAGGAAAGAAGAACAATTATTCAAACAAGTTTTTATTCTTGCATATATATGTACATAGCTCAAGAAATTCCTTCAATGTATATATATATTTTGTTAATTTCTTGCATACGTATATTTGACGAAGTTAAAGCATGTTTTGTAAAAATGTGTCAGGGGTGACTTTAGTGTACAGTGTCTATGTATGTACATATGTCTATATACATACATATACATATATACTCATAATTTTTCGCCCGCTAAATCGAAAATCCAAATAATTCGTAACAACTGCTATCACGTTAAAAAAATACCATTATTTTATTCGACAAAATTTAACTCATTTTGGTCCCCTCTTAAAAAGGATTACGAATTATACTTTTTATACCCTGGCCCCATTAAAAATTAGATAGAACTATAAAGCTTAATTTAGATTTTCGTTTTTAACAATAAAACGATAACAGTTATCGAATTTCTAAAACAAACTAGATCTTTTAGTGCCATCAGGGAACCTACATAAAAAATTTCAAGTCTCTAGCTCTTATAGGTTCTGAGAACGACGCGTTCATACATACGGACAGAAGGACATGGCTATATCAACTCGGCTTGTCTCCCTGATCAAGAATATATATACTTTATGGGGTCCGCCACGCCTCGTTCTGCCTGTTACATACATACGCCTTTCAACAAAAACATTATACCCTGAATTCCCATTTTCAATGGGTTCAGGGTATAAAAATATGTTTCGAAGATTCGAAACTAATTACTACTTTACTAATTACGTTTATTCGAATTATTGCAGAATATACACAGGAATTTGGATACTAAGAAGCTTTTGAAAAAAAAAATTATAAAAGAAAATATGTGAATAAAAATGTATTCGGAAAAAATATAACGAATCTGTGTATGCCACAAAACATATATCAGACAAAAATTCGAAAAAATTCACAATGGAGCCTCCTGGCCGCTTACAACCGAATAGAGAACAGCAGTTGGTTCTGTGTAGTCCATTCATCACAGTTGAAACTTTGCCAACTTCTACCACAGAGCATCATAAAGAAACGCAAAAGCAAACACAGGAACAGTTGATGCGAATATCACAATATCCAAAGAGCCCACAACCATTAATTTTACGTCAATCGTTCATTCAACCCTCGACAACCATAAATGTGACTACGTTAACAGGATTAACTCGAAGTACTGATACCAGTACGAATAGCGAAAGAAGTCCTGCATTGGTTTCATACGCTACAACCAGTAGCGCCACTACGCAGACAACTACTGCTTTAAGTGGCAGCTCCTTCGGGCATCAGTATACCCAGCATCATCATCATATGCACCACCAGCAGTCTACAAGTTTTGCACCAACTGATTCAAATCATTATCCCAACAATAGTGATACTGGATTAAGTGGCTTCTCCAAACAAACCCAGCAGCAGACTATAGAAAAGCTTTCTCGTCCAATGGCTTTCGATAAAGTGAGTATAGTCGCACTTAACTGAGTAAGAAATTAAACAATTAAGAGTGCTCAGGTCGAGACTGATACCTGAACTTATCGAGCTTCTATAGTTTTAGAGCTACAGCTTTGACAGCCTCTATCAATGGCCCACAAATAATTTGTATGCCTATTTTTATACCCTGAACCCATTGAAAATGGGAAATCAGGGTATAATGTTTTTGTTGGAAGGCGTATGTATGTAACAGGCAGAAGGAGGCGTGGCAGACCCCATAAAGTATATATATTCTTGATCAGGGAGACAAGCCGAGTCGATTTAGCCCTGTCCGTCTGTCTGTCTGTCTGTCCGTCTGTCCGTCTGTCCGTATGTATGAACGCGTCGATCTCAGAACTTACAAT
Source organism: Drosophila paranaensis (assembly GCA_035047545.1). Classification (NCBI taxonomy): domain Eukaryota; kingdom Metazoa; phylum Arthropoda; class Insecta; order Diptera; family Drosophilidae; genus Drosophila; species Drosophila paranaensis. Next base: position 101,408 of record JAWNPL010000152.1, on the reverse strand, counting down.
AGCTAGAGACTTCAAATTTTTTTTGTAGGTCCCTGTATAGGGCGCGCATATCGAGTTTGTTTCAGAAATTCGATAACTGTTATCGTTTTATTGTTATCGATTAAAAACGAAAATTTAAATTAGGCTATAAAATTCTATCTAATTCATCTTTATAGCTAGAGTCTTCAAATTTTGCATTTAGTGTTATTTAGGTCTTACGCAATTTCGGTTTTTGTTAAATTTTGGGTGCCACGCCCCCTTCGCCTCAAATTTGTAACTCCCGTATATCAAATACTAGAGACTTTGGTACCCATTGAAAATGGGAAATCAGGGTGTAATGTTTTGGTTGGAAGGCGTATGTATGTGACAGGCAGAAGGAGGCGTGGCAGACCCCATAAAGTATATATATTCTTGATCAGGGAGACAAGCCGAGTCGATTTAGCCCTGTCCGTCTGTCTGTCTGTCTGTCCGTCTGTCCGTCTGTCCGTCTGTCCGTCTGTCCGTATGTATGAACGCGTCGATCTCAGAACTTACAATAGCTAGAGACTTCAAATTTTTTTTGTAGGTCCCTGTATAGGGCGCGTATATCGAGTTTGTTTCAGAAATTCGATAACTGTTATCGTTTTATTGTTATCGATTAAAAACGAAAATTTAAATTAAGCTATAAAATTCTATCTAATTCATCTTTATAGCTAGAGTCTTCAAATTTTGCATTTAGTGTTATTTAGGTCTTACGCAATTTCGGTTTTTGTTAAATTTTGGGTGCCACGCCCCCTTCGCCTCAAATTTGTAACTCCCGTATATCAAATACTAGAGACTTGTGCTTTGGTACATACATACATATGGATGACATGATCACGCCCAACAAGTTTGATCAAAATCGTTGCTCTAGAAAAAAAAAGTTATTAAACATTTAATTTCCTATAGCGTCGCCATGCAAAGCAGCCAAAGAACAGCTGACTCAGCGACTGGCGTTTGTGTGTGTGCGCCTGTGCGTGTGTGTGTATGTTTGGCTTGTAATGAACATATTTGTATATTCTTATGTATATTAAAGAAACGGATATTGCTTGGAATTGCGGTTCTTCGCAGGGTTCAGGGTAACCCCTAGTCGAGCGGTCTCGACTAGAATTTTCTTACTTGTTATACCCTGAACCCATTGAAAATGGGAAAATCAGGGTACAATGTTTTTGTTGAAATGTATGTAACAGGGAGAAGGAGGCGTGGCAGACCCCATAAAGTATATATATTCTTGATCAGGGAGAGTAGCCGAGTCGATTTAGCCCAGTCCATCTGTCTGTCCGTCCGTCCGTCCGTCTGTCCGTATGTATGAACGCGTCGTTCTCAGAACCTATAAGAGCTAGAGACTTGAAATTTTTTCTGTAGGTCCGTGAATAGCACGAAAAGATCGAGTTTGTTAAAAAAATCGATAACTGTCTTAATTTTAATGTTATCGATTAAAAACGAAATCAATGCTCCGTTATATAATTATACATAATTCATCTTTATAGCTAGAATCTTCAAATTTTGCATTTAGTGTTATGTGATCATTGCACAATTTCGGTTTTTATTAAATTTTGGATGCCACACCCCCTTCGCCTCAAATTTGTAAGTCCCGTATTTCAAATACTACAGTGCTTTGTGCTTTGGCACATATATACATATGGATGACATGATCACGCCCAACAAGTTTGATCGAAATCGTTACTCTAGAAAAAAAGTTATTAAACATTTAATTTCCCATAGCATTGCCATGCAAAGCAGCCAAAGAGCAGCTGACGCACCGACTGGCGTTTGTGTGTGTGCGCGCCTGTGCGTGTGTGTGTAAGTTTGGCTTGTAATGAACTACGTATGCATGTGTATATAAAAGAAACAAAGAATGCTTGTAATAACGGTTCTTCATAGGGTTTAGGGTATACCTTTGTCGAGCGGTCTCGGCTAGAGTTTTCTTACTTGTTTTGCATGGAGTATATTATACCCATTTTAAATGGGAAAAAAGGGTATCATGTTTTTGTGAAAATGAATGTAACAGGCATTTCTCCTGGGCGAGCATAAAAAGTTTATATATTCTTGATCAGCTCGACAAGCTGAGTCGATTTAGCCCTGTTCGTGTCTGTCCGTCCATATATTTGCATGTGTCGATCTCAGAATCTGCAGACTAGACTTTTTTTGGAGGTTCGTGTATAGCACGATAAGATCGAGCTCGTGTCAAAAAATGGATAGCTCCTTCCGTTTAATGTTATCGATTAAAAACGAAAATGAAAAGAAATTTTATCTAATTCATCTTTTTAGTTGGAGTCCTCAATTTCGATTTTCGTTAAGTTTTGGATTCTACGACCCTTTCAGCTCAAATTTGTAAAACACGTATTTCAAATACTAGAAACTTATTCTTTGGCTAATATATATACTTATTAACAGAGCTTGCAAATAACAGTTGAGCGTTTTTTCGTCACGCTCAAAGTCAGAGCAGGAGCGAAAAATAGAAAATATTCCGCTCTTGCTCTGAGCAAGAGCGATTTTTTCACGTCTGAATCGGTCTTCGCATGAGGGTTGTTTTTTGGGTTTTTGCGTCGATCGTTATTGCTGAGCATCTGTTCGCGAGCGGAAAATTTTTTGTTCGCGAGCTGAGGCTCAGCAAGTGAGCAAATGACCGAAAAAGTCAATGCAAAAGGTCTTTTGGCACTCTTACATTATTTTGCCTTGTTGGAAAAAAATATTTTTTTGGTATTGAGATGTTATTTAACTAGTACTAAACTTATACTGCCTATTGTTAAGTTAAATAACTAATTATACATTTAAATTGTCTGCGCTTATTGAACTTCGCAGTTCATTTAATATGAAATGCAGGGCTAAAAATAAGCTGCTGGTTAGAACTACCTGTGCAATCGCATTTAAATGTATCAGTTTAAGCTTGATATCATTAAAAAATTAAAGTATTTAGTAAATGTAAGATACGAACTTGCGACGCAAGAATATTTTGCGTACTTTGAATGATACCATACACAAAATACGTTTGCATCGCACATGAACATGCATCAGTCGCTCAAAGACCTTTTTCTTAATTTTACTCAAGCGTTCGCTCGCGGTCTGACCGCAACAAATGAGAAACGAAAAAAACGGTTGTAGTCCGAGCGCGAGCGAACTGAGCGAAGACCGGGGTTTTTCGGTCGCTTGCGAACATTTTCGTCAAATACTCAGTGAAAACTGTTATTCAAAGACCGCGCAAAATACTCAACTGTTATTTGCGAGCTCTGCTTATTAATGACATGCTCTGAAAGTTTGATCAAGAAAGTCCATCCTCAAAGAAAGTTATTGCTTAATGATTTAATTTACTTTCTCATAACATAGACGCCTAAGCACAGATGCTGCAGAGCGAGTGCTTGGCGTGCGTCTGTGTGTGTGTATTGCTTGATACATACATATAAAAGAAACGGAGAATGTTAGCGGTTTTTAGGAATTGCGGTTCGCAGAGTTCAGGCTATCTCCTAGTCGAGCGGTCTCGAATAGAGCACGGTCACTTCTTAAATTTTTCAGGTAAGCGTTTTATAGTTAAATTTTTATACCCTGAACCCATTGAAAATGGGAAAAAGGGTATAATGTTTTTGTGAAAATGTATGTAGCAGGCAAAAGTAGGCGTACCATAAGGTATATATATTCTTGATCATATAATTAAATGATAACTTAACAACTAAAGCGTTGGCTGCTAAGGCCATCGGCTTGGTTATCATAAATTTTTACATTAATTTACATGTTGCTTTTGTTATTTATATACATTTTTATACCCTGAACCCATTGAAAATGGGAAATCAGGGTATAATGTTTTTGTTGAAATGTATGTAACAGGCAGAAGGAGGCGTGGCAGACCCCTTAAAGTATATATATTCTTGATCAGGATGACAAGCCGAGTTGATATAGCCATGTCCGTCTGTCCGTCCGTCTGTCCGTCCGTCTGTCCGTCTGTCCGTATGTATGAACGCGTCGTTCTCAGAACCTACAATAACGAAAGTCTTCAAATTTTACATTTAGTGTTATTTGGACCTTACGCAATTTCGGTTTTTGTTAAATTTTCGATGCCGCGCCCCCTTCGCCTCAAATTTGTAACTCCCGTATTTCAAATACTAGAGACTAGTGCTTTGGCACATACATACATATGGATGACATGATCACTGCTCTAGAACAAAGTTATTAAACATTTAATTTCCCATAATATTGCCATGCAAACAGAAGCCAAAGAACAGCTGACGCATCGACTTGCGCTTGTGTGTGCTTGCGCCTGTGTATGTGTTGCTTGTAATGAACATATACTTATGTATATTAAAGAAACGGGGTTCAGGGTATACCCTAGTCGAGCGGTCTCGACTAGAATTTTCTTACTTGTTTAAAATGGGGTTTCTTGATCAAAAATCGACATGGGTCATTCTTTTGTCCTCTCTGTACTGAATGTCGAATGTAAATAATTGTAAATAAGCCCACCAAAGCTGTGCTCTGGGAGTTAGATCTTGCTTATTTCTGGACGCTTTTAAAGAATTACAATGAGTAAAAACAGCAGTTCCTGCCCAATAAATAATGCCGAACATGTTTAACAGCGTTTACAACGGCTAAAGTTTCCAACTCGTATGAGTGGTATCTTGATTCTGCTGGGGAAGCAGTTTTACTATAGTATTCTCCCACATGAGGTTTGTTGTTAATTTTATGTAATAAAATTGTACCGTAGCCAATACAGCTTGCATCTGTATGTAATTCAATTTCATAATTGGTGTCAAAGATATCAAGGACAGGTTTATCGGTGAGTATAGAAATTATGTTCTTCTATTACACTAATATCGTAGCCTAAAAATTGGACAGATAACTTTAAAAAGGAACACTTTGTAATGTTAAATGAAAATCCAGCCTCCTTAAGAACATTTAACGCAATCTGTAATATTTCTAGCGCTTTAGATTTTGTGGAAGCAGTTATCATTATGTCGTCCATATAGACAATGACATACGTGTTTGCTAGATCTCACAAAGCCTGTATGACTAGTCGTTGAAAGACAAACGGTGCGTTTCGAAGTTCGAATGTCATAGAAAAAATTCGTATTGTCCGTCTGGGTTCACAAACGCTGTATACTCAATAGAATCAGCATGTAAGGGAAACTGAAAGTACCCGCTAGCCATATCCAGGCATGTAAAATAATAAACTTCTTGAAATCTATTTATTTGATCTTTTATAAATGGAAGCGGGTATCTATCAGCCACAGTATTTGAGTTTAACTCCCTATATTTAATGCAGAGCCCATCCCATCACATCCTTGTTTTTTTACTAATAATATGGGGGGTGAGCAGCTGGGTCTAATTAGGTTGCCCTGCAGTAGTTCGTCAACTTTATTTCGAACTAAATCTCGTTCACATGGACTCAATCGGCATGGTCTCCTTTGAACAGTTTTTCTTGGATCAATTAATCTAATTTTCATTTCACCAATTTTTACTTTAGTACATGGAAAACCAGTTTAAAAGAATTTGAGTAGTTTGTCAACAGTGCCTGCAACTTTATTTTATCTTTCCCCTCAAGTTTAGTATAGATGTCGGCAGTCTCATTGCCGGTACATAAATTAACTATTTTAGTTCTAACAATTTTAAATTGATTTGAAGAAACGACAATATAAAAACCCTGATTTAACCCTAACGCTCATAAATGTCTTGAGACACTTATTTTATTATTTAATTTAAAAAAAATTGGGAGCTTTTTTGTCATTCAAATATTTCTTGATCGTTAATAAAACATTCAAAGTTACTGAGAAAAAAGCTTTAAAAGCTCTCCAGTGCTTTTAACGGTACTTTTTATTTTCATAAACACAAAACATATGTTTTTCGCGCGTGTAAATTGATCTGCTGCATGTGCTGTTGTGCAAAAATTATTTTACAAAATCTGTGAAAGCAATCCATTTAAAATAATTTTTTATTGGAAGGTATGTTTATTTACAATTAAAACTAGTTTACAAAAATAAAAATAAATAAAAAATGTGCGTTGTAGCTTAAAAACAGTGATAAGTGTCTTGAGACACTTTTGAGGCTGCAAGCAATTTTTTTACCAGCAGCTGTTTCACAACTGCTTGCAATTTTGTGTGTAAACTTATTCATACTATGGATTTTTTTACTAGAAACTGACATATTAACCATATAAATATGGCAAACCGGGTACGATTCAAATTATCCGATTTAACTGATGAACAGTTGTTGGAATTGTTTAAGAGTGTCCCCTTCGATGCAGAGTTATCCGAGTCAAGTGACGACGAGGAAGATGACTTAAATGCGGCAGAAACTCTAATAGCTGCTTTGGAGGATATTAGCACAATATCATTTGCTTATAATGATGAAGAGGGGTAGAAGTCAGTAATGTACTTTGAAAGGACAACAAGGCCGTTCGCTTATTGTCAACTTACATAGGTGTTAAACCGTTTGCTACGGAAAGTTTAAGTGAAAGAACACTTAAGACTGACCGTTATGACAGGAAGAAAAAGCAACATATTGAAATTGACTGTCCGCAAATAATTCGGGAATATAACGCACATATGGGCGGCGTTGATCTCATGGATGGACTTATGGGCCGTTATCACATCAAAGCTAAAACCAAAGGTGCTGCTACTCGAATTTTTTACCATTGTATTAATATGGCAGCATCAAATGCTTATATTCTTTATAGGCGAATTCAAAAACAAAACGCAATCAGTGACAAATTGATGGAACTTCCCGATTTTCGCGAGTCAATCGCTGAAGGATTGGTGGCTTTTATAAATAAAGCCCACGCAGGTCGTCCAGTCAGTACCGTATCTCTACAGGACCAGATGCAGTCACCATCTTTGCGAACACAATCCCCACGGGCCCAACCATCACAGCTTGAGCTTAAACTTGGAAAAAAATTTTACATCCAATAGCGGAATTACGTTTTGACCAAGTCAACCACTTCCCAAGTTGGTTGGATCGGGACAATAAGAGACGGTGCAAGCTCTGTAAATCATCACAAACGCAATGCATTTGTGAAAAATGTAATTTACATTTATGCTGCACATCAACAAAAAATTGTTTTAAAACATATCATATGAATAAAAAAATTAACATTTCTATTCAATCCGTTTTTTATACCCTGAACCCATTGAAAATGGGAAAAAAGGGTATAATGGTTTTGTGAAAATGTATGTAACAGGCAGAAGGAGGCGTGGCAGACCCCACAAAGTATATATATTCTTGATCAGGGAGAGAAGCCGAGTCGATTTAGCCCTGTCCGTCTGTCTGTCTGTCCGTCTGTCCGTCTGTCCGTATGTTTGAACGCGTCGATCTCAGAAGATATAAGAGCTAGAGACTTCAAATTTTTTTTGGAGGTTCGTGTATAGTACGATTCGATCGAGTTTGTTTCAAATATTCGATAACTATAATCGTTTTAAAAACCGATTAAAAACCGATATCTTCATTTAGTTATAAAATTCTATTTAATTCATCTTTCTAGCTAGAGTCTTCAAATTTTGCAATTAGTGTTATTTGAGCCTTCTGCAATTTCGGTTTTTGTTAAATTTTGGATGCCACGCCCTCAAATTGCCCCTTTGCCTCAAATTGCTAAATCACGTATTTCAAGTACTAGAGACTTGTGCTTTGGCACATACACACATATGAATGTCATGATCACGCCCCACAAATTTGATCAAAATCGTTCGACTAAAAAAAAAAGTTATTAAACATTTAATATCTCATATTATCGGCGTCTTGCGGCAGCAGCGAAGCTGATGAGTCATAATGCACAGTTAGCAGATTGTGTGTTGGTGAGTGCGTCTGTGTGTGTTCTTGTGCGTGCGTCTGTGTGTGTGTATGTATTGCTTGCTACATATGTACATACATATAAAAGTAACGGAGAATGTTAGCGGCTCTTAGGAATCGCAGTTCTTCGCAGGGTTCAGGGGATCTCTTTGTCGAGCAGTCTCGACTAGAACACTCTTACTTGTTTACTCTTAGATGCCCAAGAGTGTCTTGAGACACTTATTACCTTTTTTGCACCTGACGGCTAAACAAAAACTTCTATATTTTTTCTGAGTTCATTTTTGAGTTTAGAAGCCTAAATTTACTTTTAAAAAAATTGTTCCAATTATTTTCTTCCAATATTTTAGAAAACAGCATTAGAGGGTTAATATTTCTCTGCCAATAACAATTTCACTTTGCATTTTATCGTCTCCAATTATATAAAATATAATCTCCATACAGTTATCATCAATTCTTACGTTACTTAATATTTGCACAGAACTACATATTCCACTGTTTCCTACGCCTTTTAACATAACAATATTCGTAAATCGTTTTCCAGAGAATTTTGTACTTAGCTTTTCTTTCATCAGTGAACACTCCGCTCCAGAGTCGAAGGTAATTTCAAAAACTTGTCCTCTATGGTCAAGATATCCCTTCGGTACTGCAACGCTGCACTGTTCCACTTATTTTTCCCGGTTCCCGCTTCCATGTACACTGGGTGGATATGTGACCCAACTCTCCGCACTTGTAGCAAGTTACTCTTGGTTTTTCACGATGATGAACATCTTGCCTGCTACGTTATGCATTGCCATTTGTAAAGGGGTTTTGTTGTTAAGTCGACATTCAATCATTTTATGGCCCAGTTTGCCGTAAAAATTACACTCTATCGATGATTGTTCGTGTCTTTTTGGGTTAATGTCAGTTTGTTGCTCCATAGGTCCACCTTTTCTTTTTGTAAAAGTGAACGCTTTCTGTTCGGACAGCAACTCGCTTCTGGCTCGAACATTTGGTGTAAAGCTTAAACGCTGCAATCGAGCATCACAACTTGCCAGTAACGCAAGCGTCACGGACACAGCGATTTCTTCTGTTTCCATTTGGCACCATTTCGTCGATAATTCTGTAACCATGCGGCTTGCTTGTAGTGCAAGATTCTCGCCGTCACTTGGTCGACTTGATAACATATTTAGAAACATGGCAGCTGGTGTTTGTATAGTGTCAAACCGCTGTATAAACAGTTCTTTAAACTCGGTCCAGGTGATATCAGCGTTCTGATGTTCTTCTGATGTCGGAGCAGTAATATTTTCGTTACTTATTTCGTTCGCGCAGCGAGTTTCGCTCGCACTCGAGCTCTAGCTTCAACTGAACTCGAGACGCACAATTCTTGTGCGCGTCTTCCATCGAACCACACACAGCGTCAGCGACAGAACGCTGGCGCCCCGCTAAAACGGTTCTTCTAAAGCTACAAAATTCAAACAACCAATCACAGCTCAATTAGAAACTGATTCAATTTTTCTATAATGATGAAATTATTATTCTTGTGAAATATCCAAAACACATACACTCTCTCAAACGTATGCACCGACATATGTATGTTTTTCGGGCAGGGGTTTTCAAGGATTAACGTTTGTTGAAGATTTGGGTTAAGGTCTGATGTAGAGGTACAGTAAATGCCCAAATAAGAATAACGTAATTATGCTCTGAAAGTTTTATTAAGAAAGTCCATCTACAAAATATCAAACATTTAAGTTCGCATAAAAATAGTAGTGGCTGCAGCCCAAGCGCAATCTCGTCGACTTCGCAGTAAGCAGAGCGTGTGCTTGTACGTGTATGTCTATTTTTTTTATACCCAGATCCCAATGAAAATGAAAATGGGAAATCAGGGTATAATGGTTTTCTGAAAACTTATGAGTCGAGTTGATAAAGTCATGTCCGTTTGTCCGCCCGGACGTCTTTCCGTCGGAATGAATGGAGCGATTTCGTAAGTTTTAAAAGCTAGAGAGCTGACTAGAGAACTCTTACATGTTTTTATACCCTGAACCCATTGAAAATGGCAAATCAGGGTATAATGTTTTTGTTGAAATGAGTATGTATGTAACAGGCAGAAGGAGGCGTGGCAGACCCCATAAAGTATATATATTCTTGCTCAGGGAGAGAAGCCGAGTCGATTTAGCTCTGTCCGTCCGTCCGTGTGTCCGTATGTGTGAGCGCGTCGATCTTAAAACCCATAAGAGCTAGAGACTTGAAATTTTTTATGTAGATCCCTATATAGAGTGCGCAGATCAAGTTTGTTTCAAAAAACGATAACAACTATCGTTTTAATGTTATCGATTAAAAACGTTATCAGAATGAAGTTATTAAATTGTATCTCCCACGTTTTTATATGTAGAGTCCCAAATTTTTTTTTGTTAGTTTTATATTTATTTTATTTAATTTTGATTTTTGTTAAAAAATTTTGGATACCGGCTCCAAATTTCCCCAAATATTTAAATTGAGGTTAGGTGCACTCAAAGCCAATAAATGCATATGTTTGCATTTTTTAAAATTGGACAAAATTTAATAAAATATGTTGATCATAAGCTGAAAATTTCATTGCAATTCATTAATTCACGCAGAAGTTATTAAACAAACGTTTGGCCCATCGGCCAAACATGTGACCAGCAGCGCAAAGTAAATTGTTTTCCTATACATGTGCACACATACACACATACACATTGAGCTGCGTGCATCTAGCAAATTATAAGACCTTCAAGTTTTAGTGTACATATTTCCAATAGGTGGCGCTATGATTTGCGAATTATCAGCTGTTCAATAAATCGAAACATGGATGGCGCTATTCTATCGAACCATAGATGGCGCTATTGGCTAAACAATTGGAAATGAATTGTATTTAATTTTGTGTGCGTTTATACTAAATGCCAATTAAGCAGTATTTTTAAAAACGCAGATAGCACGGGGTTCAGGTTATCTCCTAGTCGGGACGCCCGAATAGAGTTTTCTTACTTGTTTCTCATGTTTAATGGGCTGAGAGTATAAAAAGTTATTAGGCATTAATTTTCCCGTAACATAGTCACATATGTATGTGTGTGTGCATGTGTTGCTTTCAATATATGAATATTTTAAATAAGTATTTCGAATATTGGCTCGTTGCAGGGTTCAGGGAATCTCCTTGTCGAGCCGTCTAGACTAGAACACTCTTACTTTTTTTTCGAGACTGAAAACATACAAATATTGGGCGTTAATTAAAAATATATGCAATAAACACTTCGTATATTTTGTTGTGAGATGCGAGAAAAAGTAAAGACGTTCATGAGTTTTTTTCTGCCTTATGATTAGGTAAGTGAACAATTTGAGTACTTTTAAGTTTTAAAGTAGTGGAATGAAATGAGTTAAAAGATAATGAACGAGCAAATTGGTTAGAACAATGGGCGTGTTTATTGTTTTGTTTAGGGGCAGTGTCTTGCATTGTGCGATGATGTGTTTTAGATTTCTATTCCAAAGCTTGTATACATTATAAATCTCAATTCTCCAACACTTCTAGTAGTTGTGTTTCTGAGACCCGGAAAATGTATTCTCAACGTTTCGTTCGTTCGTTTGACTTATTTGCCGAGTGCACTTAGCTTGTAAGAAAATCTGCATTTCGGTAATATTAAGCGGAATAGGCGAACACATTATCGTAATTCAACAACTTTGGCAACTTAACTTTCAACTTTTTTCATGACTTTGATACTTTGGGTCAGATATAATAAAGGCTCTTGTGAATCTAGCAGAATTTTCTGACAATGTTAAACTTTTTATGTAAGAAAATCAAAAAAATACAAAAACAAGTAAGAGTGCTCTAGTCGAGACCGCTCGACTAGGAGATCCCCTGAACCCTGCGAAGAACTGCGATTCCTAAGATCCGCTAACATTCTCCGTTACTTTTATATGTAAATATGTAGTAAGCAATACATACACACACACACAGACGCACGCACAAGAACACACACAGACGCACTCACAAGCACACAATCTGCTAACTGTGCATTATGACTCAGCAGCTTCGCTGCTGCTGCAAGACGCTGATAATATGAGATATTAAATGTTCATAAACTTTTTTTCTAGAGCAACGTTTTGGATCAAATTTGTTGGTCTTGTTCATGACATTCATATGTGTGTTTTTGCCAAAGCACAAGTCTCTAGTACTTAAAATAAGTGATTTAGCAATTTGAGGCAAAGGGGGCGTGGCATCCAAAATTTAACAAAAACCGAAAATGCGTAAGGCTCATTTGAAGACTCTAACTATAAAGATGAATTAAAAAGAATTTTATAACTAAATGAAGATATCGGGTTTTAATCGATAACATTAAAATGATGATAGTTATCGATTATTTGAAACAAACTCGATCGAATCGTGATATACACGAACTTTCAAAAAAATTTGAAGTCTCTAGCTCTTATATTTTCTGAGATCGACGCGTTCAAGCATACGGACAGACGGACAGGCGGACGGACGGACAGACGGACAGACAGTCAGACGGACAGGGCTAAATCGACTCGGCTTCTCCCCTGATCAAGAATATATATACTTTATAGGGTCTGCCACGCCTTCTGCCTGTTACATACATTTTCACAAAACCATTATACCCTGATTTCCCATTTTCAATGGGACTTGAAATTTTTTATGTAGATCGAGTTTATTAAAAAAAAATCGATTAAAAACGAAATCGATGCTCAGTTATATAATTCTATATAGTTCATCTTTATAGCTAGAGTCTCCAAATTTTGCATTTAGTGTTATTTGGGTCTTACGCAATTTCGGTTTTTGTTAGATTTTGGATGTCACGCCCCCTTCGCCTCAAATTCGTAACTCCCGTATATCAAATACTAGAGACTTGTGCTTTGGCACGTACATACATATGGATGACATGATCACGCCCAACAAGAATGATCAAAATCGTTGCTCTAGAATAAAGTAATTAAACATTTAATATAGCATTGCCATGCAAAGCAGCCAAAGAACAGCTGACTCAGCGACTGGCGTTTGTGTGTGCGTTCGCCTGTGTATGTGTGTGAATATTTTGCTTGTAATGAACGTACATATGCATTTGTACTTAAAAGAGACAAAGAATGCTTGGAATAGCGACTCTTCGCAGGGTTGAGGGGATTTCTTAGTCGAGCGGTCTCGACTTCAGTTTTCTTACTTGTTTATACTCATCTTGTGGTATTTGAGCCCATACCTGAGAAACAGTTGTTTTAAGCTCTTCCACTGATTTAAATTTTCTTCCGCCAGCATAAAAACGATTGGCAAGGTTCCCCAAATGTTCTCGATATGATTTAAGTTCGAAGATTGGCCACGCCATGACATGGTGGTGATTTGCTTCTCCTGGAACCAGGTTCGACTAGCGTGAAATGGGCATATTCGCACTATCCTATTGGAAAATTGAGTTACTCGACGGTTCTTTATCGAAAAAGTCCACAAAAACATTCTCCAATAAGTTTATGTAGCCTTGAGAACTTAAACAGACGAAAACTTTGCATTCTGGGGCTCGATAGTGGTAGCTAAAGGCAGCTAATACCATTAACGATCCACTACCAAAGTTTCACTTTGTGGATTATCATTCGAGCTGACGAATATCATGCCAGAAATAATTAAAACCATCAAGGCCATCTAAATTAAACTTTTTCTCATCTAAGCAAACCACCATTTTCCAATTTTCCGCCCAGGACATGTGCTGCCTTGTCAAATCTAGCCGAGCCACTTTTTGTCCGTTAGTTAGAGCCGGCTAAGGTTTAATTTTCTGCCATTTTAGCCGGCTACTAGTTGCCAAAATCTGATTCTGTAAAAAATTTGGAAGGCGTGGCATTTTTTTGAAGTCCTGCGCGTATAATAGCGGCTTCCCTGGTAGTGATACCAAGTGATTTTTCGAATATATTCTGTTTTTGTTTTTTTACAAATTTCATTCAGACTTACAATATTATTTACAGCAGTAGGCGAGAGCTTTCATCTGAGTGCAAATTTTCGGTTAGATCACCCCACATCCTTGTATACAGGGACTTTATCGATTTCTTCGCTTGTCCGCGTCTATTCTCTTTCCATTTCTATATAAATTATAAAAACACCGGCTAAAACTAACTTAAACTTACAACAAGTAAGAAAACTCTAGTCGAGACCGCTCGACTAGGGTATACCCTGAACCCTGCGAAGAACCGCAATTAAAAGCAATCTCCGTTTCTTTAATATACATAAGTATATATATGTTCATTACAAGCAACACATACACATACACATACACAGGCGCAACCACTCACAAACGCCAGTCGTTGCGTCAGCTGTTCTTTGGCTGCTGCTTGCATGGCAATGTTATGGGAAATTAAATGTTTAATAACTTTTTTTCTAGAGTAACGATTTTGATCAAATTTGTTGTATGTGCCAAAGCACAAGTCTCTAGTATTTGATATTCGGGAGTTACAAATTTGAGGCGAAGGGGGCGTGGCATCCAAAATTTAACAAAAACCGAAATTGCGTAAGGCTTACATCACACTAAATGCAAAATTTGAAGACTCCAGCTAGAACGATGAATTAGATAGAATTGTATAGCTTAATTTAGATTTTCGTTTTTAATCGATAACAAAAAAACGATAACAGTTATCGAATTTCTGAAACAAACTCGATCTTTTCGTGATATACAGGAACCTACATAAAAAATTTCAAGTCTCTAGCTATTGTAGGTTCTGAGAACGACGCGTTCATACATACGGACAGACGGACAGACGGACATGGCTATATCAACTCGGCTTGTCATCCTGATCAAGAATATATATACTTTATGGGGTCTGCCACGCCTCCTTCTGCCTGTTACATACATTTCAACAAAAACATTATACCCTGATTTCCCATTTTCAATGGGTTCAGGGTATAAAAAAAGTGAGTTAAATAAATGTAATAACAAAAAACACAACTCAAATCCTTCACTGATATCTTTCCAGGACTTAATAAGAAGTGCCTTTAATTGAATTTCGCACAAAATAGCACCAAAAATTCGTAGTGTGCACGAAAAATATTTATTGTAGCGACCAAACTAACTGTACATTTTTTTGTGTATACTAAAAATAGTTGTATCTGCAAAATGCAACTGCCTTTAATCTAATTTCGCAGAGTGTATGTTCATTACAAGCAACACATACACACACCCACGCACAGGCGCACACACACACAAGCGCAAGTCGTTGCGTAAGCTGTTCTTTGGCTGCTGTTTGCATGGCAATGTTATGGGAAATTAAATGTTTAATAACTTTTTTTCTAGAGTAACTGTTTTGATCAAACTTGTTGGGCGTGATCATGTCGTCCATATGTATGTATGTGCTAAAGCACAAGTCTCTAGTATTTGATGTACGGGAGTTACAAATTTGGGGCGAAGGGGGCGTGGCATCTAATTGCGTTAGACCCAAATAACACTAAATGTAAAATTTGAAGACTCTAGCTAGAAAGATGAATTTTAATCGATAACAATAAAACGATAACAGTTATTGAATTTCTGAAATAAACTCGATCTTTTAGTGATATACAGGAAGCTACATACCAAATTTGAAGTCTGTAGCTGTTATAGGTTCTGAGATCGATGCGTTAATACATACGGACAGACGGACGGATGAACAGATGGACATGGCTATATCAACTCGGCTTGTCATCCTTGTCAAGAATATATATACTTTATGGGGTCTGCCACGCCTCCTGCCTGCTACATACATTTCAACAAAAACACTATACCCTGATTTCCCATTTTCAATGGGTTCAGTGTATAAAAACACAAATACCTATGTATTTATAGACGGCTCGCTACAATACAACACTGCAACATTCGCCATAACCACCGAAAGAGTAATCCTAAAAAAAAGGTATCCTATCACACTATTCCTCGATCCTCTCCGCTGAAATGATAGCCATTCTCGAAGCTATAAAGTTAATAAAAAACAAGTAAGAGTGCTCTAGTCGAGACTGCTGCACAAAGAGATCCCCTGAACCCTGCGAAGAACTGCGATTCCTAAGAGCCGCTAACATTCTCCGTTACTTTTATATGTATGTACATATGTAGCAAGCAATACATACACACACACAGACGCACGCACAAGAACACACACACAGACGCACGCACCAACACACAATCTGCTAACTCTGCATTATGACTCATCAGCTTCGCTGCTGCTGCAAGACGCCGATAATATGAGATATTAAATGTTTAATAACTTTTTTTCTAGTCGAACGATTTTGATCAAATTTGTGGGGCGTGATCATGACATTCATATGTGTGATTTAGCAATTTGAGGCGAAGGGGCAATTTGAGGGCGTGGCATCCAAAATTTAACAAAAACCGAAATTGCAGAAGGCTCAAATAACACTAATTGCAAAATTTGAAGACTCTAGCTAGAAAGATGAATTAAATAGAATTTTATAACTAAATGAAGATATCGGTTTTTAATCGATAACATTAAAACGATTATAGTTATCGAATATTTGAAACAAACTCGATCGAATCGTACTATACACGAACCTCCAAAAAAATTTGAAGTCTCTAGCTCTTATATCTTCTGAGATCGACGCGTTCAAACATACGGACAGACGGACAGACGGACAGACAGACAGACGGACAGGGCTCAATCGACTCGGCTTCTCTCCCTGATCAAGAATATATATACTTTGTGGGGTCTGCCACGCCTCCTTCTGCCTGTTACATACATTTTCACAAAACCATTATACCCTTTTTTCCCATTTTCAATGGGTTCAGGGTATAACAAGTAAGAAAACTCTAGTCGGGGGTCCCGACTAGGAGATACCCTAAACCCTGCGCTATCTGCGTTTTTTAAAATACTGCATAATTAACATTTCGTATAAACGCACAGAAAACTAAATTCAATTCATTTTCAATTGTTTAGCCAATAGCGCCATCTATGGTTCGATTGAATAGCGCCATCCATGTTTCGATCCAACTGAGCAGCAGATAATTCGCAAATCATAGCGCCATCTATTGGAAATATGTACACTAAAACTTGCGGGTTTTAGAAGTTGCTAGATGCACGCAGCTCAATGTGTATGTGTGCACATGTATAGGAAAACAATTTGTTTTGCGTTGCTGATCACGTGTTTGGCCGATTGGCCAAATGTTTTGTTTAATAACTTCTGCGCGAATTAATGGATTTGAATTAAATTTTCAGCTTATGTTCAACATATTTTATTACATTTTGTCCAATTTTTAAAAATGTAAACCCATTCATTTACTGGCTTTGAGTGCAACTAACATCAATTTAAATATTTGGGGAAATTTGGAGCCGGTATCCAAAATTTAACATAAATCAAAATTAGAGAAAATAAATATAAAACTTACAAAAAAATATGGGGACTCTAGCTATAAAGACTTGGGAGATATAATTTTATAACTAACATTCGATAATGTTTTTAATCGATAACAATAAAATTAAAATAGTTACCGACTTTATTTAACAAACTCGATCTTTTCGTGCTATTCACGGACCTACATAAAAAATTTCAAGTCTCTAGCTCTTATAGGTTCTGAGAACGACGCGTTCATACATACGGACAGACAGACGAACAGATGGACATGGCTATATCAACTCGGCTTGTCATCCTGATCAAGAATATATATACTTTATGGGGTCTACCACGCCTCCTTCTGCCTGTTACATACATACGCCCTCCAACAAAAACATTATACCCTGATTTTCCCATTTTCAATGGGTTCAGGGTATAATAAGAAAGATAATTTATTGATATGCTCCGACTCCGAGGCCGCTCGACTAGGGTATACCCTGAACCCTGCGAAGAACCGCTATTCCGTACATTCTCCGTTTCTTTTATAATACGTATGTACATGTATGTTCATTACAAGCAACACATATAGACACAGCCGAACGCACACACAAGTGGAAGTCGGTGCGTCAGCTGTTCTTGGGCTGCTATTTGCATGGCAATGCTATGGGAAATTAAATGTTTAATAACTTTTTTCTAGAGCAGCGATTTTGATCAAGCTTGTTAGGCGTGATCATGTCATCCATATGTATGTATGTGCAAAAGCACAAGCCTCTAGTATTTGAAATACGGGAGTTACAAATTTGAGACGAACAAAAACCGAAATTGTGTAAGGCCCAAATAATACTAAATGCAAAGTTTGAAGACTCTAGCTAAAAGATTCACTCAACAACGCTATATAAATTCTAACTACATAACATCCTGTCCAAACTGCAACACTACCATAGACCTCACCATCCAACACATATTCGCCAACTGTCCCACTGCATCAGTGTTAAAAGCCAAAATTGAAACAACAACTGTCCCATGTCTATCCTTGAAAACCCCTCCCCAGAAAATATCCATAAGTTAATCAAGTTACTCAAAAACATCAAAATGAACAACCTAATATAAATATAAGTATAAATTTATATGTATATAAGCTAGCCGAAGGCATTAACAGCCAGTGGTTTAGTTGCTAAGTTAGCATGTAATTTTAATTATAGCTAACTCTTATAAATAAATAAAAACTCTATTTTTGGGTAGATGGAAGTTTTAGTACGAGAAATGCAGGATCAGGAACATGGTGTGCCAGTACGACAGCAAAAGATGTTTCTTACATCTATTCCATATGCCTTTATGGGTAAGTCCCACATAATAATCAAAAAGAGTTGACACTATATGTACTGATATTTTATTACTGTACAGGGTATGATTTAATTGAATGGCTTATGGATCATCTGCAAATAGAGGAGTCGGAGGCATTAAACATTGCCAATCAGCTGTGCCTGCATGGGTACTTTTTCCCTGTCAATGATTCCAAGACTCTGACTGTTAAGGATGACTCATCTCTTTATCGCTTCCAGACTCCTTACTACTGGCCGTGGCAACACAAAGCCCCGGACAATGTGGAGTATGCTATTTATTTGGCAAAACGTTCGCTTCGTAATAAACAGCGCCATGCATTAGAAGATTACGAGGCTGAGGCTTTCGCTTCACTCCATAAGAACCTTAAAGGCAAGTGGGACTTTATTTCAATGCAGGCCGAGGAGCAAGTACGACTTGCCAAAGAACGTAAGAAAGGTGACAAAATTGTGGGTGATTCACAAGAGCGTGCTTACTGGCGCGTCCACCGTCCACCACCCGGGTTATTTACTCCACTCGAGCCGTGTCCAGTGCCATCACGTGATCGCCAGGGCCAGAAACCAAACAAAAAAAAGACTGTGGAAGATATACAACGTGAAGTGGAATTTCTGACCAAAACCTTAAATGGAACACGAATGAAAATGTCACAAGCCTGTGAATCTCTTGTTTGCTACTCAGAGATATTCCGCGATTACGATTTCTTTCTACAGCCAGCACTGCCCTCTAATCCTTGGGTTACTGAGGATATTACTTTTTGGCAGCTAAATAGTACCTTTGTGGACATACCAACTGAAAAGCGCGTAAAACGGTGGGCTATTTCTATAGAAGAACTAGTATCTGATCCCACAGGGTTGCAGGAGTTCGCAAACTTTTTAGAAAAAGAGTACTCTCATGAAAACATACGCTTCTGGATTGCAGTAAATCGTCTCCGTCGAGCTGCTCACTCACAAGTGGCCGGAACTGTTAACGAAATATTTGAGTAAGAAAATCTTTTGTACCATGAGTGGAAGCTTAACCAAGCTGAATTATTGTTTTCAGAGAGTTCCTTAAGCCTGGAGCGCCCTGTGAAATTAATATAGACGGTAAAACCATGGAAAGCGTTCTACGTGGTCTTAAAAACCCATCGCGCTTCACTTTTGACTCTGCCTCAGAGCATATATATATGCTTCTATTAAAAAAGGATTGTTATCCGCGCTTTCTACGTTCCGATCACTACAAACGGCTTGTTGATTGTGGTATCCAGCCCTCCTATAAAAAACGTTTCTTTAATTTTGGTGCCGTAAGCGGAGCCAAAAAGAAGATGACTGCCGCTCTTTCAATTCAACCAAATTTGAGCGAAGCAACAAAGAACACTTCAGCAACCACCACAGCTTTTGGTACTTGTCCTGTAGGCAATGCACCAGCTTCAAGTAATCTGGCGCGACGTCGCGGCAGCGACCGCAGTCTCACTGGATCGGTACTTGAGCTAGCAGTCATTGCCAACAATAATGCTAGTACCAAAGTGCCGCACTCTCACTCGCAAAATAATCTTTGTGAGCTTCCTTACAAGTAAGAAACTGATAGATATTGTCTGTACATACATACATATATGTTTTTCATTCGTTGTTGCTCGGTCAAAAGTTATTATGATTATAAATTTTATAAAACTAAAATGTTTTCCAAAATAATTTGGTCCCAATGTGCAAATTATGTAATTTATGGTCTAATAGTAGTCCATCTTACGGACACGAAACTTTTTTTTTTTCGATTTTAGCTAAAATAAGTAAGAATGTTGCAGCCGCGGGCGTTAATGACTAATGATGACCTCAATTGTTATGTAGAAAAGCTTTGATAAATCAACAGAGGATGACAAATTGTCGTCAAATGGAAATGGGTTGGAGTTTCCAACTTTTTAGCTATACTAAACACAGATTTATCCCGATTTAACGCACACAGTAGGTGTAGACCTTGTCAAAATTGGGAATATAATGGTTCAGGGTATATAATCCTGATCAGTTCGATGAACCGCGTTGATATAGCCATGTCCGTATGTTCGTCTGTCAATATGTATGAACGCGTCGATCTCAGAATCTATAAGAGCTGATTTCCCATTTTCAATGGGTATATAAATTTCAGGGTATACAAATTGTATATAACACACATTACACTAGGTACAGTGTAGACTCTAGCTCCAGTGAGCAGTGATCAGTGAACAGATAGCAATCGAGACACTTCCTCTTCATTTCGGTGATTATGTAAAGTAAAATGACTACGTTCATATACCGAAACTAGGTGAGGCCACCAAGTACAGCCATCAACGCTTCTTAATATAATAACGAGCATGCCATACTTACTGAAGCTATGTATGGAAAACCAATGATACAATGCACAAATGTAAACAAGTAAGAAAACTCTAGTCGAGACCGCTCGACTAGGGTATACCCTGAACCCTGCGAAGAACCGCAATTCCAAGCAATCTCCGTTTCTTTAATACACATAAGTATATATATGTTCATTACAAGCAACACATACACACACACATACACAGGCGCAAGCACACACAAACGCCAGTCGTTGCGTCAGCTGTTCTTTGGCTGGCGTTTGCATGGCAATGCTATGGGAAATTAAATGCTTAATAACTTTTTTTCCAGACGAACGATTTTGATCATTTGATATAAGGGAGTCACAAATTTGAGGCGAAAGGGGCATGGCACCCAAAATTTAACAAAACCCGAAATTGTGTAAGGCCCAAATAACACTAAATGCAACATTTGAAGACTAGATAGAAAGATGAATTAGATAGAATTTTATAGCTTAATTTAGATTACCGTTTTTAATCGATAACAATAAAACGATAACAGTTATCGAATTTCTGAAACAAACTCGCTATTTTCGTGATACACAGGAACCTACATAAACAAGTAAGAACGTTGCTGTCGGACGCAACAGATAGCGAAATACTATTTCACGTCCTAGCAGCCCACAGGGGCATCTATCACATTATATTTTTTAAATTTAACCTTAAGTCCTTAAATTTAACCTAAATTTAACCTAAGTCATTATGTGGCGCGTTATTGGCTCAGAAGCTTCAGATGTTTCAGTTTTGATTTGCCACGCCCCCAATGGCCGTAGACAAATAATTTTTGGCATGTCATAGAGTGGGCGTTTAAGAATATACCTGTAAAGTTTGGATGCTTAAAATGGTTTGCGTTCATGCGGACAGACGGACGGACAGCATGACGGACATTGCACAAACCCAATATACTATATCACTACGTGAAATAGTATGAAAATGTCAAGTCTCTAGCTATTGTAGGTTCTGAGAACGACATACGGACAGGCGGACGGGAGACGGACATGGCTATATCAACTCGGCTTGTCATCCGGATCAAGAATAAATATACTTTTTGTGTCTGCCACGCCTCCTTCTGCCTGTTACATACATACGCTTTTCAACAAAAACATTATACCCTGATTTCCCATTTTCAATGCGTTCAGCGTATAAAGAGACTGATGAAAATAGTCCGAGGATGTCCTCCACTTAAGCAGGGGTGGAGTTCAGCGGATATTGTTAAACGGCATAAGAAGCTTTAGCATCAGTCTGTAAAAATGTTGCGGATAATACTTGGGATTTAGAGAGATTCAAATTCAGTTTCCGCAACTCCTCGTGTTAATAATTCGTTCTTAAATATACTCAACTTAGCTGCTTTATTTATTGTGTCAATTTAGGTCATGAGGAAGTTTAGTATTCTTTAATCGGTTGGACTCATCTTCAACGTTCATACTTATAAATATACTTTGCCCATTGAATATTTGAAATCAGGCGATGGGAAATCACACACATAGAACTGCGTACATTTAGCAAACTCTAATAAACACAGGCTTTAGAGTTAATTTACAAAATGGCACTGTGAATTGCGAACTATCAGCTGCTCTATCGAATCAAAAGGTAGATGACACTATTGGTTACAAATTTTAAATTCAATTTAATTTTGTATGCGTTTATGTGTTCACGGTGTCTCCTAGTCGAGCACCACTGACTATAGTTTTCGGACGGTGTTCTGAGGATCTCCTAGCTAATAATACTCACCCATTCAAATATGTGGATTCTTTGTTTCATGACTTAAAGTTCCATGTAGCTATTGTGACCCCCCGTAACGTATTGATTTTGATATTCGATACAGGTTTTGAAAGTTTTTTTCACTGATTAAGGTGTCTATTTTCCGGCTGTCTAATATAATCTTGAAGCTTTATTATAATACACATACAGTGGTTCACAGCTTATTTCAACCAGCACCTTAAAAAAAGTTTAATAGCTTATATAACCAAAACTATAAGAGATATCTATAAATGTTAAACGCAGGTTGTAAGTCTGATGATTTAACTAATACAATAATAATTCATTTATTTTTCAAACCTATTTTTAATATATAAAAATATTAAATAACTAAAAAATGACAGAAGTTGCACTCCACAGCTTATTTCAACCGCTTATGGAAATACATTACTAAAGCTAAGTGTTTTTCTAAATAACTAAAAATTAATATTTGATGTGACCACCCTTTTGTTTTACTACCATTTTAAGCCGGTTTGGTATGGATTCAACTAATTTTTTGGTAACTTCTGGCGTAATTTTACCCCATTCCTCAACTAAAGCCATTTTCAGGTCTGATTTGTTGGATATTTTGCGTTTTCGAATGTTTGTCTCCAAAATCGACCACAAATTTTCGATAACATTTAAGTCTGGTGAGTGGACTGGTGGTTTCATGACATGGGCACAGTTCCATATCAACCAAGTTTGCACAATTCCCGCTGTGTGTTTCGGGTCATTATCTTGGTAGAATCTGAAGTCCTCCTTGATGCCCAGTTTCTCAGCACTTTGAATTAAATTTGACTTCAAAATTTCAAGGTACTTGGTTTTATCCATCGTTGTCTCAATGAACTCCAAGTTACCAACACCTTCTGCTGACATACAGGCCCAAACCATAATGTTGCCTCCGCCGTGCTTCACTGTAGCCCTCAAGTTTTTTGCATCTAGCTCTGCGTTGGGTTTACGCCACACATATGAGGGTCCGTCCGGTCCAAATAAATTAAATTTGGACTCATCGCAAAAAGGACACTTTTCCAGAAATCATAGTCCTTATGCAAGTGCTCCTATGCAAATTTTAGGCGACACTTCTTATTTTTATCACTGATAAAAGGCTTCTTTCGTGGTACTCTGCCATTAAAGTCGTGTTCCCGGAGCACGCGGCGAATAGTTTCTGGGTGGCATGACTTGGCTAACTCTTCCTGGACATCATTGGCCACTTTTCGACCCGATGGCCTTGGGTTCTTCCGGATTTTTCTTACAATATAGCGCTCGCCCGTGGAATTCAAAATTTTGTTCGGAGCATTTCTACCTTAGTCGTGCGTTCTATTTTCACGGACAAAACGGTAAATGATCCTCTGGACTGTGGAATCACTAAGTCCAACCATCTCAACAATTTTTCTACGGGAATGCCCGTTTTTAAAATGTTTAAGGACAAGTTCTCGCTGATCTATAGTTGTACGTGGTCTCATTTCGCTTAATTCACGTTTCTGCAAGTTGAGCTCTCAAAATGTAGCTGAAATTTATTTCATCACACTACGAAAAGAATGACTAAAGCAAAGAAAAAGAAACTACCGTTGCATTGCACAATAACGGATCTTAGATCAGCTGCAAAGCTTGTGGTTGAAATAAGCTGTGGAGTGCAACTTCTGTCATTTTTTAGTTATTTAATATTTTTATATATTAAAAATATTTAAAAAAAATAAATAAATTATTATTTTATTAGTTAAAACATTACACTTACAACCTGCGTTTAAATTTTTTAGATATCCCCAATAGTTTTGGTTATATACGCCATTAAACTTGTTTTAAGGTGCTGGTTGAAATAAGCTGTGAACCACTGTATGTTGTAAGCCGAAAGACCGCATGAAACGCTACACTCTACCTTTGAAATGGAAGCTCAGGAGCAAATATATTAATTTTTTTCGATTAATTTTCAAATAATCACAAACGGGATTGATGTGTTTAAGTCATCAGTTGCTTCTTTAGCTTGGGATTTTCCACTTGTAGTTAATAAAATGTCGACGATGCTTATAGTCGAGGTGTTTAGGTACGATACCAGATATAAATACACTTACAAGAAAAATATCTTTTAATTTATTATATTGAGCGGCTAACTATATTAATTCATGAATTCGAATTCCCAACACACAGAGAATCATCAAACACCAAGTTCGTTCAATTAGATACTACTAGGGATTTCTTGCCAGCATCATCAAATAGATCTATATGTCCATGGGATGAAGCAACTATCAATTTACCTGATGTTGCCGCTATTCCTCATAAAAATGTAATTATATCAGTTCCTTTACCTACTCGACCAAGTGATGTTAAAGATGTCGAAGAGCAGTTGCGGCCGCTTACCAGGTAAATTAAAATTAAATACTGGTATCTAATAAGCTAACTCTTAAAATAGCAATTCAGAAAGCGTCGAACGTATGAAGCGGAACTCTTGCATTCGACATCAAATCACTGCAGATAGTGCAGAGGCGTGTATAGGGATTGCTACTCCAAATTTAATAGAGCAACGTCGTGCTTCCGTTTCGTTATCGCAAAGGTAACGTATGTTATATACAAAACAAAATACGTTGACTTTGTTTTGTTTTGGTTGTTTTTTTTTATACCCTGAACCCATTGAAAATGGGACAACTGCAGACCCCTTAAAGTATACATATTCTTGATCAGGGAGCTGAGCTCCCTGAGCTAAAAGTCAATCTCAGAACCTATCAGAGCTAGAGACTTGGAGTTTGTTATGTAGGTCCCTGTAAAGTACGCGCAGGTCAAGTTTGTTTACAAAAATTGATAACTCTTTATATCCTAAACCCATTGAAAATGTGAAATCAGAGTAAAAAAGGTTTTGTTGAAATGTATGTAAGAGGCAGAAGGAGACGTGTCAGACCCTATAAAGTATATATATTCTTGATCAGGGAGTGAAGCCGAGTTGATTTAGCCCTGTCTGTCCGTCTGTCCGTCTGTCCGTACGTTTGAACGAGTCGATCCCAGAACATATAAGAGCTAGAGACTTCAAATTGTTTTGGAGGTTCGTGTGTAGAACGAAAGCATTGAGTTTGTGTCAAATAATCGATAGCTGTCATAATTTTAATGTTATCGATTATTCAGTTAAAATTAAAATTCTATCCATTTCATCCTTATAGCTAGAGTCTTTAAATTTTGCATTTAGTGTTATTTAAGCCTTACACAATTTCGAGTTTTGTTAAATTTATGATACCACGCCCCCATCGTCTCAAATTTTTAAAACACGTTTTTCAAGTACTAGAGACTTGGGCTTTACCACATACACACATATAAATGATATGAACACGCCCAACAAGTTTGATCAACATCTTTGGTCTGAAAAAAAGTTATGAAACATTTAATATCTCATATTATCGGCGCCTTGCAGACAGCTCAGCTGCTGAGTCAAAATGGACAGCAGACTGTGTGTTTGTGCGTGCGTCTGTGTATGTGTATGAGTAGCTTGTTACATACAGACATGTTCAAAAGTATTTGAGCAACATAATTATACCCTGAACCCATTGAAAATGGGAAATGGAAATGGGTATAATGTTTTTGTTGGAAGGCGTATGTGTATAACAGGCAGAAGGAGGCGTGGCAGACCCCATAAAGTATATATATTCTTGATCAGGGAGAGAAGCCGAGTCGATTTAGCCCTGTCCGTCTGTCCGTATGTATGAACGCGTCGATCTCAGAACTTACAATAGCTAGAGACTTCAAATTTTTTTGTAGGTCCCAGTATAGGGCGCGCATATCGAGTTTGTTTCAGATATTCGATAGCTGTTATCGTTTTATTGTTATCGATTAAAAACGAAAATCTAAATTAAGCTATAAAATTCTATCTAATTCATCTTTTTAGCTAGAGTCTTCAAATTTTGCATTTAGTGTTATTTGGGTCTTACGCAATTTCGGTTTTTGTTAAATTTTGGGTGCCACGCCCCCTTCGCCTCAAATGTGTAACTCCCGTATATCAAATACTAGAGTCTTGTGCTTTGGCGCATACATACAAATGGACGGATCACGCCCAACAAGTTTGATCAAAATCGTTGCTCTAGAAAAAAAGTTATTAAACATTTAATTTCCCATAGCATTGCCATGCAAACAGCAGCCAAAGAACAGCTTACGCAACGACTTGCGCTTGTGTGTGTGTGCGCCTGTGCGTGTGTGTGTATGTTTGGCTTCTAATGAACATATTTGTATATTTTTATGTATATTAAAGAAACGGAGATTGCTTGGAAGTGCGGTTCTTCGCAGGATTCAGGGTAACCCCTAGTCGAGCGGTCTCGACTAGAGTTTTCTTACTTGTTTTTTATTCACTTTGCACTTTAGCGGAGGTTGTTGTTGTTGTTGTTGTTGTTAGTCTGATGTGCAAAAGATGCATACCGTTAGAAAGTTCAGTCTGTCTAGAAGCATATGAAAGAAGAAGTGATAAAAATAACGGTACATACGACAAAACCAAAGCAAATGAAAAATTGCTCATCTCTTTTCAAAATTATTTGAGCACATTTTATGTGTGTCATAATTATTTGAGCAAAACTTTAAATTGATTTTTTTATTGTTTTATTAACAACTTCAAAGAAATTTTTGTTTATAATGATTAAAGACATGTTTGAAGAGTAGTAAGTACATAGTTTAGTAATGCGTAGCATCGCCTTTGACATCGATAACTTGCTGCAGACGAGCAGGAATAGAATGTACATATAAATTAAACAGAGAATGTTAGCGATTCTCAGGAATCCTCCTAGTCGAACCGTCTCGACTAAAACACTTTTACTTGTTATACTTTTGCTCGAAGTGTACAAGTATATTGGTTTTGTGCAATGTGCGTCATGCTGTCCGTCCGTCAGTCCGTCTGTCCGTATGAACGCAAGCCATATCCACGCTATTGAAGCTAGAGACTTGACATTTGAAATATATACCCTCGTCAGATAAAGTGTTAAGATTTTCCCGATACACGCACTAGGCGCCTGGCAAATCGGAAAATGAATTTTCCTGTATCTCAGAAACACTACTAGAAGGGCTAGAAAGTTGAGATTTTAACTAAACACTCACGTCGACATTCCAAAATCAAAAATCTATGGCGGATATATCTACGCCCAATGGGGGCGTTGTAAATCCGGGTCAAACTGTATCTTCTACAGTTTTAAAGCTTAAGATCCTATAAAGATCGCTCAAAATTATATTGCCAAGCCTACTAGGGGCGTGGCAAATCGAATCTGAATATATAGTGATTTTACTAGTTTCGTTATATTTTGAGCACTATTGATGCTAGAGACTTGAGACTTGGTATATATACTCGGGTTAACATCCCACAATCGAAAAGCTATGGCGGATATATCTACGCCCACAGGGGGCGTGGCAACTAATATCAGCTTACAACTAATATCTCCCACAGTTTTTGTGTTAGAAGCTTCGAAATTGGATGCTAAGTTACTGGGGGCCTCCCCTACCGAAATTACCCCAAATATTTGAATTTAAGGTAGTTGCATTATAAATGAGTTTGCATTTTTCTAAATTGAAAAAAATTGAAATATATTATTGAACATATGCTGGCAATTTCATTCAAATCCATTAAGCCGCACAGAAGTTATTTAACAAAACGTTTGGTCAATCAGCAAACACATGTGACCAGCATCTCTATCGAATCGAAACATGGATGGCGCTATTAGCTAAAAATTTTAAATTGAATTGAATTTAATATTGTGTGTGATTATGCTAAGTGCAAACTCTGAAGTATTTTATAAAAACGCAGATGGCACGGGGTTCCGAGTATCTCCTAGTCGGGACGTTCAACTAGAGTTTTCTTTAAATTTATTTATTGCATTCTATTGGAATATGCAGGATTTGCGACGTGGAAAAAATGGCGAGAATTTAAAGATTATTATAGTTTTAAATTCTCATAATTTTTCATTAAGCTCTCCCTAAGTATACGTAGACTATCAAACAAGGAGCTTCGCTTTAAATCGTATACTCTCTTTAAAGGAATAGAACGTAAATCATCTAAATTAAGAGACCTAATACGTCTAATGGCACAAAAATGACAAAAAGCAAGTAAGAAACCTCTTGTCGGGCGTCCGTATTATGACTGAATAAAATTGTCAGCATATGATCAATATATTTGCTTAATTTTTTTCCAATTAAGAAAAATGCAGTCATTCAAAATGGCTTTATTTGCGACTACCTTCAATTCAGATATTTGGGGAAATTTAGAGAATGTATCAAAAATTTAACAAAATACAAAATTGCATAAAATAGATTTAAAACTAACAATAAATTTTGGAGACTACCTTTAAAGACGTTGGAGATATAATTTAATAACTGAATTTCGATAAGGTTCTTA
This sequence comes from Drosophila paranaensis, assembly GCA_035047545.1. Taxonomy (NCBI): domain Eukaryota; kingdom Metazoa; phylum Arthropoda; class Insecta; order Diptera; family Drosophilidae; genus Drosophila; species Drosophila paranaensis. Next base: position 72,596 of record JAWNPL010000152.1, on the reverse strand, counting down.
ATCGATAACATAAAAACTAAGAAAGTTATAAATTTTTTTAAACAAACTCGATCTGCGCGTGCTATAACCTACATTTTCAAGCCTCAAGCTCTTATAGCTTCTAAGATCGAAGCGTTAATTCATACGAACAGGCGACGGACATTGCTATATCACCTCTGCTTGTTTTCCTGATTATATATACCTTATGGGATCTGCCTCCTTCTGCCTGTTACATATGTACCCACTATCTAATAGATAAATGCGCACTTAAACTTGCGGTTCTTAGAATTGTCTAGATGCACGAAGTTCAATGTGTGTGTGTGTGTGTGTGTGTGTATGTGTGCACACGTATAGGAAAAGTGTATGCTTAGTGCTGCAGTTCGCTCACATGTGTTTGTCGATTGGCGGAACGTTTGTTTTAAAAACTTCTGTGGACTTTAATTAAATTTTTAGCATATGATCTACATTTATTAAACTTATTCATATATTGGCTTTATTTGTAACTAACTTCAATTTAAATGTTTAAGGAAACTAGGAGCCGGTATCCAAAATTTAACAAAATTGCATAAAATAGATATTAAACTTACAAAAATCAATATACCCTTTTTCCCATTTTCAATGGGTTCAGGGTATACGAATTCAACATATACACACACACTGACGCACGTACAAGCACATGCTCTGCCAACAAAGCAGACTGCGCTTGAGCTGCAAGACGCCTTTGCTACGAGAAATTAATTGTTTAATAACTTTTTTCGTAGACAAACGTTTTGGATCGAACTTTCAGAGCGTGATTGTATTATTTATCTGTATGTATTTGCCAAATCACAAGTCTCTAGTATTTGAAAAACAAGTTTTGCATATTTTAAGCGAAGGGATGTAGCATTCCAATTTAGAAAACCCAAAATTGTATTAAGCTGACCTAAAACTAAATGCATAATTTGAATTGAAATGCAAACTTGAATTGAAGACTCTAGCTATAAAGACGTGTATAGCACGAGAAAATCGAGTTTCTCTCACAAAATCGAAAAAAAATGAAAATTTTCAAACAAAATTTTGTTTTTCCGTAACATAGGCATACACAACCCAAACGCTGTTGCTCTGTAAATTGCTCAGTTATTTATGCGTACGTTCGTGTATGTGTAAATAATTGTTGAGGTCACTATCTTCAGCATTGACATCATCTTCAGTATAGGAGATATATACTGTTACGGTTTTCCACCGGCAACATCATCTTCAGCAATAGATATATGTTACGGCTTTCCACGCCCCCAAGTCAAAGATTTTTGATTTCGGAGATATTCCAAATCTGAACTGTCTTGCCCTCTAGAAGTAATGTTTCTGAGATACAGGACAGTGCATTTTCATATTTGCCATGACCTTAGTAGGAGTATCGGTAAAATCTTGACACTTTATTTGACGAGGGCATACTCAAGAATATATTCCAAATATTAAGTCTCTAGCTTCAATAGCATGGAAATGGTTTGCGTTCATACGGACAGACGGACGGACGGACTGACTAGCAGACGGACAGACGGACTGACATTGTAAAAAACCAATATAATCATTTCGCTTCGTAAATGAGTATAACCTCATCTTATTTTATTTTCAAAACTCCACTTTCTTTCAGTAGTGAATATCAGATCGAACGCAAAAGTTTCTCTCCCATTTCAACGGGACATGTCGTGAACTTAAATTTACATCCCCCAAAATTTGGTTGTGCATGTGCTGATGATAACAGTGGAACTATCGTTGCGAAAGAACTGCTAGCTACAAGTGAAGGGGAATCTAAATCTTTGTCATATTATAGTGTTAAGACTTTACATATGGCAGATTGGTTACCGAATGTGCCGCAAACAACCCAGACGTTACTACATAAAGATTGCCAAATTAATGAACCAGCACTCACCCAACACTTCTTGACCTCGCCTATACCTGCGCATCAACCACACAATAAGAAAATTAGCGTCATGTCTAGTGCAACGGAAACTAAAGTTGATCGTCAATTTGAATTAGACACAGATGTAAAAAAAAAAGTTCATATTGAACTAATAGAGTCTTCTCCCAACAAAAACAGTAACATGCAACTAGAGCCTGTCTCCGGTACATCAACCAATATTTTCACGAAAAAAACTGACACTACAAATAATTCCCATCTAAGCAAAGATCGATTAAGAAAAATTTCAAAGATAAGCTCGGAGCAAATAAATGTCGAAGAAAACGTGGAATACCATATTCAGGAAAATGCAGAGCTATCACCAACTACTGATGAGTATCAAGAGGCAATGCATTTTGGTAGCAAGGACGTTGTTTTTGATTATGATATTGAAACGGAGAGATATTTCGGCTATAAGCCGGCGGTACCAACTCCAGCACCTTTGTTGGCACCGCTGGCTGTACTGGAGGTTGATATAGTGGATGATGAGACATTAGATGAGTCTGCACCGACCGAACCGCTGACCCCTGTGTTAAGTAACGATGAAGTTTGCCGTCGACGTAAAAAGCGCAATTCATCAACTAAGAAGCTTAGTTCATTCAATGAACGTGAACAATTTCCTGAAAGCCCTGCTTCCTCTGCGCAAACAGCAACTAATGAAATCGAGCATAATGCAGTATGTCCTTGGGAAGATGAGTAAGTATATATAAATATATTATAAGAAATTCTTTGATTATCTGTCCTTTCATATTATTTAAGAAATGTCAACACCAGCGACGCAACTTTTGTGAAGACATATGCTACATTGGGATATTTATGAATACAGCAATCAGAAACATATGCCACAGTTAAAAAAGTTAATTTCTATAATAGTGGGAATTAAAAAAAAATTATTACGTTTAACAGCTAACAATAGCTAATTCAATGTATATATGTATGGATATAAAAATTCATATCCGCTTCGCATGTTAAATAAAAACGGTTAAATAAAATAATGAATTATTTGGTGAAAACCAATTAAATATTTTTATTATAATTAAAATTTTTTATAATACGCTGTAGATTTTAAATTGTAGGATCTTAACATAGCATTAATACGTGAACTAAATAATCGGCTTATTTGTAGAGGATACATTAAACCCTAGTAAAAACAAGTAAGAAAACTCTAGTCGAGACCGCTCGACTAGGGTATACCCTGAACCCTGCGAAGAACCGCTATTCCAAGCATTCTTCGTTTCTTTTATATTCATATGTATATGTATGTTCATTACAAGCCAAACATACACACACACGCACAGGCGCACACACACACAAACGCCAGTCGGTGCATCAGCTGTTCTTTGGCTGCTGTTTGCGTGGCAATGCTATGGGAAATTAAATGCTTAATAACTTTTTTTCCAGACGAACGATTTTGATCAAACTTGTTGGGCGTGATCATATCATTTGAGGCGAAGGGGGCATGGCATCCAAAATTTAACAAAAACCGAAATTGCGTAAGGCCCAAATAACACTAAATGCAAAATTTGAAGATTCTAGCTAGAAAGATGAATTAGATAGAATTTTATAGCTTAATTTAGATTTCCGTTTTTAATCGATAACAATAAAACGATAACAGTTATCGAATTTCTGAAACAAACTCGATCTTTTCGTGCTACACTGGAACCTACAACAAAAATTTCAAGTCTCTAGCTCTTGTAGGTTCTGAGAACGACGCGTTCATACATACGGACAGACGGACAGATGGACATGGCTATATCAACTCGTCTTGTCATCCTGATCAAGAATATATATACTTTATGGGGTCTGCCACGCCTCCTTCTGCCTGTTACATACATACACAAAAACATTATACCCTGAATTCCCATTTTCAATGGGTTCAGGGTATAAAAACAAGTAAGAAAACTCTAGTCGAGGGTTCCGACTAGGAGATACCCTGAACCCCGCACTATCTGCGTTTTTTAAAATACTGCATAATTAGCAATTCGCATAAATGCACAGAAAACTAAATTCAATTCACTTTCAATCGTTTAGCCAATAGCGCCATCTATGGCTCGATAGATAGCGCCATCTATGTTTCGATTTATTGAACAGCTGATAATTAGCAAATCATAGCGCCATCTATTGGAAATATGTACACAAAAACTTGCGGGTCTTAGAATTTGCTAGGTGCACGCAGCTGAATGTGTATGTGTGTATGTGTGCACATGTATAATCGATAACATTAAAATTAAAATAGTTATCGACTTTTTTAACAAACTCGATCTTTTCGTGCTATTCACGGACCTACACAAAAAATTTCTCTAGCTCTTATAGGTTCTGAGAACGACGCGTTCATACATACGGACAGACAGACGGACGGACGGACAGACGGACAGACGGACATGTCTATATCAACTCGGCTTGTCATCCTGATCAATAATATATATACTTTATGGGGTCTGCCACGCCTCCTTCTGCCTGTTACATACATACGCCCTCCAACAAAAACATTATACCCTGATTTTCCCATTTTCAATGGGTTCAGTGTATAACAAGTAACAAAATTCTAGTCGAGACCGAGGGGATATCCTGAGTGAAATCATTGTCTCTCTGGCGCCCCGCTCGTCTCGTTATTATTTCCCAGCAAACAGCAGCTTTTGCTTTGCAATCTTCATAATCAATGTCATTTCGCCATCCCTATGATCCCCCGCGACCGCAGAAGTAAGTTGCCAGTGCTGTGATTTGCCATCATATTCATTTCGCAAAAACTCATTTACATACACAAAAGCTACGTGGCAACAACAACTAGTATAGAGAAACTCGTTACTTACATTGCTCTTCTTTCACTAATATTGTGCACGCGGAGTTGAGTGACATTTGTCACTTGCATTATTCGTCGCTTTGATAAATATTCCGCACATTTTATTATACTATTTCACGTACTGATATAGTATATTGGTTTTGTGCAATGTCCGTCATGCTGTCCGTCCGTCTGTCCGTATGAACGCAAACCATTTCCACGCTATTGAAGCTAGAGACTTGAAATTTGAAATATATACTCGTGTATTCCATCGTCTGATAAAGTGTCAAGATTTTCCCGATACGCCCACTAGAAGGGCTAGAGAGTTGGGATTTTAACTGGACACTCATGTCGACATCTCAAAATCAAAATCAAGCTATGGCGGATATATCTACGCCCATTGGGGGCGTGGCAAATCGGGTCAAACTGTATCTTCTACAGCTTTAAAGCTAGAACGCCCAAATTTGGCACGAGGGTTACTGTTACGATCCTATAAGGATCGCCCAAAAATTTTTATGGCCACGCCTACTAGGGGCGTGGTAAATCGGATCTGAATATATAGTGATTTTATTAGTTTCGTTATATTTTGAGCACTATTGATGCTAGAGATTTGAGACTTGGTATATATACTCGGGTTAACATCCCACAATCGAAAAGCTATGGCGGATATATCTACGCCTTCAGGGGGCGTGGCAACTAATATCAGCTTATATCTCCCACAGGTTTAGTGCTAGAAGCTTCAAAATTGGATGCTAACTTACTGGGGCCTCCTTTATCGATTCCCCAAAAATTACTGTTACGCCCCAAAAGGGGCGTGACATACAGAAAAATACCCTGTCATTTTCGCATTTTTCGAATGTAAGCATCCAAACTTTACAGTTATATTCTTAAACGCCCACTCTATGCACATGCCAAAAATTATTTGTCTACGGCCACTGGGGGCGTGGCAAATCAAAGCTGAAACATCTGCAGCTTCTGAGCCAATAACGCGCCACGTAATGACTTTGTGACCTTTGACCTTTTGATTTGCCAAATTATATACATATATATGTTTGAAAAGACTATTTTATTAATACAAAATAACTAAATAAAGAAAATATAACAAAAATATCAACATGACCGCACCGGGGTTCGAGCCCACACCTCTACGCTCGCTATCGAACTTATATCACATTTTCAGAGTTGCCACCTCTCTCATTTTGAGAGTTGCCACCTCTCTTATTTTGAGAGATGCCATCTCTCTCGAATTAGGTGGTAAATGTTCTAAGTTTCTATCCAAATTGAAACTGTCTGGCCACCTCCAATGAAAAGTTTTAATCTGCAGCAAACTTGAGCGGCGATAGTGGGGATTTAAGGTTAAATTTTAAATAATATAATGTGATAGATGCCCCTGTGTGCTGCTGGGACGTGAAATAGTATTTCGCTGTCGGTTGCGTCCGACAGCAACGTTCTTACTTGTTATACCCTGAACCCATTGAAAATGGGAAAAAAGGGTATAATGGTTTTGTGAAAATGTATGTAACAGGCAGAAGGAGGCGTGGCAGACCCCATAAAGTATATATATTCTTGATCAGGGAGAGAAGCCGAGTCGATTTAGCCCTGTCCGTCTGTCTGTCTGTCCGTCTGTCCGTCTGTCCGTCTGTCCGTATGTTTGAACGCGTCGATCTCAGAAGATATAAGAGCTAGAGACTTCAAATTTTTTTTGGAAGTTCGTGTATAGTACGATTCGATCGAGTTTGTTTCAAATATTCGATAACTATAATCGTTTTAATGTTATCGATTAAAAACCGATATCTTCATTTAGTTATAAAATTCTATTTAATTCATCTTTCTAGCTAGAGTCTTCAAATTTTGCATTTAGTGTTATTTGAGCCTTCTGCAATTTCGGTTTTTGTTAAATTTTGGATGCCACGCCCTCAAATTGCCCCTTCGCCTCAAATTGCTAAATCACGCATTTCAAGTACTAGAGACTTGTGCTTGGGCACATACACACATATGAATGTCATGATCACGCCCCACAAATTTGATCAAAATCGTTCGACTAGAAAAAAAGTTATTAAACATTTAATATCTCATATTATCGGCGTCTTGCAGCAGCAGCGAAGCTGATGAGTCATAATGCAGAGTTAGCAGATTGTGTGTTGGTGCGTGCGTCTGTGTGTGTGTTCTTGTGCGTGCGTCTGTGTGTGTGTATGTATTGCTTGCTACATATGTACATACATATAAAAGTAACGGAGAATGTTAGCGGCTCTTAGGAATCGCAGTTCTTCGCAGGGTTCAGGGGATCTCTTTGTCGAGCAGTCTCGACTAGAGCACTCTTACTTGTTTTAAACTGTGCCAGTGAAATAAATAACAGAAATGCAATTTGTTGTTTGCAGAAGATCAGACAACTTATATCTCCAAACAGTTCGCACAACTGCTCCGATTGCAAAGGGTCAAACGGCATAAGCGTATCTCTATCATCTATCAGACATGCATTAAGTGTAGCATTTTGGCCACAATCAGCTCACGTGCTGATGCCTATTAATATTTTTTGAGTTGCATCATACATTGCCTATCAAATTTGGACATCGAGATTTCGTCAAAGAATACACCTTTAATAGTTGAGAAATTTTATGAAACTCCCCATATCGATTTGCTCATTTTAACTGCAATATTGTTTGAAGCTCTTGCAGTTGGAAGGCCCTACCTTCCTAAAATTAAAAAAAAAAAGATTACTTCGATAGATTGTGTCTGTGCGCTATGATGGATCAGCTACATACATCAATTCGCGCTCACTGGAGAAGTCAATCAACGAAAATCTGGAAAGGCAGTTTTACCCCTAAAAAACTGCAGTATGAACAAATGTTTACACGAGACTACGTCAAAAAGCAGATGGTTGTTCGGTAACGCTTTAAGGGTGATAAAAAATACTTTGGATCGCCGTCCAAGTCAGCAAAGCTGATGTTTGAGTCATTGGAGCGACGTTTAAATCGCAATCCTCAGCTAAAGGGATCATATAGGGAGTTTCTGCGCTATGCACTTATCATTTTACCTGGACGACTTTCGGTGCTGTTATAACTCGACAGAAGGTCGGTAACAACTGCAAGTTCGAACTCGAATCAGCCGACTTTGTCGACGATACTATTAAGCATTCGAATTTAGTTACAAGCACATTGGGCTTAACTTGGCACCAGCGTCAATACGTATTACTATTTGCATTTTTAACAATGCGCTCACTTAGAGGTAAATTTTATCTTCGCCATCTTCACTCTTCGATTTATTCGGGCCACAAACACTTTGCCTAGCTTAAAAACCGTTGCAGCTACGCTTCCTTCCCTTGAGTCGCTAGCAATACCTAGATTATGTATGCAGTCTATTATTATTAAATATAATTGACAAAAGCAAGTGCCAACTTAAACACAAACTAAACAAATTTGTATAAAGCCTAAGAATAAACAGATTAAATATTTCAAAATATCATAAAGCCGATGGGGTATTTTATTTGCCAGTCCGGCCGGCTATGCCCCAGTTCACAGCCTTATATGGTCAGTGATATTATGGAACTAAAGAGAAAATTAACAAGTAAGAGTGCTCTAGTCGAGACTGCTCGACAAAGAGATCCCCTGAACCCTGCGAAGAACTGCGATTCCTAAGAGCCGCTAACATTCTCCGTTACTTTTATATGTATGTACATATGTAGCAAGCAATACATACACACACACAGACGCACGCACAAGAACACACACAGACGAACGAACGATTTTGATCAAATTTGTTGGGCGTGATCATGACATTCATAAGTGTATAAGTCTCTAGTACTTGAAATACGTGATTTAGCAATTTGAGGCGAAGGGGCAATTTGAGGGCGTGGCATCCAAAATTTAACAAAAACCGAAAGTGCAGATGGCTCAAATAACACGAAATGCAAAATTTGAAGACTCTAACTATAAAGATGAATTAAATAGAATTTTATACCTAAATGAAGATATCGGTTTTTAATCGATAACATTAAAACCATGATAGTTATCGAATATTTGAAACAAACACGATCGAATCGTGATATACACGAACTTCCAAAAAAAATTTGAAGTCTCTAGCTCTTATATCTTCTGAGATCGACGCGTTCAAACATACGGACAGACGGACAGACGGACGGACGGGCAGACGGACAGACAGACAGACGGTCAAGAATATATGTACTTTATGGGGTCTGCCACGCCTCCTTCTGCCTGTTACATACATTTTCACAAAACCATTATACCCTTTTTTTCCCATTTTCAATGGGTTCAGGCTATAAAAATAAAATAAAGAGAAGATTAACTGTAAATATATATATATATATATATATATATATATATATATATATATATATATATATATATATATATATATATATAGATATATATACATATTGTAGTGGCAGATGTACCTTAACAACAAATTTATCCACCGCCATGATTAGGTGCTTTGATGGATATCTTTAAGAAAAGCTGAAAGCAAGGATTTGATTAGAGGAAGTGAGAGTTCACAGGAAAAAACGTGATTAATTTATTATAATTCGCACATAATACGTGAAATGCACTGTGTAACGAGTAATCCGACGAAAGTGCCTAGTTGTTCTTGAAGGAACCGAGAAATTAAGTTTCATTAACAAGAAGGACAAATCACTATTACCTACAATCAAATTACGTAGAAAAGCAATCCAAAGGATTGTTCTACGATTTATTAATGAAGGAAGATCAATAAGAAGGAGACGACTATGATAAGACGGTAGACGGAGATTAGGGTCCCAGTTTAGATTTCTGAGAGCAAAGAGAAATAACTGTTTTTGAACCGATTCAATACGATCCTGGTACACTTTATGCTGTGGAGACCAGATAATTGAACAGTATTCTAAAATAGGTCGTACCAGCAAAACATAAAGGAGTTTAGTTACAAAAAGATAATTGAACTCTTTTTCCCAACGTTTAATGAAGCCAAGAAGATGTTCTCAACACAACTCTTTGTGTTCTCCCCTTTAAATAGGATGATAACCAAGATAAGAGTTTAGGAGAAAACCCTATGAGGTCTAGCTTATGAAATAATACTTCATGGTGAACTGAATCTAATGCTTTGCTGAAATCTGTATATATAACATCAGTTTGCATTTTATTTAAAAAACTTTCGTTTACTAGGGAAGTAAATTCTAGCAGATTAGTCGAAGTTGATCGATTAAGAGCAAAGCCATGTTGGAATGGCGAAATAATTGATTTACAAAAATGTTGTAAGGTTGAAGTTATTATCTTTTCAAATAACTTCGAAATATCCGATAGGTTGGCAATACCCCTGTAATTAGAAATGTCTGACCTCCCACCTTTTTTATATAGAGGGATAATGAACGACTCTTTCCAAATAGACGGAAACACAGAGGTTTCCAGAGATAAGTTAAAAAGCTTAAGTAAAGGTAACTGAAGGGATTCACAACATTCCTTTATAACACAACTAGGAATATTATCAGCTCCAGGCGAGTAGGATGATTTCATTGACCGAATGTTTGAAATCAGAGAATGAAGTGAAATATTGGAAGCGTTAATAATATTTGTAGAAGAGATATGATAAGGGTAAGAAGTTTTATAGGGGTTAACAAATGAGTAAGTTGATTGGAAGAAATCAGCAAAAAGATTAGAGGAATCATGATCATTGCAAGAATTGTTAGATTCAAGAAAAAATGTGGAAGGTAAACTAGAAGACTTACGTTTCAATTTCACAAAGGAATACAATTTTTTATAGTCACGAGCAAACTGCCTTTTGCAACGCAAAAGGTAATTCTCTTAGCAACGGGAATTTAACATGTTAAAATTCGACTTGGCTATGGAATATTTAGACCAGTTAATAGTGGAGCTCCACTTTTTAAATTTTTTTAAACATTTAGACCTAATGTTTCTTAAATTAGAAAGCGTCTGAGTAAACCATGGAGGTTTATTAGAAAAAGGCACATGGAGACACAAAGGAACACACTCATCAATAAGAGAGTTTAATATGCTATTGAAAATAGTTGTTGCACAATTAACATCAACGGAATCATATAACGTAGACCAATCTGTTGCACTAATAAGTTGGTTAAGCCAAAGCAAAATTGCACTTATTATAACAACGTCGTTTTGATGGAATAGGTTCACAAATTGGAGGAGTACTTAAGGACAGAGATACCTCCAATGTAGGATGGTAAATATCCTCAGGTAAACAAAAAGGGGATGATCTGGAAACATTAATGCAAGAGTCATCATTAATAGAAGCCCGATCAAGCAATCGATTCAGATGATTTGAGATTGAATTTATCTCAGACATAGAAATAGAAAGTCATTCATAAACAAGTAAGAAAACTCTAGTCGAGACCGCTCGACTAGGGTATACCATGAACCCTGCGAAGAACCGCAATTCCAAGCAATCTCCGTTTCTTTTATATTCATAAGTATATGTATGTTCATTACAAGCCAAACATACACACACACGCACAGGCGCACACACACACAAACGCCAGTCGTTGCGTCAGTTGTTCTTTGGCTGCTTTGTATGGCAATGCTATGGGAAATTAAATGTTTAATAACTTTTTTTCTAGAGTAACGATTTTGATCAAACTTGTTGGGCGTGAGCATGTCATATTTTATATAATATATAATATTTTATATACGGAAGTTACAAATTTGAGGCGAAGGGGGCGTGGCATCCAAAATTTAACAAAAACCGAAAGGCTTACATGACACTAAACGTAAAATTTGAAGACTCTAGCTAGAAAGATGAATTAGATAGAATTTTTTATGTTAATTTAAATTTTCCTTTTTAATCGATAACAATAAAACGATAACAGTTATCGAATTTCTGAAACAAACTCGATTTTTTCGTGCTATGCAGGAACCTACATAAACAAGTAAGAGTGCTCTAGTCGAGACTGCTCGACAAAGAGATCCCCTGAACCCTGCGAAGAACTGCGATTCCTAAGAGCCGCTAACATTCTCCGTTACTTTTATATGTATGTACATATGTAGCAAGCAATACATACACACACACAGACGCACGCACCAACACACAATCTGCTAACTGTGCATTATGACTCATCAGCTCCGCTGCTGCTGCAAGACGCCGATAATATGAGATATTAAATGTTTAATAACTTTTTTTCTAGTCGAACGATTTTGATCAAATTTGAGGGGCGTGATCATGACATTCATATGTGTGTATGTGCCAAAGCACAAGTCTCTAGTACTTGAAATACGTGATTTAGCAATTTGAGGCGAAGGGGCAATTTGAGGGCGTGGCATCCAAAATTTAACAAAAACCGAAATTGCAGAAGGCTCAAATAACACTAAATGCAAAATTTGAAGACTCTAGCTAGAAAGATGAATTAAATAGAATTTTATAACTAAATGAAGATATCGGTTTTTAATCGATAACATTGAAACGATAATAGTTATCGATTATCTGAAACAAACTCGATCGAATCGTGATATACACGAACTTCCAAAAAAATTTGAAGTCTCTAGCTCTTATATCTTCTGAGATCGACGCGTTCAAACATACGGACAGACGGACAGACGGACGGACGGACGGACAGACGGACAGACGGACAGACAGACAGACGGACAGGGCTAAATCGACTCGGCTTCTCTCCTGATCAAGAATATATATACTTTGTGGGGTCTGCCACGCCTCCTTCTGCCTGTTACATACATTTTCACAAAACCATTATACCCTTTTTTCCCATTTTCAATGGGTTCAGGGTATAAAAATTTCAAGTCTCTAGCTCATATAGGTTCTGAGAACGACGCGTTCATACATACGGACAGACGGACATGGCTATATCAACTCGGCTTGTCCCTGAATTCCCTGAATTCCTGAATTCCCATTTTCAATGGGTTCAGTATATAAAAACCGTTTCACACAGCTTTGCCACCTTTTGTGCTCAAGTTGATCTCTTCAAATCTTCGCTAGTTGCATATTATTGTTCGCGCAATTGTTGTTATGTGCTCTCTCGCTTGCGAAGATAGAGCGCTGATATATTGTTTTTGCCATCTGCTCTTCGTCATTATTGCACTCTCGATTTGATCTCTTGTAGTTCGGCAAAATTAATAAGTGTGCGCAAGCTAATCGTTGTGCGGATCAAACGTGTATGCGTGTTAACATATAAAAACAAGTAAGAAAACTCTAGTCGGGCGTCCCGACTAGGATATACACTGAACCCCGTGCTGCCTGCGTTTTTAAAAATACTGCATAATTGGCATTTAGTATAAACACACACAAAATTAAATTCAATTAATTTCCAATTGTTTAGCCAATAGCGCCATCTATGGTTCAATAGATTTATTGAACAGCTGATAATCCGCAAATCATAGCGCCACCTATTGGAAATATGTACACTAAAACTTGAAGGTCTTATAATTTGCTAGATGCACGCAGCTCAATGTGTATGTGTGTATGTGTGCACATGTATAGGAAAACAATTTGCTTTGCGCTGCTGGTCACGTGTTTGCCGATTGGCCAAACGTTTTGTTTAATAACTTCTGCGTGAAGTAATGAATTGCAACGATTTCTTCAGCTTATGATCAACATATTTTATTACATTTTGTCCAATTTTTAAAAATGTAAACCCATTCATTTACTGGCTTTGAATGCAACTAACCTCAATTTAAATATTTGGGGAAATTTGGAGCCGGTATCAAAAATTTAACAAAAATCAAAATTAGATAAAATAAATATAAAACTTACAAACTAGCTATAATAAAATAAAACTTAAAAACTAGCTATAAAGACGTGGGAGATATAATTTTATAACTAACATTCGATAATGTTTTTAATCGATAACAATAAAATTAAAATAGTTATCGACTTTTTTTTAACCAACTCGATCTTTTCGTGCTATTCACGGACCTACATAAAAAATTTCAAGTCTCTGGCTCGTATAGGTTCTGATAACAACGCGTTCATACATAAGGACAGACAGACAGACGGACAGACGGACATGGCTATATCAACTCGACTTGTCATCCTGATCAAGAATATATATACTTTATGGAGTCTGCCACGCCTCCTTCTGCCTGTTACATACCTCCGCCCTCCAACAAAAACATTATACCCTGATTTTCCCATTTTCAATGAGTTCAGGGTATAATAAGAAAGATAATTTATTGATATGCTCCGACTCCGAGGCCGCTCGACTAGGGTATACCCTGAACCCTGCGAAGAACCGCTATTCCGTACATTCTCCGTTTCTTTTATAATACGTATGTACATGTATGTTCATTACAAGCAACACATATATACACAGCCGAACGCACACACAAGTGGAAGTCGGTGCGTCAGCTGTTCTTGGGCTGCTATTTGCATGGCAATGCTATGGGAAATTAAATGTTTAATAACTTTTTTCTAGAGCAGCGATTTTGATCAAGCTTGTTAGGCGTGATCATGTCATCCATATGTATGTATGTGCAAAAGCACAAGCCTCTAGTATTTGAAATACGGGAGTTACAAATTTGAGACGAACAAAAACCGAAATTGTGTAAGGCCCAAATAATACTAAATGCAAAGTTTGAAGACTCTAGCTAAAAGATTCACAAAACAGGTAAAAGAACTCTAGTCGAGACCGCTCGACTAAGAGATCCGCTGAACCCTGCGAAGAACCACTATTCCAAGCGTTCATTGCACGCAAAACATACACACACATATACAGGCGAACGCACACACAAACACCAGTCGGGGTGTCAGCTGTTCTTTGGCTTCTGTTTGCATGGCAATGTTATGGGAAATTAAATGCTTAATAACTTTTTTTCTAGAGTAACGGTTTTGATCAAACTTGTTGGGCGTGATCATGTCATCCATATGTATGTATGTGCCAAAGCACAAGTCTCTAGTATTTGATATACGGAAGTTACAAATTTGAGGCGAAGAGGGCGTGGAATCTAAAATTTAATAAAAACCGAAATTGTGTAGGGCTTACATAACACTAAATGCAAAATTTGAATACTCTAGATAGAAAGATGAATTAAATAGAATTTTGTAACTAAATGAAGATATCGGGTTTTAATCGATAACATTAAATCGATGATAGTTATCGATTATTTGAAGCAAACTCGATCGAATCGTGATATACACGAACTTCCAACGACGCGTTCAAACATACGGACAGACGGACAGACAGATAGACGGACAGGGCTAAATAGACTCGGCTTCTCTCACTGATCAAGAATATATATACTTAATGGGGTCTGCCACGCCTCCTTCTACCTGTTGCATACATACGCCTTTCAACAAAACCATTATACCCTGAATTCCCATTTTCAATGGGTTCAGAGTATAACAAGTAAGAAAACTCTAGTCGAGACCGCTCGAGTAGGGTATACCCTGAACTCTGCGAAGAACCGCTATTCCAATCATTCTTCGTTTCTTTCATATTCATATGTATATGTATGTTCATTACAAGCCAAACATTCACACACACGCACAGGCGCACACACACACAAACGCCAGTCGCTGAGTCAGCTGTTCTTTGGCTGCTTTGGATGGGAGTGCTATGGGAAATTAAATTCTAACTAACTTTTTTTTTCCAGACGAACGATTTTGATCAAACTTGTTGGGCGTCATCATGTCATCCATATGTATGTATGTGCCAAAGCACAAGTCTCTAGTATTTGATATACGGGAGTTACAAATTTCAGGCGAAGGGGGCGTGGCATCCAAAATTTAACAAAAACCGAAATTGCGTAAGGCCCAAATAACACTAAATGCAAAATTTGAAGACTCTAGCTAGAAAGATGAATTAGATAGAATTTTATAGCTTAATTTAGATTTTCGTTTTTAATCGATAACAATAAAACGATAACAGTTATCGAATTTCTGAAACAAACTCGATTTTTTCGTGCTTTGCAGGAACCTACATAAAAAATTTCAAGTCTCTAGCTATTGTAGGTTCTGAGAACGACGCGTTCATACATACGGACAGACGGACAGACGGACGGACAGACGGACATGGCTATATCAACTCGGCTTGTCATCCTGATCAAGAATATATATACTTTATGGGGTCTGCCACGCCTCCTTCTGCCTGTTACATACATACGCCTTCCAACAAAAACATTATACCCTGAATTCCCATTTTCAATGGGTTCAGGGTGTTAAAATTGTGGCGACCTTGCATATAAAGACGTGGGAAATACAATTTGATAACTTCATTCTGATAACGTTTTAAATCGATAACAGTAAAACGATAGTTGTTATCGTTTTTTTTTAAACAAACTTGATCTGCGCACTCTATACAAGGATCTACATAAAATATTTCAACTCTCTAGCTCTTATAGGTTCTGAGATCGACGCGTTCATACATACGGACGGGCGGACGGACGAACGGGCGGACAGGGCTAAATTGACTCGGCTTGCCTCCCTGAACAAGAATATATATACATTATGGGGTCTGCTACGCCTCCTTATCCCTGTTACATACATTTCAACAAAAACATTATACCCTGATTTCCCATTTTTAATGGGTTTAGGGTATAACTAGATTACCGACCGAACGCAGAGGATAGTATTCTAAAATTCCTTAGTTTACATTATAATTCGGATTTAGTTGAAATTGATTTCAATTGAATAACATTTTTGGGAATCATGACTGGCAAGCGAGGAAAGAATCGGTCTATGGACGCGTCATCATCAGCGCGGATTGAAAGCCTGCTGAATGCTTATAAAAACGCTACAAACGATATAACGCGTATCAACAAATCGTTAAAAGACTACACAATATCGGTAAAGCTCTTTGAAATCGAATGTTGATTAGAAATATTAAACCGATATAGAGAAAACGCGTTTAAAATACAGCAAGATCTGGACGACATATAATTCAGATTTAGTGCCTCGATTAACATTAGATAAATTGTGTGTGTCAACCAAGGCACTACTAATGAAGCGAGGCAGTGACAGTCTTCCAAAACCGGAAAGTAATGGCAAGTCGACCATGATTAGCTCCATGTCACACACAAGACATCTACCTAACATTAAATTACAAAAATTTAGTGGAGAGTATTCCGTATACAAGACCCTTATAGGTCTGTTCGAGAATTTAGTTGACAATGATCCAGCTCTGTCAAACATAGAAAAGTTCAATCATTTGTTGTCGTAACTAGATCGAGAAACACTGTGTACTGTTAAACACTGTGTACAAGTAACAGACGAAATTCCCCAAAAGCTATAAAATAGTATATGACAACTAATGTCTCATACTCTTTAAAAGCATCTCCAAGCTGTTTGAAGTACCCAGTATGTCTGCACCATCAGCATCATCTTTGCGCAAGATGATTGATTCGGTGCGTGCCATTTATAAATCGCTGATATCGCTTGGATCTGATAAACAGATTTCCAATGCCATGTTGATACAGTTGCTTTAAACAGACGCTATCAACATTTGACAGCTGAAGAATCCCCGTCTGCATGCGTCTTAGGTCGTAAGATACCTCATGTTCACACCACAGGGTGATCAGGGGAACCAACGGCAGAGCCTTTTTATTGGGGCACTGGAATGTGTGACTAGCACTTCTCTGTAAATCATCATTACGCTCGGTCTTTTCCTCGCTTTTTATACTTATATCTCTTACTCTTAAATATATCTCTTACTGAAATAAAAAGTGAATTGTGCTACAATAAAACCGCGCGTTATCTTTTCCATAGCGCATCTTCAGCACATGCGTACATACATACATACCTGACGTGCCTCAAGGTTTCATGGTATAAGTTATTTATGTCCGTCCAGTGTGCCTTCCATTTCCATAATTCCTCCTCCGTGAACATTGTTGTGTTTTGCCACTCACATATGTATATACGTACATGTACAATTTGATATACATATGTACATACATACATATGTATCACCTATACCTACGGCTAAAGGAAACAACTGCAAGTGATTCTTAAAACACCAAACACCGCGATACTGTGTCAAAGCGCCACACACCAACAAATAAACAAATAATTTAATTAAATTTTGGTAGCCACGGCGGCTTTCACGTACGCGCTTGTATACATATGTATTGTATTAACCCCGTATTCCAGCCATTAGAAACAACAACAATTTAATAATTAACAAATTAACTATTACTTTATTCTAATGTGGTTTTATACGTTTTATATGCTGCGCTTGCCGCCAAAAATCAAAGTGAAGTGAGATGAAGAAACGATACCAAAGCTCGTACGTGAAAAGCTCATTCAGTGGCTTGTGCCGCGGAGCTTTATGTCTGTTGATCGCCGGACACCGAAAGCTCTCTTGGCACGGGTCTCCACATCCCTCCAATGTTTTTAAGCTTCAGCTACAATCCCTCATCCTGAGCGCAGGCTTCGTTTTCCGGTGCTTGAGTCGGTTGTCGCTGCATCTTCATGGGTACCTGTAACTGGAATTATTTTTAAATGACTCACCTCTCTGGTTAGCGTTTTCCCTCCTCCTTGCACTTGGACTATATACATTCTTCAGCACAATTTTGTCTCCGGGTTGGATATCCGATGCTTTGGCATCGCTTTCTCTTTGTCTGCTTTCTCTTTTCCCTTCTGTTTGTTCCAGCAATCCAAGTCCCTTTTCGAGGATTCACCGACATCACCCACAACGTCTCGAACATCCGGTATCTTGTCCCTAATGATCCGGTTAAACATCAATTCCGAAGGAGCTGTTCCTGTGGTTCCATGTGGTGTTACGTTGTACACCTTTCCCTTTCGACCACGCAATTTTAAGGCGTTTTACCAATGACTTGTTCATATTTTCAACTTCGCCATTCGCCTGTGGCCAATATGGTGGTGTCGTTATTTGGGTAATACCGTTGGTCCGACAAAAATCTTGAAGTTCGAGACTTACGAATTGCCGACCATTATCGGTTCTCAGCGTTCGTGGTATTCCCAAACGCGAAAATATCTCATCCATTTGCTCGATCAGCACCTTTGACGAAATAGTTTTTATAAACTTCAATTCCATGTATCTGGAAAAATAGTCGATCAACACCAGTACATAGTCATTGCTCGGTAAAGGTCCTAGTAAGTCAGATGAGACACATGGCCAAGGGCCTGCTGGAAACGCATGCCAATCCATAGGCGCTGGTTTACTTCCTAGCGATACGGAGATGCAGTCTCTACAGGCCTTAACAAATCCTTCTGCTTCCCGGTCGATCCTTGGCCACCACACCTTTGAACGTAATCTTCGTTTCATAGCCGATTCACCCGGGTGGACCTCGTGAGCCAGTTCGAGCACTTGCGATCGTAGTATTGTTGGTATAACTATTTTCGTTCCGCGTAAGAGTACATTTCCAACTGTCGATAACTCCTATCGGAACGGATAATATGTACTGGATGAGTTCGCCTCCCATGAGTTGGTGAAGATGGGTCATTGCATCAATTATTTCTTCGTCCTGCATACTTTTTTTCATGATTTCCGATATGGTTAGAGACTTTGGTACTCCTTTGGCTACAATTTGAAAGATATTTTGCTCATCCTGTAAGTTGACAAAGACGCGACACGGAATCTGCGATGTTTTCCTTTCCTGCTTTATAGATGACTCGGAATCGGTAGGACTGTAGGCGTAGTAACCAACGTTCAATACGTGCCGGTGGTTTCGAAGTTGGTTTGAAGATGGATTCCAATGGTTTATGGTCCGTTATCAGATCGAATTCCAGTCCTGCTAGGTAGTAGTAAAACTTCTCCACTCCCCATACCAGTGCCAAGCTTTCTTTCTCCGTTTGCGAATATCTCTTCTCAACATCAGTTAGGCTTTTATTGGCGAACGATACGATATGATGGTCGTTGTGATCATCAATCTGTACCAGAACATCTCCCAGTGCCACTGGACTTGCATCGGCTATAAGACATGTACGGAGATCTTTATTGAAGTATGACAGCTTTGTCACCTCGACGACTTGCTTCTTTAGCGTATCGAAGGCTTGCTGTTCTTTGTTGGTCCAATCAAATTTGGTATTCGCCTTTATTAATCATTTCAGTGGCGAGATCGGGTATAAATTTCCCCACGTATGTTACGAGGCCCAGAAAACTCCTTGACTCCTCCTTAGTTTTCGGCGCACGGAAGTCTGTGATTTAATTTTCACCGGATCCGCTTCAGTACCATGGTCCGATAGAATATGGCCAAGAAACTTGAGTTTTGTTGTTTTGTACACACATTTTTGCTTATTCAAAACAACGTTGTGGGTATCAAAGATTTTCAGAACCGCACTTAGCGCCTTGTCGTGTTCTTCTTCGTTTTTGTCAAAGACGTTGACATCGTCAATATAGTTCACAGCATTGGGGCAGCCTGCTAACAATTCCTTCAGCCGCCCCTGGAAAATTTCTGGAGCCGACTTAACTCCGAAAACAGTCTTTTATAACGAAATAGTCCCTTTTGTGTAATAAATGTGGTAATCTGCCGACTTGACTCATCGAGCTCCAATTGGTGATAAGCATTTTTCAAATCCAGCCTGGAAAAACATCTCGCCTCCCGTAGTTTGGTCATGAACATGTCGAATGTTGGCAGTGGGTAGCTTTCCCTCGAGATGGACAAATTCGCCCTACGCAATTACAACTGGTGAAATCCATGAACTCGGTCCATGGACTGGCTCTATAATGTCTTGCTGCACTGCCTGGCTTATTCTTTCTGCAATTTGGTCTTCTAACGCAGTCGGAAATCTCCGCATTGGCTGCTGCACTGGTCTGACATTGTGGTCTATGGCCAACCTCACAGGTGAAGCTTTCCATTTCGGAAAATGTGCGAACGAATCCACTCTATTTACGCCTAAACCAAATTTTAGGACGTTGAGTTGTACGGCTGTGTCCCGACCTAGTAATGATTGTCTACCATTTTCAATTACATAAAATGTAGCAATCATCTCTGGTCTTTCCTGAATTCTTATCGGAGCTTCAAAAACGTTAGTCACCTTCAGCACTTCATCCGAAGCATAGGCTCGAAACTGGGTAGACGAGTTGGTACGAACATTGAACACTGTCGCATGTACACTATTCAGTTGCAGCCAATCGCCACGGCTTATCAGGATATACCGTGATCCGGAGTTAATTATCATTTGCAGCTGGGATCCCCCAACTAGACATGATACGGTTTCTTCTCCTTCTGGCTCACCAGTTATTTTAAAACAGTTCGACCAACTGTTGCCGCTGTGACATTTAGTCTCCTCCTCGTCGATGGCGCGCACCTGGTACTGTGAGGTTCGTGGTCGCTTGCGTTGATTATCATATGATTCCAAAACGTCTCTTCAATGTGGTCTTACACATTCGAGCATAATGTCCGAGCCGGGAACATTTATTACATTTTGAGTTTCTTGCCGGGCATGCCGTACTGCGTTCATCACGGTCTGTTGCTGTCATTTTTTTTTTTTTTTTTGGACGGCAATTTTCTTCACGACATCGGCATCCGACGGAATCACCATTGCCTCTGACTGCTGATTCACTTGCCCTTCAACTGTGCACATATTTATTATCTCCTCCAGCTTGGGCTCCGCTTCTAATAGCTTCTTTTTCAACGCAGTCTTAGCCCAGGCATCAATGATTTTATCAGCGATGCAGATTTCCTCAATTTCGATCTTGGTGGCTCCAAAAGAGCATTTATTGGCTTGTTGTCTTAGCCGCAGCAAGAACTCAGCGAAGCACTCTCCTTGGCGGGGCACCATGCTGCGAAACATGTGCGTTTCGAATACGGCGTTACGTTGTGGTGAAAAATATTCATTTAATTTATCCACCAGTGGAGTAAATACTTCATTTTCCTTTGTCGTATCGTATGGAACTAAAGCGGCTGGAAGGCTGTACACTACCTCTTGTAGCTGTGGTCCAGTGTTGCCGGCGCCTCTACACAAAAAAAGGACGGTTGAGCCCAGAAAAAAGACAAAAAACCGACAGATTTTTTTTTAAAAAGGACAAAAAACCGGACAAACAATTTAAACAAAAAAACAAGTAAGAACGTTGCTGTCGGACGCAACCCACAGCGAAATACTATTTCACGCCCCAACAGCACACAGGGGCATCTATCACATTACATTTTTTTAAATTTAACCTTAAATCCCACTGTCGCCGCTTAAATTAGCTGCAGATTAAAACTTTTCATTGGAGGTAGCCAGACAGTTTCAATTAGAATCGAAGCTTAGAACCCTTACCTTAGCAAAAACACGCACCTAATTCGAGAGAGATGGCATCTCTCAAAATAAGAGAGGTGACAACTCACAAAATGAGAGAAGTGGCAACTCTGAAAATGTGATTTAAGTTCGTTGGCGAGCGTAGAGGTGTGGACTCGAACCCCGGTGCGGTCATATTGATATTTTTGTTATATTTTCTTTATTTAGTTATTTTGTATTAATAAAATATTCTTTTCAAACCCATATATATAATTTGGCAAATCAAAAGACAAGGTCAAAGGTCACAAAGTCATTATGTGGCGCGTTATTGGCTCAGAAGCTGCAGATGTTTCAGTTTTGATTTGCCACGCCCCCAGTGGCCGTAGGCAAATAATTTTTGGCATGCGCATAGAGTGGGCGTTTAAGAATATAAGTGTAAAGTTTGGATGCTTACATTCGAAAAATGCGAAAATTACAGGGTATTTTTCTGTATGTCACGCCCCTTTTGGGGCGTAACAATAATTTTTAGGGAATCGATAGAGGAGGCCCCAGTAACGTAGCATCCAATTTTGAAGCTTCTAGCACTAAAACTGTGGGAGATATAAGCTGATATTTGTTGCCACGCCCCCTGAAGGCGTAGATATATCCGCCATAGCTTATCGGTCGTGGGATGTTAACCCGAGTATATATACCAAGTCTCAAGTCTCTAGCATCAATAGTGCTAAAAATATAACGAAACTAGTAAAATCACTATATATTCAGATCCGATTTGCCACGCCCCTAGTAGGCGCGGCCATAAAATTTTTTGGGTGATCTTTATAGGATCGTAACAGTAACCCACGTGCCAAATTTGGGCGTTCTAGCTTTAAAACTGTGGAAGATACAGTTTGACCCGATTTGCCACGCCCCCAATGGGCGTAGATATATCCGCCATAGCTTGATTTTGATTTTGGGATGTCGACATGAGTGTTCATTTAAAATCCCAACTCTCTAGCCCTTCTAGAAGTAGTGTTTCTGAGATACAGGAAAATGCATTTTCCGATTTGCCACGCCCCTAGTGGGCGTATCGGGAAAATCTTGACACTTTATCAGACGAGGGTATACACGAGTATATATTTCAAATTTCAAGTCTCTAGCTTCAATAGCGTCGAAATGGTTTGCGTTCATACGGACAGACGGACAGACGGACGGACGGACAGCATGACGGACATTGCACAAAACCAATATACTATATCACTACGTGAAATAGTATAATAAACAAACAAGTAAGAAAACTCTAGTCGAGACCGCTCGACTAAGAGATCCCCTGAACCCTGCGAAGAACCGCTATTCCAAGCTTTCTTTGTTTCTTTTATGTACACATGCATATGTACGTTCACTTCAAACAAAACATACACACACACGCACAGGCGCACACACACAAACGCCAGCGAGAGTCAGCTGTTCTTTGGCTGCTGTTTGTATGGCAAAGCTATGGGAAATTAAATGTTTAATAACTTTTTTTCTAGAGTAACGATTTTGATCAAACTTGTTGAGCGTGATCATGTCATCCATATGTATGTATGTGCCAAAGCACAAGTCTCTAGTATTTGATATACGGGAGTTACAAATTTGGGGCGAAGGGGGCGTGGCACCCAAAATTTAACAAAAATCGAAATTGCGTAAGGCCCAAATAACACTAAATGCAAAATTTGAAGACTCTAGCTTTAAAGATGAATTAGATAGAATTTTATAGCTGAATTTAGATTTTCGTTTTTAATCGATAACAATACAACGATAACAGTTATCGAATTTCTGAAACAAACTCGATATGCGCGCCCTATACTGGGACCTACAAAAAAATTTGAAGTCTCTAGCTATTGTAAGTTCTGAGATCGACGCGTTCATACATACGGACAGACGGACAGGGATAAATCGACTCGGCTTGTCTCCCTGATCAAGAATATATATACTTTATGGGGTCTGCCACGCCTCCTTCTGCCTGTTACATACATACGCCTTCCAACAAAAACATACCCCTGATTTCCCATTTTCAATGGGTTCAGGGTATAAAAACGTTCAATGAATTTATATTCCTTCATCCACGAATCGCGGAACTTTTGCGTATAAATTTCTTTTGACATGATCAAGCTTTAAAAATTATAACACAAATAGCGATATTCGATAAGTCTCACTTTGATTATACATTTATGAGCAGGGTTGCATCGCATTGAAAAGTGATTGCCGGAGCAAAACAAAAACAATTTTCAAGAGATGTCATGTAGTTCAAAATAACAAATTGTACAAGCACTCAGAAATATTTAAAAAGCATGAAAAAACGCTAAGTCAGCTGTTCTCTGGCTGCTGTTTGCATGGTAATGCTATGGGAAATTAAATGTTTAATAACTTCTTTTGTAGAGCAAAGATTTTGATCAAACTTGTTGGGCGTAATCATGTCATCCATATTTATGTATGTGCCATAGCACAAGTCTCTAGTATTTGATATACGGGAGTTACAAATTTGAGGAGAAGGGGGCGTGGCATCCTAAATTTAACAAAAAACCAAATTGCCTAAGGCTTACATCACACTAAATGCAAAATTTGAAGACTCTAGCTAGAAAGATGAATTATATAGAATTTTATAGCTTAATTTAGATTTTCGTTTTAAATCGATAACAATAAAACGATAACAGTTATCGAATTTCTGAAACAAACTTGATATTTTCGTGATATACAGGAACCTACATAAAAAATCTCAAGTCTCTAGCTCTTGTAGGTTCTGAGAACGACGCGTTCATACACACGGACAGACGGACAGACGGACATGGCTATATCAACTCGGCTTGTCATCCTGATCAAGAATATATATACTTTATGGGGTCTGCCACGCCTCCTTCTGCCTGTTACATACATACGCCCTCCAACAAAAACATTATACCCTGATTTCCCTGATTTTCCCTGATTTCAATGGGTTCAGGGTATAAAAAGGACAGATCTGTCCGCAAAAAGGACAAAACGGCAACACTGCTGTGGTCCGCCGAGATGCAGTAATTTCCGCTTTTTAATTGCCGATGAAATTTCTTCTGTGTCCACATAGATATTGAAAGAAGTCATTTCTCCCACTCTTTGCGCCACAACGATTTTTCTATGTTGGCGCACAGAAATGGTTTAATTTCATCCATCCTGCTGATTTGTTTTAGCTTGCACTTTAATTCGCGCTCAGCTTCTGATTCTTTTCAGATGATTTCGCTTGGACAGCCATGCTGTGTACAACTTCTGGTATTTTTGAGATATTTTCAGCTTGCACGGGCGGTAGTTCTGCCTTGCTCAGCTGTTTGCCTTTTTATACCCTGAACCCATTGAAAATGGGAAATCAGGGTATAATGTTTTTGTTGGAGGGCGTATGTATGTAACAGGCAGAAGGAGGCGTGGCAGACCCCATAAAGTATATATATTCTTGATCAGGATGACAAGCCGAGTTGATATAGCCATGTCCGTCTGTCCGTCTGTCCGTCCGTCTGTCCGTCTGTCCGTATGTATGAACGCGTCGTTCTCAGAACCTACAATAGCTAGAGACTTGAAATTTTTTATGTAGGTTCCTGTATATCACGAAAAGATCGAGTTTGTTTCAGAAATTCGATAACTGTTATCGTTTTTTTGTTATCGATTAAAAACGAAAATCTACATTAAGCTATAAAATTCTATCTAATTCATCTTTCTAGCTGGAGTCTTCAAATTTTGCATTTAGTGTTATGTAAGCCTTACGCAGTTTCGGTTTTTGTTAAATTTTGGATGCCACGCCCCCTTCGCCTCAAATTTGTAACTCCCGTATATCAAATACTAGAGACTTGTGCTTTGGCACATACATACATATGGATGACATGATGACGCCCAATAAGTTTGATCAAAATCGTTCGTCTAGAAAAAAGTTATTAAACATTTAATTTCCCATAGCATTGCCATGCAAGCAGCAGCCAAATAACAGCTGACTCAGCGACTGGCGTTTGTGAGTGCTTGCGCCTGTGTATGTGTGTGTGTATGTTTTGTTTGTAATGAACATATATATACTTATGTATATTAAAGAAACGGAGATTGCTTGAAATTGCGGTTCTTCGCAGGGTTCAGGGTATACCCTAGTCGAGCGGTCTCGACTAGAGTTTTCTTACTTGTTTTCTTTTGGCTTGTCTTAGAGTCGCCTTAACACTCTCTCGACTCAGCCTATGTACGCACTTACATATATATTTTTGTAATTCTTGCTTGTGGCCGCGTCTGGCACACGCGTTGCTTCGTGTATAACCTCACTTTTCTTCTTTTTTTTTTAGGTCGCGTTTTCTTTCTTTTCTGTGTTTCCTCCTTTTTACCTCGTCGCCAATGTATTAACCCCGTATTCCAGCCATTAGAAACAACAACAATTTAATAATTAACAAATTAACTATTACTTTATTCTAATGTGGTTTTATACGTTTTATATGCTGCGCTTGCCGCCAAGAATCAAAGTGAAGTGAGATGAAGAAACGATACCAAAGCTCGTACGTGAAAAGCTCATTCAGTGGCTTGTGCCGCGGAGCTTTCTGTCTGTTGATCGCCGGACACCAAAAGCTCTCTTGGCACGGGTCTCCACATGTATGTTTATCGATGCATACATACATATGTACATATGTATTTGGCATAGGCGCAACAACATTTGCACTACGATAATAATTGCAGCTACTCCGATTGGCTTTCCGCAATTTAAAACTTATAATTTAAAAACAACAAGTAAGAAAACTCTAGTCGAGACCGCTCGACTAGGGTATACCCTGAACCTTGCGAAAAACCGCTATTCCAAACAATCTCCGTTTCTTTAATATACATAAGTATATATATGCTCATTACAAGCAACACATACACACACACATACACAGGCGCAAGCACACACAAACGCCAGTCGGTGCGTCAGCTGCTCTTGGGCTTCTTTTTGTATGCCAATGCTATGGGAAATTAAATGTTTAATAACTTTTTTTCTAGAGTAACGATTCTGATCAAACTTGTTGGGCGTAATCATGTCATCCATATGTATGTATGTGCCAAAGCACAAGTGTCTATTTGATATAAGGGAGTTACAAATTTGAGGCGAAGGGGGCATGGCACCCAAAATTTAACAAAAACCGAAATTACGAAAGGCCCAAATAACACAAAATGCAAAATTTGAAGACTCTAGCTATAAAGATGAATTAGATAGAATTATATAACTGAGCATCGATTTCGTTTTTAATCGATAACATTAAAATTAAGACAGTAATCGTTTTTTTTTTTAACAAACTCGATCTTTTCGTGCTATACAGGAACCTACATAAAAAATTTCAAGCCTCTAGCTCTTATAGGTTCTGAGAACGACGCGTTCATACATACGGACAGACAGACGGACAGACGGACAGGGCTAAATCGACTCGGCTTGTCTCCCTGATCAAGAATATATTGTAATCATCGTACCGTGTTTAAATGATAACGCTCGAGCTTCTGCTCGCTTTGGCTTTTGGTTTTCGAATGATTCTTTATTTTAGGTTTTGAATAAGCTTAGCCTAAATACGTAATGTATACATAAAAGAGTTCTGCCGCTGAGAGCAGCGACAGAATGGGAGAGCGTAGCATATATACATATGTATGTATATGCAGACGGTATATACATAAACGCATAAATGCTTATGCTGCAGATCTCACGCTGCAGGCCCGTCTACATATAGCCGGATCATATGACGGCTTATGTGCGGATGCATTACGTAAACACAGCGACAAAGTGCCACTGTGTATATGAGTGTAATACTCTAACTGACGATGGTCATATGCTTATTTAACGTACAACATGCTACACCTCCCCTTTTAAAAAAATAACGTAATATAATGTAGTTATTTAATATAAAAATAGTTACTAATATTATTTTATTTTTATATAATTATTTATTATGTTGTATTATGTTGACAAATAAAAAATTTTTTTTTCTCTTTTTTTTTTAGTTTTTTTTTTTTTCAAAAAACTTTTATATTTATCTATATATATATATATATATATACTTATTTTCTTTTCCTTTTTTTTTTTTTTTTTTACTCATTTATCTTTTTATACTATTTCACGTAGTGATATAGTATATTGGTTTTGTGCAATGTCCGTCATGCTGTCCGTCCGTCTGTCCGTCTGTCCGTCTGTCCGTATGAACGCAAACCATTTCGACGCTATTGAAGCTAGAGACTTGAAATTTGAAATATATACTCGTGTATACCCTCGTCTGATAAAGTGTCAAGATTTTCCCGATACGCCCACTAGGGGCGTGGCAAATCGGAAAATGCATTTTCCTGTATCTCAGAAACACTACTTCTAGAAGGGCTAGAGAGTTGGGATTTTAACTGAACACTCATGTCGACATCCCAAAATCAAAAAGCTATGGCGGATATATCTACGCCCATTGGGGGCGTGGCAAATCGGGTCAAACTGTATCTTCTACAGTTTTAAAGCTAGAACGCCCAAATTTGGCACGTGGGTTACTGTTACGATCCTATAAAGATCGCCCAAAAAATTTTATGGCCACGCCTGCTAGGGGCGTGGCAAATCGGATCTGAATATATAGTGATTTTACTAGTTTCGTTATATTTTGAGCACTATTGATGCTAGAGACTTGAGACTTGGTATATATACTCGGGTTAACATCCCACGACCGATAAGCTATGGCGGATATATCTACGCCCTCAGGGGGCGTGGCAACAAATATCAGCTTATATCTCCCACAGTTTTAGTGCTAGAAGCTTCAAACTTGGATGCTAGGTTACTGGGGGCCTCCTCTATCGATTCCCCAAAAATTATTGTTACGCCCCAAAAGGGGCGTGACATACAGAAAAATACCCTGTAATTTTCGCATTTTTCGAATGTAAGCATCCAAACTTTACAGTTGTCTTCTTAAACGCCCACTCTATGCACATGCCAAAAATTATTTGTCTACGGCCACTGGGGGCGTGGCAAATCAAAACTGAAACATCTGCAGCTTCTGAGCCAATAACGCGCCACATAATGATATTCTGACCTTTGACCTTGTCTTTTGATTAGCCAAATTATATATATGGGTTTGAAAGGAATATTTTATTAATACAAAATAACTAAATAAAGAAAATGTAACAAAAATATCAACATGACCGCACCGGGGTTCGATGCCACACCTCGCCAACGAACTTATGTTTATCACATTTTCTGAGTTGCCACCTCTCTCATTTTGGGAGCTGCCACCTCTCTTATTTGGAGAGATGCCACATCTCTCGATTTAGGTGCGTGTTCTTGCTAAGGTAAGGCAATCGAGATAAATCGAGAGAGGTGGCATCTCTAAGCTTCGATTCTAATTGAAACTGTCTGGCTACCTCCAATGAAAAGTTTTAATCTGCAGCTGATTTGAGCGGCGACAGTGGGGATTTAAGGTTAAATTTAAAAAAATGTAATGTGATAGATTCCCCTGTGTGCTGTTGGGGCGTGAAATAGTATTTCGCTGTGGGTTGCGTCCGACAGCAACGTTCTTACTTGTTTAACCTATCTTTATGAACTTTTTGCTCTTTATTTTTCTTATTCTTTATTATTATATTATTATTTTTTTCTATGCTAATTACTTTAAAGGGTCCTATATAAGATGATTCTAATTTATGACCTGTTTCATTCTTTAAGTAAACTTGGTCTCCTATTTCTATTTTAAAATCTAATACTTTCCTATCATTTATTTCTTTTTGCTTAGCTTTATTTTTTTCTAATAATATTCGAGCTCTCTTATACGCGTTTTCTAATCTAAATTTAACTTCCTTAGAGTAATCTTCTATATTATATATAGGTTCTATAGTGTTTAAGCTATTAAATTGTATTGGTAGGGTGTTTTGTCTCACCAAATACTAGTTCATATGGACAATAATTATGAGTTACTGATGGTGTTGTGTTGAAACAATACACGAAATACTGTAACCATATGTCCCAATCAGTTTTATCTACTGAAATATATGAACGAATATACTCATTGAATGTCCTATGACTTCTTTCAATGGTACCTAATGTCTGGTGGTGGTGTGCTGTAGATGTTATGTTATCAATTTTTAAATATTTGCACAAGTCAGTAATGATTGAATTTTTATATTCTGTTCCCATGTCCGTAATGAACGTCTTCATTGGACCGTACTTCAGAATAAAAGATTCGAATATGGCTTTTGCGACAGTTGTTGCGCTCTTATTTGGAATAGGAATTGCTACTAAATACTTAGTCAAATCACATATTAAAGTGATTGCATATTCATTCCCATTTTCCGAACGTGGTAGTGGACCAATTGTGTCTACTATCACTCTGTCAAAAGCATATTGTGGAGTCTCGGTTATTATCATAGGTGCACTTGTATGCTTCGTCGTTTTCGACGTCAGGCATTTTGGACATTTATTAATGTATTCTTTTACATGTTTAGTCATGTTTTTCCAATAATATTGTCTCTTTATTTTCGCAATTGTTTTATTAATTCCTGTATGACCTCCTTGAATTGGATCGTCATGGAATGTAGACAGTATAGCTTCTTTTTCTTCATCAACTTGGATGAGGGTCACCGGCTTGAGTAGCGCTACTCGTAATGATTTTAAATTATTATTGCCCATATTTTTGAAAGTATCTATTGAAATTGATTCAAAGATCTTTTCGCTCGGTGCCACTTTTAGTTGGCTGATTTTAAATACACCGGCTTGCCATTCAAGCCTTTGGAAAAACTGACCTAAATCGAGAGTTCCATTGGAGTACAAATCGCTAACATTAAATCTTGCAATAATTTTTCTTCCATGTTTCAATAAACATGTGGAATCTGTTATTCGCAAGGTCACTACTTTTCGTACCTCGTCATTTGTGATGACTTCGTATACGTTGGGCTTAGAAGCTTTTTCAAGACTTTGCCTTGGCAATAGTTCTTGTTTATTTTCTGCGCAGAAATTCTTTTGTCTACTTTGGTGCCTGGTAGTGACTTTCAGGACTTTTCTATTCAAATCAATGAGATCGGATATTGTTATCCTTGATAGAGCATCTGCTACAAAATTGTCTTTACCTCTCAGATACTCAACTGTAAAATCATACTCTTCCAGTTCGAGTCGCATGCGTGTTAATTTAGAACTTGGATTTACCATAGAAAATAAATATGTTAAGGGTCTGTGATCTGTTTTAACTGTAAAGTGTTTGCCATATATATATGGTCGAAAATGTGTTATTGCCCAATGTAATGCTGATAGTTCTTGTTCTGTAGTACTCTTATTGCTTTCACCTTTAGTGAATGCTCTAGATGCATATGCAACTGGGAGTTGGAGTCCATTATAGTTTTGAGTTAAAACTGCTCCACATGCTTGTTTGCTTGCATCTGTGATTATACAAAATTCTTTGTTAAAATCTGGGTACTGTAATAGATTTGGTTGAACAAGTGCCTTTTTGAGGTATTGGAATGCTTTTTCACATTCAGCGGTCCATTCAAATGGGACATTCTTTTTACATAATCTAGTTATGTGCCGTGAATATTCGGCGAAGTTTTTTATAAATCGTCTATAGTAATTGCAAAATGCAACGAATCTTCTAGCGCTATCTGCGTCCGTAGGGACTGGATAATTATTGATAACATCAAATTTTTTATCATCAGGGAGTATTCCCTTATCTGTGCATCTGTGACCTAAAAACGTCACCTCGTGCATGAAGAATGAACATTTTTCTGGATGTAATTTGAGATTGTGTTTTCTACAAAGTTTGAAAACATCTGTTAGATTTTTAATCATATGTTGTTCAGAACAACCAATAACGATTAGATCATCCATATAAAGGAAAGCTTGTGTAGGCTCTAGGCCTGAAAATGCTATTGTCATCATTCTCTGAAATGAATTAGGCGCTATTTTTAAGCCAAATGGTAATCGCGTGAAGCGATAGGTACCATTGCTTGTTGAAAAAGACGTTATATTTCTTGAGTTTTCCTCAAGCTCGATTTGATGGAAACCTGACATTAAGTCAAGGCATGAAAAATATTTAGCTCGACCCAATTGATCAAGAATATCATCAATTCTAGGGAGTGGAAATTTATCTGACAGCAATTTTTTGTTTATTTGACGATAGTCGATTACTAATCGCCATCTTTTATCTTTAGTGCCTGGAATGGCCTTCTTTGGTACTAATAAGAGTGGGCTATTATAGGGTGATACAGACGGTTCAACAATTTTTTGTTCAATTAACTTTCCAACTTGATGCTGGATTTCTTCTATTTGGCTATGCGGACATCGATAATTTTTTACATATACTGGCCCGTCGTCTTTAAGTCTTAACTGTTGTTTATAGAAATTGTTTGTTGTGATTGGTTCGGATTCAAGTCCGAACACATCACTATACTGGGTGCATATTTCCTCAAGTGGTTTTTTGAATAGTGTTGGAAAATTTTTCCTTAACTTGCTAATCACGGTTTCTGTTCTATTATTATTGAGATTTTGAACTACTTCGTAGTTCGAAAGTGCTTCGAATTTTAAGTTATTTATGCCTACAGTTTGGCATGTATCTGTAGTATTTAGGAATCGGACAAAAGCATTATGGGCTGTTACAATCGTATTTGCAACATAGACACCCTGTTTAATTTCCTGATTTGGAATTAAAATGTTTTCTTCTGTTGAAGATAACTCAATTTTACGTATCACTTGTGATCTTGCTGGTAGAAGTGTGGAATTAGTACCAGAACTAAACGTTATTGGAACATAGATAGGATACGTTAAATTTTGTGGTCTAATTATAAACCAATCATCTGAACTATTGTAATCTAACTGGCAATTGTATTTTTTAATAAAATCTAATCCGATTATTCCATCGCAAGGAATTGCGAAATCCGCATGAAGTATATGGAATTCATATGGAATAATGTACTTGTCTGTCTGTAATTCAATTGAAGCTAATCCTTTGGAGTTTATTACTCCTTCTCCTATACCTCGAATATCTATGATTCTATTTGCTTGGATGTCGTGAAAGACATCAGAATTTTCCTTTATAATTGAAATATCTGCACCTGTATCTATTAAGAATATTATTTTTTTATTTGTTGCAACATTTTTGAATGATACAAAATTGTTGAGACTTAAGTTGACAGTATATATTTTACTATTTAACCTTGTGTATCTGGAGGGGTTTGGGAGTTTCCCGACTTATCTTGGGCGAGACGGACATTATAGTTGTTGTTATTATTACGGTTGTTCCCGTTTTGGTTATTGCCTCGGTTGGAATTATTCCTACCTCTGTTATAACCTCGACCACCTCTGTTGTTATTTCCATAATTGTTGGAATTGTTATTAGGGTGGTAGTTACCTCGGCCATTGCCTCTTCCTCTGTGGGAATAGTAACCACCGCCCCTACTATTGCGGCCTCGCTGAAATAATACTGTACTTGTACTTCCAGTCATTTCTGTGCTGCAATGAATATATTTACTCATTACATCATTGAAAGTAACGAAGTTTCCAGCTTCCAATATTATTTTCAGTTTCTCATGCTCACAATTCTTAATCATTGCAGAAACAGACTCGTTTGTGGAGAATTTCTCTGCATTGTTTGGGTCTAGGCCGTTATCAATGAAGGCTGCCTCCAGTTGTTTTCGCAAATTGTCTATTTCAGTTGCGTACTGGGTGGCAGTTTTACCTTTTTGTTTTATATTCAATAATTTAGCTTTTATTACGTCGGGAGATTCTCCTTTTACGTTTTCTTTAAGCTTATTTATTATTCCAGCTATAGTGGTCTCGTCTTGTACCTTATACAAGATTGTGCCAATTATTTTTGACTTTACGACCTCTACTGCTATATCTTCCTGATCGCCTTTGGTTCTATTTACAAGGTTCAATGCTGTTATGAACCGATTTAACGTCAACTTTTTACCGTCAAATTCGGGTACTGAAGAGGAAACCTGCTTCACGTATTCCCAGTCCAAAGCGGTCTGATTAGCCATTGTTTCTATATTTTCTTTCAATAGTTCAGTATCGCTTTCGCTATCCGAATTTATTACAGGTTTGGACTCATCCAAATCTTGTAATTGGTTTTCGGCAAATCAAGTTCGTTGATATTTGCAGGGATTATTATATCAACACTCCTTCTAATGCTGATATTTTGCAATCTTTCACGGAGTGATTTGATTGTTTTTTGACATTGACATTTGTGTTCACATGTCAATTTTTCATACACCTGATTTACTGTTGTTACTATATTATTATATTGATCTGTTAAAATGCGCAAATGATGTATCACTGTTTCTGTTTTTATTATTTTATCAGAATTGATACATTTGTATGATTTCCCGAATTTGTCTTTGAAATCATCAATGGTATTCACTAACGCACTCCATTCCATTTCTTAGTGGAAAAATGGAGATCTTAGCGTTTTAAGCGCAACATCAATATAGTAGTAACACCAAGTGTTTTTTTTTTTGTTATAAACTAACCAACCATACAGTTGTTATGCCTACAAATTGGTTATATTCTTTATATCTTATCTAACTCCTGTGCTCGGCTCTAATATTTTTTCTTAATGCATCTATTATGCAGCTTATATAATTTGGTTAATGTATTTGCCAGAAGCAAAACAACTATTATAACAATTAAAATTGTTATGAATTTTAAATCTGGAGAAGTTGATTCAACATTGTTGATGACATTTGCGGTTGAGTCCGCGACTTTCGAATTATGGTCTATCATGATTATGGTTTCTACAAAATCCTCTGCTAGGTCAACTTTTGAAATTGAATTTGATATCATTTACGTTTCGTAATAAAAAAAATTTTTTATTATTGATTTTTTTTTTTTGATAATTGCGAGAGAAAAAAAAAATTTTTTTTTTGTGTAAGAAAAGTATTTTTCTTTTAATTTAATCCCTATTTCTTTTAATCCCTATTTTGTCAACGCAGTGACTCCTGTCTAATTGTTTGTATGGCTTTACAGGCCATACATCTATCGGGCAGAAAAGGTTCCGCTCGATTTAACATAAAATGTCTTAAAGTATACAATTTCATTTCTTAAAATAAACAATTTCTTAAATATTATTATAGTTTTTTTTTACGTTGGGCGCTCTTTGTAGCGCTGTCGGTCACATGGGCACAGCTTGTCGCGCTGGCGGGGCCGGTGCTGGTCGCACAGGCTGTTGGGGAGCCGGCGCTGGTCCGTCTGCAGCACGTGTATCTACAGTGCGCAGTCTCTAATGGTCCAGGGCAGTCCGCCGGGCACTCCTTGCTCTTCTTTGGGATGATTCAGTTGTTGTTTGTTCCATATTGATTTGTTGTTGATTTGTGGCTGCATCATCATAATGTTGTTGTTGGTATGGTTGTTGTTGTTCTTGTGGTTGTTTTATATCCCAGTTTTAGCGTTTATATAGTTTACGACTTGGTTGCTGTTGATGTTTGTTGCTTGTTGACGACGCAGTGTTGTTCTACTTCTGTTGCTTGTTGGTTTGGTTAGGAATTGATAGAGGAATCGAGCAAAGCGCCAGCCCAGCGAACGTTGTTCTTCTTGTTGCTGGTATTTAGAGATTGTTGGATGTTGTTGTTTCTTATGTTCTGTCGCCTTGCCGTTGCAGCTGTTGTTGTTGACTTTGCCATCAGTTGGAGGATCATTTAGCTTTTATATCTCGCAGTTTTTTAATAACGCGCACGTAGTATGTTGTTTTATTTCAAGTCTTTATTCACTGCTTTTGTGACACTTGTCACGGTCGCCATGTAATCATCGTACCGTGTTTAAATGATAACGCTCGAGCTTCTGCTCGCTTTGGCTTTTGGTTTTCGAATGATTCTTTATTTTAGGTTTTGAATAAGCTTAGCCTAAATACGTAATGTATACATAAAAGAGTTCTGCCGCTGAGAGCAGCGACAGAATGGGAGAGCGTAGCATATATACATATGTATGTATATGCAGACGGCATATACATAAACGCATAAATGCTTATGCTGCAGATCTCACGCTGCAGGCCCGTCTACATATAGCCGGATCATATGACGGCTTATGTGCGGATGCGTTACGTAAACACAGCGACAAAGTGCCACTGTGTATATGAGTGTAATACTCTAACTGACGATGGTCATATGCTTATTTAACGTACAACATGCTACAATAAATACTTTATGGGGTCTGCCACGCCTCCTTCTCCCTGTTACATACATTTCAACAAAAACATTATACCCTGATTTCCCATTTTCAATGGGTTCAGGGTATAAAAAGAGGAGTGCAATTGGTCTAAGACAACGCGCGTGTTTAAACAAAAACAAAGAAATAATTAATTAAAACGCACTAAATTACAGCTGCAAAACCTACTACCGGCAAAACAGCTGATGCGCGATCAGTGTTGGCACCCGAGTTCCAAGCCGTGACTTTTTGTCATTCCGTGCAAAATACTGCAAACCCCACTACCGGCACAACAGCTGAGCTGTAATCAGTGTTGGCACTCAAATTCAAGCCGTGACTGAGACTGTTTCCCAAATATTTTTTTATTTTCAATGTTTATACATTTCCGAATTGTTATTATTATATAAACAAACAAAAAATAAATAAATAAATAATAAAATTTAAAAAAAAAAATAATAAAAAAAAATTTTTTTTTATATAGTTCCATATACCTACAATCTGGACACATTTGTTTTCTTTTCGGACTACACACGACGCAACAAACAATAAAGCATTTATCATATAACTAATCCGTGTACAGTCTACTACCTGTCATTGCGTTTTTCACCGGTTTGGTCCGATAATAACCTTTCTCCCAGATCGCTCACTCTATAATATACACTGAACCATCTAAGGCTGATAAGAAGTCCGCTAGCCTTACGGTTTCAAGTCCCACAGACACTTGGTCCGAAACCCCGTCGAAGCCTCGTCCAGTGCTAACCAAGCGCACCCCCATTCGTACCTGTACAGCGACCTCTCGTAGCCACAGCGGGTCTCCAACTTCTCGGCCTCTCACTTCCTCCGTATCTAATCCTCGCAAGAGAATCTCTCCGACTCCGACGGTCGTCGTGACTGAGCCGGGGTTTCCCATACTCACTCGGTCCACTTTTCAACAGCTCTAATTGTCACTTTCCGACTTCATTGCTACATGCGATGCCTTGACGATGTTCGAGGCTCGCGAAAGTGAGGCTCTAAGTGCAGCTGAAGTCGCTTTGGGCGAATGTGGAATCGGAATATACCCGCTGCCACAGGGCCTTCACTGCCCAAAACCTTGAAGAGAGTCAGATGATGTTAAGCACTATCAAGGCAAAGCACGAATACTGCTATATGCTGTACGTGCGATGCGTAACTCTCTTCAGGGAACGCATCGATCAGATATCGGCTCAGACTATCCTCGCTTCAGCTAGGCCTCCGACTTCCCAAGGTCATCGGTTGCCTCCATGTGGGCTCGAGATTTTCGAAGGCGACAGCCTTGCGTGGCCAACATTCCGCGATTTGTTCTCTGCGATATATATACACAATCCATGTCTGGCAGAAGTTGAGAAACTCTACGACCTCTGCTCTAAGACCCGCGGTAAAATCAAAACTATCGTCTCAAACTCCCCATTAACGAATGAGGGCTTCCAGTCCGCGTGGGACAATCTCACTGCGCGGTACGAGAATGATCGACTGTTGATCATGACGCAAGCCAAGCCGCTGCTCCAAATTCCCATAGTTGCGCAGGAATCAGGACAGCTCTTGCGCGAGTTGCAGATGGCTTTTCAAGGATGCTTGACTGCCTTAGAGCGCTCGTGAGCTAGTACAGAGAATTGGCATATTCTTCTTATAGCAATCTGTACGAGCAAGCTACCCAAATCAACTATCCTGTTGTGGGAGCAATCCGACCCGAATTGCAGTTTCATCCTGAGATGACCTGAAATGTTTCCTGACGGATCGCTATCGCGTGCTGGAGGCAACTGAGGATCATAAGTCGTTTCCAAGTGTTCAGGTCGTACCGTCTGTGTCACGAAAGCCCGCCCGCCACCGTGAGAGTCCAGGCATATCCACCGAAGACTCGCGTTAAAACGGCATCCTATAGGCTTTGTAACAAAGAGAATCATCCGATCCGTGTCTGCCTCAATTTTCTTGATATGTCCGTCACAAAGAGAGCCGAGATAATAAGGCTTCAGAGTTTGTGCTTGAACTGCTTCGCTCGGGGTCATCAAGCTCGGGACTGCTCGAGTGCGCATAATTGCCATATCTGCTAGGAGCGCCATCACACTCTGTTGCACTCCGGCAACGAGTCCGCCACCTTGAATTCAATGTCGCAGCCATCCAACTCGCACGAACGTCCATCGACGTCTAACCCACCCTCGAATGTGCAAAGCTACTTTGCGGCCACTCCAGGTCGGGGTCTCCTAGGCACCGCGATCGTAACGCTCAACCATCGCGGTGAAGAATTTCATATCCGAGCGTTGATCGATTCCGGATCCGACTCCATTCTCCGTTCTGTCATACCAACGCAGCAGATTCTGGTATGGGACAAATGGGGGTAGTGTAAAAAAGGAATATCTTCTGAAACAGTCTGCCCTTGGTAACAGTAAAATTCAGGTGGAGGCTCTGGCCTTAGTCGTCCCCAAGCTGACAGGGGCGATCCCAGCGTGTCCTTTCCCATACAAGGTGCAATACCAGTGCTTAGACCATCCACTGGCTGCCCCGCACTACAATAGGCCAGCTCCAATTGAGATGATGATTGGGGTGGATCTCTTCCCGCATATTCTTGGGGAACGGATCAAAAAAGACATTGGTGGCGAGTTCGTCGGTCTAGATAACATATTTTGTTGGGTGTTGTGCGGGACAATACTATTCACCAAGGCCTCGCCAAGCACTCATTGCTCGATCTGGACCGCCTGAAGTGAAACTTGATGCGCTATTCACCAAGTTTTGGGAGGTGGAAGATCTTCCGGAAAAGCCGAAAAAAGGAGCAGACGTCCTAAGTGAAGAGGTTTTCCAGGAGACGACCAGAAGGAGGAAGCATGGTCGATACGTAGTTTCTTTACTGTGCAAAGATCCGAATAGTGTAGACTTGGCTGACTCCAGACCTATCGCTTTAGCTCAATTCCTGAGGAATGAGGCGCGTCTGCAAAGGAACCCGCCTTTAAAAGCCCGTTATGACGCTGTGTTACAGGAATACGTCGATTTGGGCCACATGATTCAGGTAACTCCACCCACGGACGGGAATCATTTCTATCTCCCTCATCACGCTGTCTTCAAGCCTGACAGCACTACCACCAAAGTCCGCGTCGTCTTTAACGCCTCTAGTCCTTCCATTAAAGGAGTCAGCTTAAATGATGTCTTGCATACCGGCCCCACTCTTCAAGCCGACCTCACACTGCAGATACTCAAATGGCGCTTCTTCCAATTCGTTTTTAACGCTGACATTACCCAGATGTATCGACAGATTCTTGTTAACTCCAAGCACACCCCGTTCCAGCGTATTCTCTCCCGAGGTCGCAGCTGCAATCTGCAGGACTACGAGCTTCAAACGGTCACTCTCGTCGTCAATTGCGTACCCTTTCTAGCCATAAGAGTCCTGCACAGGACGTACAACACTTGCATCCAAAGGCAAGATTCCCGCTGAGGAAATGGACTTCTAATAAAAAGGAGATACTCCATGCTCTTCCAAGCATTTGCTGCATGAGGACTTCCTCGAGCTAGAAGACGCTAGTGCTGCCAAGACATTGGGCATCCGCTGGCAAGCCACTAGAGACTGCTTCTTCTTCACCATTGCCAAACCACAACCAAAGAATCCGGTCTCCAAGAGAGAGGTGCTGTCCCACATAGTGAAGTTCTTTGATCCAGCAGGGTGGCTGCCTCCCTTCGTGATTCGGGCTAAGGTGTTCATGCAGCAAATCTGGCTAACGGAACTTGGTTGGGACGACGCACACACCCCGTCCCTATTACTTCAGTGGCATGAGTTCCTACAGGATTATCAGGGTCTCAGGCGGCTACGCATCCCCAGATGGTTAGAGATCCGATCTGACCTAAAATGGGAACTACATGGTTTTTGCGATGCTTCTCAGAAAGCCTACGAAGCATCTCTCAACGCGCGGGTCCAGCATCAGGACCATGTGAGTTTTCATCTCTTGACCGCTAAAACGAGAGTGGCCCCAGTTAAAACTGTTTCGTTGCCACGACTGGAGTTCTGTGGCGCGGTGTTGTTAGCCGACTTGTATGCGACAGTGATTCTGGAGCTCCATATACGGCCGACATCTTCCCAATTCTGGACTGATTCCACCATCGTGTTGGCCTGGCTTAATAAGCCTCCATGCAAACCGCGTGTCCAGCATCTCCCAGAGTACCAGCGGCCAAAGTTGGTCTCATGTTCGGTCCGAGGACAATCCAGCGGATCTTGAGAGTCGGGCAGAGTCCCTGAGCTACGACGAACGTCTCCCCATCCTGCTCTCATACGAAGCCCACTTCACGCGTTTGCTGGTCCAATTCACACATCGCATCACATTGCACGGTGGCAGCCAGCTGATGGTGCGCTATTTGAACAAGAACTTGATCAAAACCCATTTGCAGGGATGCGCCGTCAACAGACGCAAATGATGGGAGACCTTCCTCGAAAGTGAATCATATTTTCCTGGCCCTTTACGCACACTGGAATCGATTTCGCAGGACCTTTCGAAATCAAAAACTATATCGGGCGAGCTTGTCTCATCACCAAGGGGTACGTCTGCGTCTTCGTGTGTTTCAGCACCAGGGCGATTCACTTGGAGGCAACATCCGATCTCACTACGGAGAAGTTTCTGGCGGCTTTCTCACGGTTTGTGGCCAGAAGACGATGCCCACAGCGCATCTATTCCGATAACGGAAAAACCTTCGTTAGATCATCCAAGGCACTAGAAAGAGACTTTCTAGCTGCCACCAAGCAATGCGTCGGGCAGACTTTTCCTCAGCATGTCCTGTCTTGGCATTTCATTCCCCCCAGCGCTCCCCACATGTGCGGGTTATAGGAGGCGGGAGTCAAGAGCTTTAAGGCCATATTCTACAAGGACACGTCTACAATCAAGTACACGTTCGAGGAATTGTCCACTCTACTCTGTCGAATAGAAGCGTGCTTCAACTCTCGTCCCATCTCCCCTATGAGTGAGGATCCAATGGACCTCTTAGCATTGAGCCCCGGGCACTTCCTGGTCGGAGGCCCCTCGTATCTATCGCAGAGCCTGAGATCCATGCCGAACCCATGTCCTTGATCAACCGGTGGCAGCGTTTGAAGGCAATCCATCACAGCTTTTGCCGCCGCTGGAAGGACGAATACTTGAAATAGCTCCACAAGCGGAATAAATGGAAAGGCTAACTCATTTCAGAGGACAACCTGCCACCCACCGAATGGCGCTTAGGACGAATGAAGTGCGCGAACCTCGCGTGGGACCATCCGACGACCTGTGACGAAGCTCATTGTGCTGCAGAGTGAGCCTGAGTCGGCCCCGACGAATCACTAACCCCCTCCGGATCCCTTTATGTGCTGTCTCCATGTCCTCGTTCCAGTGTCCGCTCTTTCGAGCCCCCCACACCAACTAATCCATTTCTGCTTACTGTCTGATTCCAGCCAACCACCCTTTTCCGCAGCAATATGGCTCCGACTCGGTCTTCGATCGCTCGACCGAATAAACTCCGTCCCCGCGGGGTAGATTCTTACCGGTGTCAAGTGTGTCGCGGAGTTCACGCACTACGTCAGTTCCGGCGGTTCCTCAACCTAAGCGCTGAGAAACGCCTGCGAGCGGTGCTCGTCAACCGCTACTGCTCGAACTGCGTGGACCACGAGCATTCGCGGGGGTGGGGCTTGCCGGAGCTCGGAGGGATATCGTCGGTGTGGTCAACTCCACCACACACTTCTCCACATGGCGGATCGACCTGCTCGGCGCGGATCGCCAGCCCCACACCGTGATCTCCTAGGCGGCGATCGGTTGAATCCTCCGATCGCCCGGCGGCAGTCACAGCATCGCAGGCGCCCACACTAGCGTGACTCCTCCAATCCAGGACGACGACGCTGATGCCTACCGTGATGATCCGGATCGGTGACGGGACGAAGCAATTTGAGACTCGCTTGAATGCTTGCGCCCCCCGTGAGCCTAATCAATGGCTCGTTTGACAAGGCCCTCGGACTGGCTGTGAGTCGAGTCCGGGACGACAAAGCCTGCTCGGCTGTAATTTAGTCCAAGAGCGACTCGGCTCTTGGGAGGGCGCTCATGCTGAAGGTGGAGCCCGATCTGTGCATCCGCACGACTAACCGCGAGGTTCCCGAGACGGTGCGAGGGAAGTTCTCCACACTCGTTCTGGCGGATCCGACCATCTATCGGCCTGGGTCTATCTCCGTGGTTCTGGGTGCAGACCTCTATCCTGAGGTCATCCAACCGGGTTGTGTGCCTGCCCACCACGGCACACCCGCGCCCAAAGCACGCTGTTCGGTTGGGTAATTTCCGGCTCCTGTGGCGTCTAGGTGCACTAGAACGCTGCCGTTCCCTATCCTATCGTATGCCCAGTGCGCCAATTGCAACTTGTTGCAAGGGGGGCGGCATGTTCATACCACTGGGTGATCAAGGGAGCACACGAGCCTTTTTATTGTGGCAGAAGGCGGGCACACTGGAATGTGTGACTGGCACTTCTCTGTAAATCGCCATTACGCTCGGTCTTTTCCTCGCTTTTATACTTATATCTCTTTCATACATATATCACTCTACAAAATAAAAAGTGCATTGTGTTACATTCAAACCGCGCGTTATCTTTTTGTTACCGCGATCCACCCCCCAGAGTGCGAAGACACTGGCAGCCGCCAATTGCTTATTCAGGC
The DNA here is from genome assembly GCA_035047545.1 of Drosophila paranaensis. Lineage (NCBI taxonomy): Eukaryota > Metazoa > Arthropoda > Insecta > Diptera > Drosophilidae > Drosophila > Drosophila paranaensis. The sequence goes on along the minus strand of JAWNPL010000152.1, from coordinate 30,046 downwards.
CAGTCCGCCCTACTACAAACACCTCATGACAGTGGAAAAAGACGTTGCTGTTCCAAGTCAGCTCCAAGTCAATAAGTGTACTCTTTGCAAATCTAATGATGATTATGTTCAGTCTTGTTCATCATTCGCAGCAATGCCTTGCCAGAATCGATTCAAATGCGCAAAGGGTTATCCGCTATGTATAAACTGATTGCGAACAGGACATTCGGTAGCCGCTTGTAAATCAGCTCACTGTCGTGTTTGCTCTAAGCCCCATAATTCCACGCTATATAGATACACTTCGGAGGCTCCTCAAGCTCACAGTTTTCAGCTGTGAACCACGCGAGTAACGCCTCTGACCAAGTTCTCCTGGCAACGGCTCTCGTCGGAATAAAAAACCTATCAGGATCATATCAGTTAACATGAGCCTTCTAAGATACCGGCTCTCAGGTAAACTTTCGCACTGAGGAGTAAGCTAAGCAATTAAAATTGAAGAGGCAAAAAGGGCTATTCAATTACTGGGTAATGGTCAGTGCTGCCAGCTTGGCCATTTAGTGGCTAGATCTGGCAACTTTTAAAAAATTTTGCAACTTTTATTTTTCAAATGCTATTAGCCACAAATTAGCAATTTTTAAGATTTCTAACATTTTTTTTTTTTCATAATAAGAATATCATCTTTATTTGACGAAATATACAAATTATCAGCGCTCCAGTAAGGCAACTTAATCTAATAGGAGTTTGGTTTATTGATTCATAATGCTATGGAGACTATTGGAGAGATCGTAGATTTATAAAGAAAGAAATTAGAAATACATTGTTAGGATTACCACAGCTAAAGATTCTGGACTATTGATTTGGTTCAAGTCAGGACCCGTATCAGCAGGTCATGAGGGTGGAGGCGCTTTAATCTTCTTCTTATGCGGGGCCTTGCCGATCTTTGGGCTGCAATGCCAAGTCGCCTGGCCAGAACTTTTGGGTGGTATTCGAGTCTGTTGGGGTATTTTTTGGCGGCTTCCTGTATCCTGTCTCCTATTTTTGGCACCTTGAGTTCGCGCTCGACGTCCTCAGCGTTTTAGCCTGGAGAACTCGCAGTTTGTTAAGATGCATCTTAGCAGTAATGCCAAACAGCTGGATAGCATGAAATAGTGTAGGAGCTAGAATGCACTTATAAATTTTAACCATGGTGTCCAGTGAGAGTTTGTATCATGGTGCGAGCAGCCAAGATATTTTTGTCATTTTATCCCGAAAGACGTGCTGCAGCGACGTGACACGTCTTTGAAATGTCAAGCTTCTGTCCAAGGTAACACCGAGGTACTTGTATGTCGAGAAATGGTGTAGTACTTGGCCATTAAGTGTAACGCCAGGACAGTTACTTACCCTGTTTGCGAATGCCATGTTTGCACATTTACCAGCATTGATGCTCACATTCCACTTTCCAGCCCAAACCTGAAATGCATCTAGGTACTGCTGGAGTGCTCTTGTAGCCTGGAAAATGCAGGACCTTTTTGTGAGCACTGCAGTATCATCAGCGTAGGTTGCGATTAGCACATCTCTAGCTCCAAGTCAACTGTGGAGATAGTAGACTCCTGGCTTTGCATAGAAGTCCCGGATGCCCCACTCTATCAAAGGCTTGCTGAATATCCAAGAAAGCAGCAACTGCATACTCCTTATATTCTAGAGCCTCTAACGCAAAGTTAACAACTCTGTGCAGTTGCTTAGTATACTGTTGAATATTAGCACCAGGAACGAGAGAGCTTGTTCTGGCAGTATATATATTATTTTGTTGTCAAGAAGAACTGCGCCAGGAGTTTTTTAGGCTTCAACTTAGACACAAGCAGCTTTACTTCTTCAAGTGTGACAGGATCGGCAGGCAAGGTCATTTGAAATGGGGTTTCAAGTGTTTGCTCAACCAAACGGCTATGACTCTCAGGTGCAAAATCAAGGGGTCTAAAGCGCTGTTCTAGGTTATTGGCGAACACTTCTGCTTTCTCCAAAGCTGTGCGGCATCAGTCTCCTGCCGGGTTCCTTATGGCCGATTTTGGCGAGGCCTGCGATTTGTACCGTTTAGTCATCCGCCAAAGTGAGAAATTTGTAGAGGCATCTGAACCCATGTTTTCCGACTTTTCCCATGTTTCTGACTTTGCGTTTGAGACTCACAAGGCTTGCCTTATGTGCTCCATAAAGCTGTTTATGGCGATGTCTATATCGTCAGCTCCTTCAATAAGAATGATTAGGTCGGTAAGTTGCGTCAGATGAGCCTTAAATACCTCTACATCAGCACCACTAGCTAGTAAACTGGACCGTTGTGGCTTTTTAAGTTGCATTGTGTGTAAATCAGCCAGAAGAGGAATATGGTCCGATGAAAGCTCATAAAGCGATCTGATATTAAGCTTTGCCATGCTGAATCCTTTTACAACGAAGAAGTCTAGTGCCGATGGAGCTATCCGAGAGTTGTATGAATAGAACGTCGGTTCTCCAGTTGCGAGAACTTGGTACTGGCCGTTTACAATGACTTCCTGCAGTGTTCTGCCTCTTGCGCAGGATCTTGCGTTTCCCCACCATGCATGCTTGGCATTGTAATCACCGCCTACAATGAACTTGTTGCCTAGCATGGCAAAAATGGACTCTAGTCCCGCCTTTATCCATCGCTCTCCAGGTGGGAGATACACAGCCGCTATTGCAACAGATCCCTCAGATGTCTGCATTTTTAGCTAGTGATGGAGGGCTGTGGACTGTGGCTAATGCTAGAGCGCACAATGACAGTAGCGCCACCTCTGCTGTTGCCATTGGGGTGGTAGGCGTGGTAAGAAGAGTATCCAGGTAGGAATAAACGTTGTCCTTCTCGTATGTGGGTTCCGGTGACGAGCATCAGAGCCCCTAGCTAGTCCTCGTGAGTTCCACAATCCGATTTTTAATATCGGTTGATTCATTTCGGGATACGTGAGATGAGTACCTGGACTATTTCTCGGAAGGCCTTGTTTGCCTCCACAGTCTCCTGCACCAGCTTAAAGAGTTGGTCCATTCTATTGTTGATCTCACGAATGGAGTTTTCAAAACCCAGAAATTTATTGTAGGAGCTTGAGATATGCGGTGAGTTCAACTCTCGATGGGACTGCATAACCGTGGTATGTTTGAATTGACGACCATTATGACGGACAACGTCGCATATGAAATATTGCCATTTAAAGTTTCAGCTGAGATAAAGCCACTAGAGGATGAGGCCTGATTATGTCTGAGGTTGACAGCATTTCCAGCAGCAGGAAGCCTTGGCCTCTGCTTTATTTTTTTTAATTTTTCTATTCTGACTGGGCAGTCTTTGTCAGCTGCGGAATGATCACCACAACAGTTGATGCACACACAGTTTTCACTGGTGCAAAGTGCAGATCCAGTCAAGTGTGGACACAAATTGGATCTTGGACACAATAATGGAATGCCCAAAGATGTGACATCTCAGGCACTGTAGAACTGCTTTTCTTCGAGGAGCACGCTCCACGGTGACTCTGTATCTGCCCAGTTGTGTAATTTTTAATACATCAGTAACATTCGGGACTTGCTTGATATTGACAAAAAACAGATTTTGCCTAGTTTTGTAGTTGATCGTCGCTTCATCATCATCGGCACTTAGTTGCGCATTCTGCCAATCTGCTTTTCTCGGGCAATATATGTTGAGAACTTCATATCCGTGATAGAGAATCGGGATTATTGGCTTCTGGGACGCATATAGCTGGAGGCTTTGTGAGTCGTTTTGAAGCTTGTCCATTGCCACTCTGTGATTCCTCATCTACATTAGAGCAAATTTCTTGCTCGGCCAAATCGGCAAAGCGGTTGTTGCTTAGCGGTTGTTGCTTAGCGGTTGTTGCTTAGCGGCGTTGCCGTTGAGGAGGATGCCAAAACCTTGGGTGGCACCTTGAGAAGGTCGCTGGGCTGCAGGTTAGCTTTTCGCATGGATTGAGATGCGCCATCACCCCCTTTACGTTTTTTTCTGCCTATTAGTTCAGGTGATTGAAACGGGCACTTGTTCTTACAAGCTGCCTTTTGTGCCAGTTGTGTCATTGTTTCGCTCATCGAACGGCTGTCAGTCGTCGAAGTTGAGGAAATTTTGGTCCCAGCAGCGGCTGCTAAAGTATACGTAGAGGTGGATGAACAACTTGCCTGGGATATTGATACGGTGTAGGTAACATTGTTAACGCTGCTAGTTACCGATGGTACAAGTCTTACAAGTGGTTGGATATTTGTTGTTGAACCGCTGGGTCAGCACCAGCAACTTTCTTCATCTCCTCTATTCTTTCACACCTATCACTAAGTAGTGAGTGAGTCGATGAAGTTCCATTCATAATTACAATTTTTTATTAGCTAAATATGAAAATTGTAAGCAAAAAGAAAAAATAATAAAACGAGAAGAAGACAAAAGCCGCTTGCCCAGTAGGTAAGCGTAAGTGTTGTTCATCAAATTCGAAGTAGTTATTGTTGTTTACTCCGTTTGCACAGACACCACGCGCGACGGCGTCTAAAAATAGATTTCTGCTGATAAGCACATCAGCTTTTTACGTTTTGACAACGATAGACAAATTGTGGCGATTGTGGCGAACTGAGATTTCTAACAACCGCAAGTTTTACAGTTAGATGGCGCTATGTTTTGCGAATTATCAGCTGTTTTATTAAATCAAAACATAGATGGCGTTAGTGGCTCAAAATATTAAATTGAATTGAATTCAATTTTGCGTGTATTTGTTCTAAATGATAACGCTGCTGTATTTTAAAAAAACGCAGATGACACGGGGCTCAGGGTTCATTGTTGAAATTCAACATTTAATGGTTTAGCAATTTTTTTTGGCAATTTTTAAAAAAATTTTAGCAATTTTTAGCCACTTTTTTTTCCCAAATCTAGCAATTTTTGCTTAGTAGATTCTGGCGCACTGTGTCTGGTTGTTGTCGAACGAAGGAAATAGCTGCCCGTTCCTCAACTTTAATGAGCGTTGTGAAGGACGAGATCTATGTAGACTCGATCGTTCGAAAGATCTGAGAGTTAGAAGATAAACCTAATACAATTAATTCAAACTTGTATAGCCCAGAACCACAGCTGTGCGAGAAGTCCTTTATAGAGACTATTCGCCAAGCCACCTCGGGTCAGCTCAGAGTGTCGTTGCCATTCAAGTCTAGTCCGCACAGTCTAGGTACGTCATGTGACATAGCCAAACGACGGTTTATGCATCTAGAGAGAAGAATGTGCAAAGAAGATGACATTCGGCCAATGTATATAGAGTCCGACAGATAATCACATTCCGAGAGAGTCGCATTATTCCATTTCGTATCAATGCGTGCTAAGACCGCACAGCTCGTCAACGAAGATCCGGGTAGTGTTCGATGCCTCTAGCAAATCGACTTCTCAGTTGTCGGTGAATGATCTCCTCATGGTGGATCCGACCATTCAGCCTCAGTTATGGGAAACGCTGCTAAGGTTTCGACTTTGCCCTTGGGCTGCAACCGCAGACATAGCTAAAATGTACCGTCAAATAGAATCAGACGAGACCCAGCTCAACTTCCAACTTGTTGTGTGGAGAGAAAAGCTCACTGATCCGCTACAAATTTTTCGTTTAAATACAGTAACATATGGGACAGCTACTGCGCCATTTTTGGCAGTTCGATGCCTAAAGTATCTGAACGAATTACACGCTTCCACTCAACCAGCTACTAGGTCCTTAGCTCACGACTTTTATGTCGATGATTTGTTAACAGGACAAGACAGCGCTGAGGAGCTGAGGAGGACAGCGATTTAATCGCAATTCTTCAAGGGTTTGGCTTCCATCTTACTAAATGGTCGTCCAACTGGAAGAAACTGGCAGCTCAATCAGCAGAGCACAATATTGTCATTGGTCATCAAGAAGACACAAAGACCTTAGGATTAATTTGGAATCCGAAGGCTGCCGTGTTCAGATACACAACGGAATCTCCAAGAGATGTGAATCCTACCAAGCGGTCCGTTTTATGGTTTATGGCACGATTATACGATCCCTTAAGTTTGCTAAGTCCGATTGTGACTCGTGCAAAGGGCCTAATACAGGAAATGTGGTTGAATAAGCTTGGATGGGATGAACAATTACCTGCCCAAATGATACAAGAGTTGGAAGCAGTGACCAACTCTTTTTCAGAGTTAAATGCTTTGTGCATACCTCGTTACGTAGGCACGTTTAAAGCAGGAGGCTGTCAAGTCCATGGCTTTGCTTATGCGTCAACGAGAGCCTACGATTGTTGTCTATATGTACGAGTGCAAACAGTTGATGATATCACTATCAGGTTGCTGACCGCCAAATCCAAAGTAGCCCCGCTGAAAACGAAGTTAGTGCCGCGGCTTGAACTGTGTGTGGAATTATTATTATTATGGGATGCGGTCCATTAGACTGTCCATTAGACAAGGTTGTATTTTTGTCAGACTCCGAAGTGCAAATGCACTTATCAAATTTGAACACATTTGTTGCCAATCGAGCATCAACCATTCAGGAGTTGATAGCCAATGTCTCCTGGCGTCATATCCCAATAAAAGACAACCCGGTGTCTCGGGGATGTTCAGCTGAGGAGCTGCGATCTTCAGTCTGGTTTGGCGGACCATCATTTTTACAACATTCAGAAGAATTGTGGCCAGCAAACCCACATATTAAGTTGTCGAAGGAATTGGAGTCGTTAGATAGGCGTAGAGCTGACTTTACTACGATTGCGGTTGAGGATATCGTGAATTCCATCACGCCATTAATATAAGCTACATCTTCATTTACGAAGCTGATCCGTATAATCTCTTACATGTTCCGCTTCATCAATGAAGGAGCGAGAAACATGTCTCTGTGATTCCTTCAGCTTCTGAATTAAGTTTCGTATTTCTTGCAGCAGTATCTGTGATTCAGCATACAGAATTCGCCCAAGACAAACTAAAGAAGTCCACAGTTTTGCAACCGGCTCTTCAAAAACTCCCTCCGTTCCTGCACTCTCATCAGCATTGCAAGCGTGTCCTGTGGTTGGTGTGGGTAGGAGGTCATTTGATGAAGGCGCCATTAGCGCATAATGCCTAGTTCCCCTTTCTGTTGCCTAAAAAGTGTCGATTTGACACACTTAATTTAGAGCAATTGTCCTGATGGGACTACTTCGGCAACAGATTTGGGTGATCAATGCTCAAGAGGTGTGCAGTGCAGTGGTGAGAAAATGCGTGCATTGTTTTCGATATAAGCCGAAGCTTTTGTCGCAAATAATGGGCAACCTTCCCGCTCATCGTTTACACGGGAACGGACCGTTTGAGATTAGCGGAGTGGACTTTTGTGGTCCAATTTTAGTTTCGTTGGGGATTTGGGGTAAAGCGCCTGTTAAAATGTATATTGACATATTCGTCTGCTTCGCTTCTAAGGCTGTACATATAAAGCTTGTAATTGATCTAACCTCTACCACCTTCTTGATATGTTTATCCAGTTTCATCAGTCGACGTGGCATTGTCAGGAAGCTATACTGCGACAATGCCACCAGTTTCGTGGGTGCGGCGCGTACGTTGGCAGACCTTGCGGCCAATTTCGGCGCCAACTCAGCTACGATCCAAGCGTATACTGCAGAACGAGGAATGGAGTTTGTTTTCATTCCCCTGCGATTACCGCATTTCGGCGGTCTGTGGGAAGCCTGCGAAAGGCCTGTTGCTCAAGGCAATAGGCAGCGAAGTGCTGCGCCAGGAAGAGTTGACAATGGTGCTCGGCGAGGTGGAAACCATCCTCAATTAGCGGCCGATCGTCGCTCCCAGCAGCAACCCAAACGACGGCGAGGTGCTCACCCCGGCCCATCTGCTGGTCAGCGCAACGCTCGTGCCGCTGCCGCTCGCGTCAACGCAGCTAGTCGACGAAGAATCAAGCAGCGGTTCTGGATAGATTGGGACTGCCTGCTCAGTCGGCAACCTGGAAGTCAGCACATTCGTGGGAGAGGACGTGGCGATCGAAGCGATGGCCGGCGGAGATGGTAGGGTGCGACTCGTGGTCATAAAGACCAAATCGGGCACCTACAAACGCCCAATGCATCGCATTGCTCCTTTGCCTATTACTTAAGTTAGTTGAAGTATAAAATTAAATTGAAGCCCTGCGGCCTTTTAACACGGCCGATATTCAGTCATTTGACTGGGCATAATATTAAGTAAGTTGTAAGAGTTGTAAGCGGACATGAATTAACGCCAAGCACTGTAAAGAGCAGCACAAGAGCGACGAGAACAGGAGCGAGAGCTTTCGCTAGCTATTCGGGATCCAGTGCTGGCTCTCTGGCCAGTAACTTAAGTTTGAAGTTCTTGTGATAAAATCAGTACCCAAAAAACTTTTTTATATCCCATGAAACTATGCCGTGAGGTGTAGAAATATTGTGACTTAAAAGAATATTTCTTAGCGATTTAATAAGATGCGGAACATCGAATATCGCAAATATTTCTTGGGCATTTATTTTAAAACTTTGATTGGTAAAGTGAATACCCAATCTATTAAAAACTGCCCTATTATTGGAACCCGATCGCAAACAACGGCTTTGACATTAAGTCCCAATGTTTGTGATAGCCCAATATTTTGCTTAACTTTATACTTAAGGTCTGTATGTTTTATGCCTTTAGCTGAAATCGAGTAGTTTAAAACATATTTCCAATTCTCAAAAAGGCCCCAAACGAGAAACACACAAACTTGTTGTCCCAAAAATGAACTTCTTTTTTCTCCATTATTTTCAAATCCCTGAATCTCATCAAGAGATGAATTGTATTGAAGTCCCATTTTTATTTTGACTTCGTCGCAAACTACTACTGCATATTTTCCCTTATCACTAATTTTTATACTATTTCACGTAGTGAAATTTTGTGCAATGTCCGTCATGCTGTCCGTCCGTCTGTCCGTCTGTCCGTATGAACGCAAACCATTTCCACGCTATTGAAGCTAGAGACATGAAATTTGAAATATATACTCGTGTATACCCTCGTCTTCAAGATTTTTCCGATACGCCCACTAGGGCGTAGAGTTGGGGCTAGGGCTAGAGAGTTGAGATTTTAACTGAACACTCATGTCGACAGACCAAAATCAAAAAGCTATGGCGGATATATCTACGCCCATTGTGTGCGTGGCAAATCGGGTCAAACTGTATCTTCTACAGTTTTAAGACTAGAACGCCCAAATTTAGCACGTGGGTTACTGTTACGATCCTATAAGGATCTTACTAGGGGCGTGGCAAATCGGATCTGAATATATAGTGATTTTACTAGTTTCGTTATATTTTTAGCAGCATTGATGCTAGAAACTTGAGACTTGGTATATATACTCAGGTTAACATCCCACAATCGAAAAGCTATGCGGATATATCTACGCCTTCAGGGGGCGTGGCAGCTAATATCAGCTTATATCTCCCACAGTTTTAGTGCTAGAAGCTTCAAAATTGGATGCTAAGTTACTGGGGCCTCCTCTACCGATTTCCCAAAAATTATTGTTACGCCCCAAAAGGGGCGTGATATACAGAAAAATACCCTGTAATTCTCGCATTCTTCGAATCCAAACTTTACAGTTATATTCCTGAACGCCCACTCTATGCACATGCCAAAAATTATTTGTCTACGGCCACTGGGGGCGTGGCAAATCAAAACTGAAACATCTGCAGCTTCTGAGCCAATAACGCGCCACATAATGACTTAGTGACCTTTGACCTTGTCTTTTGATTTGCCAAATTATATATATATATGTGTTTGAAAAGAAAATTTTATTAATGCACAATAACTAAATAAAGAAAATATAACAAAAATATCAACATGACCGCACCGGGGTTCGAGCCCACATCTCTACGCTCGCCAACGAACTTAAATCACATTTTCTGAGTTGCCACTTCTCTCATTTTGAGAGTTGCCACCTCTCTCATTTTGAGAGATGCCATCTCTCTCGAATTAGGTGCGTGTTTTTGCTAAGGTAAAGGTTCTAAGCTTCGATCCTAATTGAAACTGTCTGGCCACCTCCAAAGAAAAGTTTTAATCTGCAGCTAATTTAAGCGACAGTGGGGATTTAAGGTTAAATTTAAATTTTAAAAAATATAATGTGATAGATGCCCCTGTGTGCTGCTGGGACGTGAAATAGTATTTCGCTGTCGGTTGCGCCCGACTGCAACGTTCTTACTTGTTTTCAACTATTCCTTGCAGATTTTTAAGCAACTTAGGATTAAATCCAGGCGAACGAAATCTTTCTTGGAAGTCTCAACTTAAGAACATCCCTAAGATAATCATACATATGTCCTAGCTGAATATAAATGTATATTTTGCAAAATAGTCTTTTCAGCGCTATTATAAGAATGATTTTTTTCAAAAGCATTTTACAAAGCACTTGATTGATCAGAAACATACGGTAAACTGTTCATTTTCGCGAAGACATTGATAGTTCTTTTCCCTTTTTATACCCTGAACCCATTAAAAATGGGAAAAAAGGGTATAATGGTTTTGTGAAAATGTATGTAACAGGCAGAAGGAGGCGTGGCAGACCCCACAAAGTATTTATATTCTTGATCAGGGAGAGAAGCCGAGTCGATTGAGCCCTGTCCGTCTGTCTGTCTGTCCGTCTGTCCGTCTGTCCGTATGTTTGAACGCGTCGATCTCAGAAGATATAAGAGCTAGAGACTTCAAATTTTTTTGGAAGTTCGTGTATAGTACGATTCGATCGAGTTTGTTTCAAATATTCGATAACTATAATCGTTTTAATGTTATCGATTAAAAACCGATATCTTCACTTAGTTATAAAATTCTATTTAATTCATCTTTCTAGCTAGAGTCTTCAAATTTTGCATTTAGTGTTATTTGAGCCTTCTGCAATTTCGGTTTTTGTTAAATTTTGGATGCCACGCCCTCAAATTGCCCCTTCGCCTCAAATTGCTAATTGCAAATTGCTTCGGCACATACACACATATAAATGTCATGATCACGCCCCACAAATTTGATCAAAATCGTTCGACTAGAAAACAAGTAAGAAAACTCTAGTCGGCGGTCCCGACTAGGAGATACCCTAAACCCCGCGCTATCTGCGTTAAAATACTGCATAATTAGCATTTCGTATAAACGCACAGAAAACTAAATTCAATTCATTTCAATTGTTTAGCTAATAGCGTCATCTATGGTTCGATTGAATAGCGCCATCCAAGTTTCGAACCAACTGAGCAGCTGATAATTCGCAAATCATAGCGCCATCTATTGGAAATATGTACACTAAAACTTGCGGGTTTTAGAACTTGCTAAATGCACGCAGCTCAATGTGTATGTGTGTATGTGTGCACATGTATAGGAAAACAGTTTGCTTTGCTTTGTTGGTCACGTGTTTGGCCGATTGGCCAAACGTTTTGTTTAATAACTTCTGCGCGAATTAATGGATTTGAATGAAATTTTCAGCTTATGTTCAACATATTTTATTACATTTTTTCCAATTTTTAAAAATGTAAACCCATTCATTAACTGGCTTTGAGTGCAACTAACCTCAATTTAAATATTTGGGGAAATTTGGAGCCGGTATCCAAAATTTAACAAAAATCAAAATTAAAGAAAATAAATATAAAACTTACAAAAAAATTTGGGGACTATAGCTATAAAGACGTGGGAGATATAATTTTATAACTAACATTCGATATTGTTTTTAATCGATAACAATAAAATTAAAATAGTTATCGACTTTTTTTTTAACAAACTCGATCTTTTCGTGCTATTCACGGACCTACATAAAAAATTTCAAGTCTCTAGCTCTTATAGGTTCTGAGAACGACGCGTTCATACATACGGACAGACAGACGGACAGACGGACAGACGGACAGACGGACATGGCTATATCAACTCGGCTTGTCATCCTGATCAAGAATATATATACTTTATGGGGTCTGCCACGCCTCCTTCTGCCTGTTACATACATACGCCCTCCAACAAAAACATTATACCCTGATTTTCCCATTTTCAATGGGTTCAGGGTATAAAAACTTATTAAACATTTAATATCTCATATTATCGGCGTCTTGCAGCAGCAGCGAAGCTGATGAGTCATAATGCACAGTTAGCAGATTGTGTGTTGGTGCGTGCGTCTGTGTGTGTGTATGTATTGCTTGCTACATATGTACCACTGTTAAAAGATACCATAGGTTATGCAAAGACGAGTTCCGTTACTTTGGCTGTTAACTAACAGGGGTCTTGTGACGTCACAGTTTCCCATTCTGCTCTGTTATCCCAACTGAAGTTTGGCGGGCACTTTAATTCACACCCAGCAAGTGCTCCAAACCAATCTAAATAAAGCATTTAGTACCCAATTTGACTAATAATCACCATAAGAATGGTCAATCCATTATTTTATTGCATTAAAGTAAAAAAACTAAGTAGATATAGGTAAGAACTGAGAGGACATTCGGGAGCAGCAATGATGTGCCCAAAGTGGATACTAAGTCAGAATTAATGGTTAAAAGGCGGAATTGACTAGATTTTCACCATGAGTAATGCCTATTTATTCCAATATACCAAAATAGTTATGTTTAATACACATTGAAGGTATATCTATAAAGCTACTGTTTACACCTGCTGCAGTGTCTGAATCATCCAAATTAATGGAATAAAACGTGTGTATTAATAATAAAATCGAATACGATGTATGGTTCTTAGCTTGAAGGCACAAGAAAGCGAAAATCTGCCGGAACCACCGCCAGATATCTGGCCAGAAGCGAACAATGCTGCTCATCGTCGTTAGCCATCAGATTTTCAATATGTATTGACAGAAAGCGGCAGATATAATGATGGCGATTGATGGGAAACGAATAATACTTATTAATACTATTTAGTTTTGTTAATTAAAGCCTTGGAATATAAAGTGTGAAGCTATTCAACACGAAAGTGTAAGCGCTCAGAGGATTACCTGGGCAATAACCGGAAAAAAAGCGGCTTAGAACTAAAAAAATGATTAAAACCCTTATATCGCCAGATTGCTGAATCTTTTCATAACTAGGAACAGGCGACCGTTTAAGTTTTTATTTTGTCTGCTGGCTAGAAGATAGATAACAGTGTCAAAACTCGTGAATTTTCATACAAAGTTCGGCGCGCACTAGCGAATTTTGCAAAGAGTGACGTTTCACTGTTAACTTAACGACCGCTTTGCATAACCTAGTGTTACTCAATCGTGCATATGTACATACATATAAAAGTAACGGAGAATGTTAGCGGCTCTTAGGAATCGCAGTTCTTCGCAGGGTTCAGGGGATCTCTTTGTCGAGCAGTCTCGACTAGAGCACTCTTACTTGTTTCCTATAATATACCTCATTTTGCTCTCAGTTTACACAATTTAAGCAAAAAGGTCGATCGGAATTTAAATCTTGCCACAATTGATTCTTTATACCGCTGTCAAAGCTCAATAAATTCTCAACCATTTCTTCCCCGTCACTTTCATTCTGAGTGCTTTCAGTCCGCTCTCCTGTGCCCGGTGACTCATCAAATTCATTTAATACTTTGTTAAAATTATTCTCCTGTTTTTTTTTTTTTTTACAAAGTTAGCTATAATACACAAGAATATTAAAGCTAAGTATATAATAAGAGCGCTAGCGACCAGGCCTTCGGCTCTATGTAGGATTATATCTTATTTGTTAAATTACAATCTTGTAAATATCTGTATATTTTATTTATATTTATTGTTGTGACGTAGGGTAAGATAGATGAGGGTAGTATATTTGGAAAATGAGCTTTTCTGATGCTAACTAATTTTTTGCAGGTGTCCAGCAGGTGTGCGGTATAGAGCTCTAGATCACATAAGTGGCAGTTCGGTTTTGGGTTTCCTGACAATACATGACTGTGGGTGCCACTGCTGTGTCCTATCCGGAGGCGGGTGAAAATAGTGTTTTTCGTTCGGGATGTGTTGATAGGGAACTTGACTTTCTCCAAGTTTGGGTTGCAGTTCCTTTATCTGTAATGAAAGTTAGCCCAGATTTCGATTTTTTGCGAGTGGAGCTGTTTTCGGTGTTGTTGGAGTTGCGATATTCCATTCTTTGGAGAGAGCGGCGCATCGGCGTATTGTGGAGAGGTATCGGTAAGTTCTCCGTTGTTTTATAGGCTTCCGTACCACAGTTTGAAGGAGCTGGTTGGGTGAGCAGAACATTTTCGGGATAAGCAGGGCTGTAGTTTCTGCAACTCTGTCCTCTATTGTGGACAAACCCGCTTCTGCTAGGACGCATTTTATTGGAGATGTTGGGAAGGCGTTGATGCTGCGACGAACCGCTCTGTGCTGTGCGGATATGTGACTTTGCGCACCAGTCGAATATTGGCAACGCGAAATCTATTTTTGCCAGTATAAGAGCCCTAGCGACATTTATAAGACTATTTGTGTTTATTAAGGAATGTTTTGAGCTAAGATATTTTATAATGTTTAGTTTTTTTTCGAGGTTATCTCTGAGATACAGACAGTGATTTTTAAATGTCATTCTCTTGTCGAAATATAGGCCTAATATCTTAAGAGCCTGGACGCATTCTATAGTAAAGTTATTAAAGCTTAAACTAGAGTATGTACATATTTATACCCTGAACCCATTGAAAATGGGAAAATCAGGGTATAATGTTTTTGTTGAAATGTATGTAACAGGGAGAAGGAGGCGTGGCAGACCCCATAAAGTATATATATTCTTGATCAGGGAGACAAGCCGAGTCGATTTGGCCCTGTCCGTCTGTCCGTCCGTCTGTCCGTCTGTCCGTCCGTCTGTCCGTATGTATGAACGCGTCGTTCTCAGAACCTATAAGAGCTAGAGACTTGAAATTTTTTATGTAGGTTCCTGTATATCACGAACAGATCGAGTTTGTTAAAAAAAATCGATAACTGTCTTAATTTTAATGTTATCGATTAAAAACAAAATCGATGCTCCGTTATATAATTCTATATAATTCATCTTTATAGCTAGAGTCTTCAAATTTTGCATTTAGTGTTATGTGAGCATTACACAGTTTCGGTTTTTGTTAAATTTTGGATGCCACGCCCTCGTCGCCTCATATTTGTAACTCCCGTATATCAAATACTAGGGACTTGTGCTTTGGCACATACATACATATGGATGACATGATCACGCCCAACAAGTTTGATCAAAATCGTTACTCTAGAAAAAAAGTTATTAAACATTTAATTTCCCATATCATTGCCATGCAAAGCAGCCAAAGAACAGCTGACGCACCGATTGGCGTGTGTGTGTGCGTGCGCCTGTGCGTGTGTGTGTATGTTTTGCTTGTAATGAACGTACATATGCATGTGTATATAAAAGAAACAAAGAATGCTTGGAATAACGGTTCTTCATAGGGTTTGTCGAGCGGTTTCGACTAGAGTTTTTTTATACCCTGAACCCATTGAAAATGGGAAATCAGGGTATAATGTTTTTGTTGGAGGGCGTATGTATGTAACAGGCAGAAGGAGGCGTGGCAGACCCCATAAAGTATATATATTCTTGATCAGGATGACAAGCCGAGTTGATATAGCCATGTCCGTCTGTCCGTCTGTCCGTCTGTCCGTCTGTCCGTCCGTCTGTCCGTCTGTCCGTATGTATGAACGCGTCGTTCTCAGAACCTACAATAGCTAGAGACTTGAAATTTTTTATGTAGGTTCCTGTATATCACGAAAAGATCGAGTTTGTTTCAGAAATTCGATAACTGTTATCGTTTTTTTGTTATCGATTAAAAACGCAAATCTAAGTTAGGCTATAAAATTCTATCTAATTCATCTTTCTAGCTGGAGTCTTCAAATTTTGCATTTAGTGTTATGTAAGCCTTACGCAATTTCGATTTTTGTTAAATTTTGGATGCCACGCCCCCTTCGCCTCAAATTTGTAACTCCCGTATATCAAATACTAGAGACTTGTGCTTTGGCACATGCATACATATGGATGACATGATCACGCCCAATAAGTTTGATCAAAATCGTTACTCTAGAAAAAAAGTTATTAAACATTTAATTTCCCATGTCATTGGCATGCAAACAGCAGCCAAAGAACAGCTGACGCAACGACTGGCGCTTATGTGTGTGTGCGCCTGTGTATGTTCGTGTGTATGTTCTGTTTGTAATGAACATATATATACTTATGTATATTAAAGAAACGGAGATTGCTTGGAATTGCGGTTCTTCGCAGGGTTCAGGGTATACCCTAGTCGAGCGGTCTCGACTAGAGTTTTCTTACTTGTTTTACTTGTTTTTTTTATAAATGTGCAAAATTTTACATTTCCTGGGAGATAGGGTTGCACCAGAGCCCAGACCCCAGTTGTATATTTCCTTAAGTATATCTTTTAAAATATTGTTAAGTTTTGTTAAGTCCTTGATTTTACTCAAGATTATGGCATCATCTGCGTACATCATTGATTGAATTTTTTTTATGATTAGATACAATTTTGTTGATTTCTTCAAATGCTATAATGAATAGAATAACCGATAATGGCGATCCTTGGGGAATGCCAGTATATAAATTGTGATAGTTTGAAAGTACGTTGTTGATCCTGACTCGAAATGAGCGGCGGGACATAAAAGCCTTCACTATATTGAAAACTTTTGTACCCACCCCCCATTGTTCGAGTTGCTGAAGAACAGTATGGGCTCCCACGCGATCAAATGCCTTTTCGAAATCAGTCGCCAAAAGCGTGACATGATTTCTTGAGGAAATGGCGTCTGACACGAAGTGCTGCAAGTGCAGCAGAGAGTCCATCGTACTGTGTTTGGGTTTGAAGCCTACTTGGTTCGAGCTGATCAGTTTATTTTTGGTAGCGTACCATAAGAGTCTACGGGCGATCATTTTTTCGAATGTTTTGGCGATACATGGAAGTAATGAGATGGGTCGGTAGCTAGCAACTTCATCAGATGGTTTGTTTGGTTTTGGGATAGGTACAATGATGGCAGATTTCCACACGTGGGGGGACTGACCAACAGAAAATATATTGTTATATTGTTATTATTGTTTAAAAGCTCTGCTTTGCCTGTGGCGGGCAGTTGTTTAAGCATCGGATACGAGATTCTGTCGTGACCTGGTGTTTTGTTTTTAGCCTTTGTTAGGGCAGTTTCTAGTTCTAACTCTGTGAAATCGTATTCGAGTTGTTTAGCAGATAGACTAAGTCTACCAGGAGCATGAACATACTCAAGGGATGCTGCCTTTTGTTGCCTATATTGAATGTTGAAGTTGCAGTCTTCGGAATACTTTGACCAAGTTGTGGCAAATATGTTCGATATTTCTAAGGGTGCCGTTAATAATGTATTATTAGCTCTGATACACTTAAGCTGGGGAGGGGGGGACTCCCACCAGGGATTTAACGTCGCGCCAGATTTTTTGGAGGAGGATGAGGAGAAATATTGGATGTGAAAGCACCGAGGATCTCACGTTTGGCTTCTTTAACTGCACGCTTAAAGAACGCATTTGCTCTTTTGTAAGCTATGAGGTTAGCATCTGTCATTTTGTATTTATAGGTTTGCCATAATTTTTGCTTTTTATCCCGAAGATCTCCCAGATTTTTATTCCACCAAATTATCTTTCTTTTAAATGTTTGGGGTTTGGTCTGTGGAATTGCCTTATTTGCCGCCATCCGAATTGATTTGGTCATTTGGGAGACTTGCAGTTGAATGTCTGCATTTTGTGTGAATGAGGTATGGGTATTATAGTTTAAACGAAACAATTCCCAATTGGCTAAATCAATTTTGAATTTAGGGGGAGAATTTAGACTTTTCAAAATGAAACTGATTTAGTATTTCAGTTATGACTGGGAAATGATCGCTGCTGTATAAGTCGGGTAAAACTTCACAATTGCAGTGTGGATGCAGATTAGAGGAGATAAACGTGAGGTCTATGTGCGTGTAAGTCTTATGTGTGGAAAAATGTGTTGGACTGCCATTATTCAAACGAGATAGGTTAGTTTTTGAGACGGCTTCGATAATGTTTTTACCTCTGGAGGTGATGCGTGGACAGCCCCAAGCAAAACCCTAGGCATTGAAATCTCCAGTGAACAAAAGTGGAGCGGAGAAGCTGTTTATTATTGTAAGTATTTCGTTCCCAGAAAAATATTGATCGGGGGGATATAGCTGTTACGAATAGTAAATTTTTCGTTAAGTTTTAATTGAATGGCCAAATGAAGTATACTTGAGCTGGTCAGAGAAGGGAGCAGAGAGTGCGGTAGGTGCCTTTTAACAAGAATTCCTATTCCTTGTTTGGCATTAAGGTTGTGTGGTAGGTTAGTGAAGTAACCTATGTATTGTTTGTTGCAGATTATGTTTTTTGAGTTAAAAGGTAAGTTAGTTTCTTGAAGACATATTATATCTGGATTTATATTATTTATTAGAATCGTTAATTCATCAAAAATTTTTATATATCCTTTTAGGTTCCATTGAATAACTTTAATGGTCATAGATAAATTAAGTAATAATAGATATATGTATTTCTTCAGGGAACATAGTATTTTTTTGTTATTTTGTATTTATTTATTATTATTATTGTATCAGTCGAACATTGACTCAGTTGGGTCAAGATCGATGGTGTTATTTGGTGTTGAACAGATAATGACTCAATTGAGCCACAATCGGTGGTGTTGTTTTGTGTTAAGTGTGAGTGAGTAGGTGATTTTGGTTTTGTTCGGTTGGTGGTTATTTGGTGTTGATCAGATAATAACTCAATTGAACCACAATCGGTGGTGTTGTTTTGTGTTAAGTGTGAGTGAGTAGGTGATTTTGGTTTTGTTCGGTTATTGAGTGCTTTTTCTAAGAATTGAGATAGAGAAGGGGACAGTTGGAATGAAGAGGGAAGTGATGAGGAGAGAGTAGAAGGAGATTGAGAGTTATTTTGTGGAAGCGAGTCGGGCGACGAGAGGCGATCGTCAGAGCCACCAATATTGCTCTTATCAGTGTAACGGTTTATGTTGTACTTTGCTTTTTGTGCTGTGCTATTTTCGTTTTCTATGTTTGCTGTGACTGCGGCGTAGCTGTCGGGCTTGGATTGTTTAGGCAAGACAGCTTTGTAATGAAGCTTTGCCTCTCTCATTGTACACTTCTTCGTGGTTTTTATTTTCAGTATTTCTTTTTGCTGTAAGAATGCACTACATTTTTTGTTCTGAGGCAGCATGGTTCTGTGAGCAATTCACGCATTTTGGAGAGCAGGTACCATAGTGCGGAGTGCGTCCTGATTACTACACCTTGGTTCGTTCTTGCAGTATTTTTGGGTATGGCCGAGTTTTTGGCAAGATTTGCACCGCATGGGATTCGGAACAAATTCGGATACCTTTACAGTGTGTCAGCATATGTAGATTTTCGATGGAAGGTTATAGAGATCGAAAATAAGAAGCATAACACCCGACGGTTTTGCTACACCCTCAACTTGCTTGGTGAATTTGTAGATTGCGATAACTTTTTGGGAGGCGAGCTCTTCAAGAATTTCGTTTTCGGGCACGTTAATAAGGTATGGTGCATAAATAGTCCCTTTAACCGAATTAAGTGATTGGTGGAGTTGGCATTCTATTTTGCATATACCTGGGAGTTCTTTTGCGTTGATGAATTTGTTGGCGTCGTCGATTGATTGAACCAGCATTAGTAGATTTCCGTCTTTTAAATTTGTTATTGAGTTAATATTCTTATTGATGTGCTTAAGCGCCTTGTGTACAGCGAAGCAAGAATATTCTGAGATTGTTTTGTCACTGTCTTTGGCGGAGATTATTATATATTTTGGGTTAGCAATGTTATTAGATGGCAGTTCGGGAAAGTCACTTAAAGTTTTTGAAGGTGGTTTACGTTTTTTTGTTGGGGGACTGTCGGCCAGAGTGCTGAACCGATTATGTCCCAGGTTTGGGGGCCCCGGGCCACCCATGGCTTTTTTTTTTATCTGCGATCAAGCGCTTGAAACTAATATTTTGTACAAGTAACGGTTGATAGAAAGAGTGTGAGGAGAGAAGAGAACTGATAACGGCACGATTGGTTAGCAACTGACGTCTGCTCGCGATGAGTGTTAGTCGGTGACTGATTATTCTTCTTATAACTATTAGTAGAATCAAAATTTGGGCTGCATAATTGTGAGGTTGGGACTGCGTTGGCTGTTAACTTACATTTACCAATATATTTTCGTTCGAAATGCCTGTTGCATATTTTAGCATTTTTCCTGTGGATGTTAGTCGGTAAATGGCATGCTCTAATCCATTTGATAAAATACAATTTTATTATTTTTTTAATTTTTTTTATTTTTTTTTTTTTTATGGAAACGAAAATAACCTCACTGGAAAATTAATGGAGCCTTTTCTGTAACTTGCACCACATGTTTCTATAGTACATTTCGTTCCCGTTTTTCGTAAATCTTTTTTGATGGTATTCTTCACACCAACAATTGATTTTTTTATAACAATTGTTACTGCCATAGTTTTAAACAAGTAAGAACGTTGCTGTCGGACGCAACCGACAGCGAAATACTATTTCACGTCCCAACAGCACACAGGGACATCTATCACATTAAATTTTTTTAAATTTAACCTTAAATCCCCACTGTCGCCGCTTAAATTAGCTGCAGATTAAAACTTTTCATTGGAGGTGGCCAGACAGTTTCAATTAGGATCGAAGCTTAGAACCCTTACCTTAGCAAAAACACGCACCTAATTCGAGAGAGGTGGCAACTCTCAAAATGAGAGAGGTGGCAACTCTCAAAATGAGAGAGGAGGAAACTCAGAAAATGTGATATAAGTTCGTTGGCGAGCGTAGAGATGTGGGCTCGAACCCCGGTGCGGTCATGTTGATATTTTTGTTATATTTTCTTTATTTAGTAATTTTGTATTAATAAAATATTCTTTTCAAACACATATATATATATAGTTTGGCAAATCAAAAGACAAGGTCAAAGGTCACTAAGTCATTATGTGGCGCGTTATTGGCTCAGAAGCTGCAGATGAAATACATGATTTAGCAAATTGAGGCGAAGGGGCAATTTAACAAAAACCAAATTACATAAAATATATACATGTATATGTATAAAACTAAGAAAAAATTTGGGGCTCTAACTTCAAAGACGTGAGGGATTTAATTGAATAACTAACATTCGATAGCGTTTTTAATCGATAATATTAAAATTAAAATAGTTGTCGCTTTTTTTTAACAAGCTCGATATTTTCGTGCTATTCACGGACCTACATAAATGGGAAATCAGGGTATAATGGTTTTGTTGATATGTGTGTAACAGGCAGAAGGAGGCGTGACAGACCCCATCAGGGAGACGAGCCGAGTCGATTTAGCCCTGTCCGTCTGTTCGTCTTTCCGTCCGTTCGTCTGTCCGTGTTGATCTCAAAACCTACAAGAGCTAGACACTTCAAATTTTTTTGGAGGTTCGTGTATAGCTCGAAAGGATCTAGTTTGTTTCAAATTATCGATAGTTTTTCATCGTTTTAATGTTATCGATTAAAACCCGATATCTTCATTAGGTTTAAAATACTATCTATCATTTAGTGTTATTTGACCATTCTGCAATTTCGGTTTTTGTTTAATTCCACACGCCTCTTTCGCCTCAAATTTGTAAGTCCCGTATTTCAACTAGAGACTTGTGCTTTGGCATGTACATATGTATGGATGACATGATCACCGTTCAACAAATCGTTTGTCTAGAAAAAAATTTATTTAACACTTAAATTCCCATAACGTTGGCATGCGAATAGCAGCCAAAGCACAGCTGACGCACCGATTTGCGCTTGTGTTGCGTGCGCCAGTGCTGTGTGTATGTTTGCTTGTAATGAACATACATACAAGTTAAAAAACGTTTTGTTTCGCTTTCTTTGTCGCAGCAAAGCGACTTATTTATTCGAATACCAAATTAAACTAAAACTAACACAGGCAACAATAAACGTAGCGATCAAAAAAGAAGACGAAAGAAGAGTGCAAAGAAGCCGTAAAAGAACCGCAATCGATGTCTGTACTGCAGACTTTTCTTACGTTAACTCTTCCACCCTCAATTTGACAGTTGTCCTCATGTGTCAGAAAAAACGGGATGTTGGTGGATTGAAAATTCGTGTTTCTTCTGTATTGGAGAATATTCGGTCATTGATCGTGATGGAGCAGTTGTGGTATTTTATCAGTAAAGTGCCTTGGACTTTTTGATCAGTGTCCTCCCACTTTATTCTGCCTTGGAAGTTGTAAAGTAGTATGATGTCTTCTTGGATTTCTTCTAATATTTCGGTGTGGTCTGCGTTGCTGTAGTCGCATTTTGCATCTTTTCCTAACATTAATTTGGGTATATAATCGTTTTCTCTTAAATCTATTAAATCTTTTTGATTACAAATTTTTATGTTGTTATAAGCTTTACAGTGTTTCTTAATCCTAACATTGTGTTTTTATATTTGAAAATTTCTTTGAATTGTAAGTTTACAATTGTATTGTCTTTAATTATAGGTCTAATAATTATATTCTCATAATTTATATTTTCTAGATTAGGAATTTTGACAACATATAAGATTATGGAAAGTCATTTTTAATATTGCTTTTATGTACTATTTGTCCTGACTCTGTTTTTATGGTTATGCCGTTTTTAACTATTTCTTTTTTGTATCTGGGGGAAAGTTTAGATCCTAGTCGTGTGTTGATTTTTACGTAAATTATCTGTCCAGTTTTGTAGGTTAGTATAGGGTTTCTAGATTGGTTGTGATATTTTAGGTCTTTGGTCTGCTGTTCTTTTAGTTTTGTTATGTTATCTTTGCGTGCTTGTTCGAATTGTTCAGGGTCTGTGGTAATCTTTCTGCCAAAGAAAATATCTAGTGGGCGTTGTGTAGTGACTGAATGTATGGAATTGTTATACTCGTAAATAGCTCTTTGCAGGAGATCTGCGAAGTTTCTATCTTTGCCTTCTCTTTTAAGACATCTCATTATTTCTGATAAAGTGGAGTGTAATCGTTCTATCTGTCCGTTTACTGAACTCTTATATGGTGGTACTTTGAAAACTTCAATGTTGAGCTGATCTTTCATCATGAAAGAGATGGAAGCCGAATTGAGTGATTTTTCGTTATCTACTACTACAAATTTTGGTACTCCATAGTAGAAAAGTATTTCATGTAATGGTTGTCTGATATCTTCTATAACTTTAGATTTTATAATTCTACCTTGCGCAAGCTTTGAGAATTTGTCTATTGCAGTGAGCACGAGGTGCTTTTCGGTAGAATAAATGTCTATATGAATGATGTGGCGTGGATACTCGGGTATCGGTGTTTCCTTCAGACTTGGGTTTGTTGGTCGTCTATCGTATTTTTCTTCTTTGCAAACCCTACATTGTTTTACTATGTTTGTAATTTTGGCTTTCATTCTTGGGAAGTAATACTTTTCTGCGATCTGTTTTTGGGTTTCGTATGCGTTTCTATGTGCTCTATTGTGTGTTTTTAATATTTCTTCCTCTTGATCCGAGTCTTTTTCTAAATCTATAATTCTGTTCTGCGAAAATCGTATCTTGAAAGTATTGAAGTGAGACGGGTAGATATTCTGTAGCTTGGCCATGATATCTTCAGTTGTGAGAATTCCGTTTATGACGGATGGGTTTAAGTACTTTTTTAGTAAGCTGATAAGGTCGGTTTCTGAAAATTATTCTTTCGCGATATAGTGTCTATGGAAGGTGGGGAACGGAATGTTAAATTCGTAAGTTTCTTTGTTTTCCTTTGCAATTATGATTTGATTCTTATAAACGTTGATAGGGGCTTCAAGGCTTGGTATCAAATGATGGCTTGAACTATCTGCACTATGAATGGTGGCTGTCATTGAATTTATTTGGTTATTTAATTGGTTAGGGGTTCTGGACAATGCATCGGCGACTATATTTTCTTTACCTGGCTTGTAAACTAGCTGGTAGTCGTAATTTTAATTTTGGCGTTCCCATGCCAATTACTAAGGGAATGTGTAAGAGGTTGGTGGTCTGTGAATATTTTAACTTTTGAATTTCCGTAAAGGTAATTCTTGAGGGACTTTAGAGCCCAGACGATAGCTAACATTTCTTTTTCATTTGTTGCGTAATTTTCTTCTGCTTTACACAATGTTCTAGATATGAAAGAAATAGGGTGTCCGTCTTGGCAGAGAACTGCACCGATTGCGTGATTCGATGCATCGGTAGTCAGGTGAAATTCTTTTTTGAAGTCGGGATATTTGAGAATAACATCGTCTGATATTAATGAACTTTTCAATTTATTAAATGCCTCTAGGGCAACTGAATCTAATTATACCCTGAACCCATTGAAAATGGGAAATCAGGGTATAATGTTTTTGTTGAAAGGCGTATGTATGTAACAGGCAGAAGGAGGCGTGGAAGACCCCATAAAGTATATATATTCTGCATCAGGGAGACAAGCCGAGTCGATTTAGCCCTGCCGTATGTATGAACGCGTCGATCTCAGAACTTACAATAGCTAGAGACTTCAAATTTGTTTTGTAGGTCCCTGTATAGGGCGGCGCGCATATCGAGTTTGTTTCAGAAATTCGATAACTATCATCGTTTTATTGTTATCGATTAAAAACCGATATCTTCAGTTAGTTATAAAATTCTATTTAATTCATCTTTCTAGCTATAGTCTTCGTATTGTGCATTTAGTGTTATGTAAGCTTTACAGCAATTTCGGTTTTTGTTAAATTTTGGATGCCATCGCCCAAACCCTTCGCCTCAAATTTGGTAACTCCCGTATATCAAATACTAGAGACTTGTGCTTTGGCACATACATACATATGGATGACATGATTACGGCCAACAAATTTGATCAAAATCGTTCGTCTAGAAAAAAGTTATTAATTATTTAATTTCCCATGTCATTGGCATTTGCAAACAGCAGCCAAAGATCAGCTGACGCACCGACTGGCAGTTAGTGTGTTGGTTCGCCTATGTA
Organism: Drosophila paranaensis; assembly: GCA_035047545.1. Lineage (NCBI taxonomy): Eukaryota > Metazoa > Arthropoda > Insecta > Diptera > Drosophilidae > Drosophila > Drosophila paranaensis. The sequence goes on along the minus strand of JAWNPL010000152.1, from coordinate 5,223 downwards.
TGTGTGTGTGTATGTGTTGCTTGTAATGAACATACATATACATATGTTTTATAAAAGAAACGGAGAATAAGCACGGAATAGCGTTTCTTCGCAGGGTTCAGGGTATACCCTAGTCGAGCGGTCTCGACTAGAGTTTTCTTACTTGTTTTTTGTTAGTTTCTATGCCTTTATATGAAATAACAAAACCTAAAAATTCTACTCTAGTTTTAAAAAATTCGCATTTGTCTATTTGGCATTTCATGTTAGCTTCGTGGAGCGTGTGGAATATCGTTTCGAGGTGATCTAGATGGGATTTTTCATCTTTGCTGAACACGACTAGACGATAGTCTATGTAAACATAGCAGATTTTTCCTTGCCTTAGTATGTCATCTAAGGCTCTTTGAAATATGTATGGCGCGTTTTTCAGACCAAAGGGGAGTCGTTTAAACTCATATTTTCCATTTTTTATGGAGAAGGCAGTTTTCTCTATGTCCTTTTCTCTTAATAGGATCTGATGAAATCGGCTTTTCAAATGAAGTACGGAGAATATTTTGTTGTCTCCTAGCTGTGCTAATACCTCGTTTATTTCTGGTATGGGATACCGATCGGCGATGGTTATGGAATTTAACTTCCTATAGTCAATAACTAATCTATATTTCTTTTCGCCAGATGCGTCTAACTTTTTTGGTACTATTATTACAGGAGAGTTATATGGAGAACGAGAGGGGCGAATTATGTCGTCGTCTAACAGTTTTTGTATTTGTGCTTCTACTTTCGTTGTAAAGATATGGGATAAGGGTAATATTTCGTATAAATTGGAGCGTCTGAGGTGGTTCTTATTTCTGCTTGGACACAGGTGGTAAATGATAATCTGTCATTGGGTTTTGAAAATAAGCTCGAGAATTTCTTTGTTAAGTTTGTAATGCTAGTGAATTGTTCTTTAGACATGTGTTCGGTTTTAATATTTAAATTATTAACTGCTTGTTTTTCTTTGATAGGAATATTGTATTTGTTTTTTAAAGTCATAATGTTGTCGTTAGAAAAGATTACTGCATTTAGCTGCTTAAGACTATCGTTTCCTAGAATTGCATCGAATGATTTTAAAGTCGGGAGTAGAAAGAATTTAATTCTTACGTCTTTGATGTCAAAGAGATTTGCTTCTATGTGCTGTGTTATTTTTATGTTACCTCCTACAGAGATTGCATCGAATGTTTCTATATTTTCTTTTGGGTTTCTTCTTAATTTGGTTTGATATAATTATTGTTCGAGCCAGTGTCAATTAAAATTTTCAGGGTCTTTCCTCCTCCAAGCTTGCATTCAAAGTATGGAAGTGAGGAGGACTTTATTCTAAAAAATTTATGTCTGAATATCCAACTTGGTAATCTTCACCCGAGTATTCGTACTCGTGTGGTGAGTTGTCGGCTAGATTTTCTACGTCTGCATAGTGTTCGTTACCGTATTATTCCAATTCTGCCTGTCCTTGTTCTATGTGAGTTTGATTTTCGTTTTCTTCGGCTGTTTCTATATTATAATTTCGTGGTTTTTATGCCCTGAACCCATTGAAAATGGGAATTCAGGGTATAATGTTTTTGTTGGAAGGCGTATGTATGTAACAGGCAGAAGTAGGCGTGGCAGACCCCATAAAGTATATATATTCTTGATCAGGATGACAAGCCGAGTTGATATAGCCATGTCCGTCTGTCCGTCCGTCCGTCCGTCTGTCCGTATGTATGAACGCGTCGTTCTCAGAACCTACAAGAGCTAGAGACTTGAAATTTTTTATGTAGGTTCCTGTATAGCACGAAAGGATCGAGTTTGTTTCAGAAATTCGATAACTGTTATCGTTTTATTGTTATCGATCAACAACGAAAATCTAAATTTAGCTATAAAATTCTATCTAATTCATCTTTCTAGCTAGAGTCTTCAAATTTTGCATTTAGTGTTATTTGGACCTTACGCAATTTCGGTTTTTGTTAAATTTTGGATGCCACGCCCTCGGCGCCTCATATTTGTAACTCCCGTATATCAAATACTAGGGACTTGTGCTTTGGCACATACATATATATGGATAACATGACTACGCCCAACAAGTTTGATCAAAATCGTTCATCTAGAAAAGTTATTAAACATTAAATTTCCCATAGCATTGCCATGCAAATAGCAGCCAACGAACAGCTGACGCACCGACTTGCGCTTGTGTGTGCTTGCGCCTGTGTATGTGTGTGTGTATGTGTTGCTTGTAATGAACATATATATACTTATGTATATTAAAGAAACGGAGATTGCTTGGAAATGCGGTTGTTCGCAGGGTTCAGGGTGTACCCTAGTCGAGCGTATACGAAATGCTAATTATGCAGTATTTTAAAAAACGCAGATAGCGCGGGGTTTAGGGTATCTCCTAGTCGGGACCCCCGACTAGAGTTTTCTTACTTGTTTTAGTTCTGATCGTGTGTTGTATGGAGGACGTTTGCCTATATCGAAATTTGGGCGATTAACATAATTAACCTGCTTCGTTTGTATGGTCTTATCTACGTCCATGGGTTCGGGACGAGGGTAAGAGGGTATCTAGGGCTGCCTTCTTGTCCGGTATAAATTTCCATTATTCTGTCAACACTCTTCTTCCAGGAGCTAAACTCAGCTGGATTTCCATTGAATTCTCTTAAGCCTTTGACTATATCTGGAACCTTGTCTAATTCGGATATTCTATTACTATATTCAGGTCTGATTGATACGTCTGGGGCGTCGAAAGGGCTTGGTTTGATTGATTCGGCTGTATTGTTTTTTGCTAGAGTCTCGATGACAATTTTCGAAATTAATTGTATTAGTTGGTCTATATTCATTTGGGCGTTATTGGGGGTGTTGATCTGGAGGATGACGCATCATCGGACAACAATGATGGTCTTATTAAATTTCTTGGGTTTGCCATGATTAACTGTAATTATAATTTTCTCTCTCTTTTTTTCTTGTTATTTACTTATCTAATTCCGTTTTTGATTACTTATTTGATCTATTCTTTGAAACAAAATATTTACTTTTTATACCCTGAACCCATTGAAAATGGGAAATCAGGGTATAATGTTTTTGTTGGAAGGCGTATGTATGTAACAGGCAGAAGGAGGCGTGGCAGACCCCATAAAGTATATATATTCTTGATCAGGGAGACAAGCCGAGTCGATTTAGCCCTGTCCGTCTGTCTGTCCGTCTGTCCGTATGTATGAACGCGTCGATCTCAGAACTTACAATAGCTAGAGACTTCAAATTTTTTTGTAGGTCCCTGTATAGGGCGCGCATATCGAGTTTGTTTCAGAAATTCGATAACTGTTATCGTTTTATTGTTATCGATTAAAAACGAAAATTTAAATTAAGCTATAAAATTCTATCTAATTCATCTTTATAGATAGAGTCCTCAAATTTTGCATTTAGTGTTATTTAGGTCTTACGCAAATTCGGTTTTTGTTAAATTTTGGGTGCCACACCCCCTTCGCCTCAAATTTGTAACTCCCGTATATCAAATACTACAGACTTGTGCTTTGGCACATACATACATATGGATGACATGATCACGCCCAACTAGAAAAAAAGTTATTAAACATTTAATTTCCTATAGCATCGCCATGCAAAGCAACCAAAGAACTACTGACTCAGCGACTGGCGTTTGTGTGTGTGCGCCTGTGCGTGTGTGTGTATGTTTGGCTTGTAATGAACATATTTGTATATTCTTATGTATATTAAAGAAACGGAGATTGCTTGGAATTGCGGTTCTTCGCAGGGTTCAGGGTATATCCTAGTCGAGCGGTCTCGACTAGAGTTTTCTTACTTGTTTAATTCAGTTTTTGATTAATTAATTGATCTATTCTTTGAAACAAAATGTTTACTTTTTTTCTTTTAATTCAGTTTTTGATTACTTTTTCTTATTTTAACTTACAATATAATAGCAGCTATGGTCCTTTTTGGGTGTCTTGATGTCCTACTCAGGTTTCGGGGTCTTCACTTTATCCAGTGGTTGGCTAGTAGCGGGTCTTGTAGCCTTGACGGTTGCTGCTTGGCACGTAATAATTGAGTTATTGTTGTGCTTTATTTATTTTTTGTTGTTTGGCGCTTAATAATTGTTTTATTGTCGCGCTATTTGTTTTGGCACTTAATAATTGTTTAATTGTCGTGCTTAATTTAATAATTTCACAGCAACAAATGAATTTATGGGAGTTTCACTGTGAGAATTATTTGAACCACCGACGGTATCAACGTATGAACACTTTGGGCTATATTGTTATACCGATTACGCACTTAGAAACTGGGTATTCTATTGTACGCGCTGGCCCCTGCTCGGGCGCCAGTTTAAAAACGTTTTGTTTCGTTTTCTTTGTCGCAGCAAAGCGACTTATTTATTCGAATACCAAATTAAACTAAAACTAACACAGGCAACAATAAACGTAGCGATCAAAAAATAAGACGAAAGAAGAGTGCAAAGAAGCCGTAAAAGAACCGCAATCGATGACTGTACTGCAGACTTTTCTTACGTTAACTCTTCCACCCTCAATTTGACAGTTGTCCTCATGTGTCAGAAAAAACGGGATGTTGGTGGATTGAAAATTCGTGTTTCTTCTGTATTGGAGAATATTCGGTCATTGATCGTGATGGAGCAGTTGTGGTATTTTATCAGTAAAGTGCCTTGGACTTTTTGATCAGTGTCCTCCCACTTTATTCTGCCTTGGAAGTTGTAAAATAGTATGATGTCTTCTTGAATTTCTTCTAAGATTTCGGTGTGGTCTGCGTTGCTGTAGTCGCATTTTGCATCTTTTCCTAACATTAATTTGGGTATATAATCGTTTTCTCTTAAATCTATTAAATCTTTTTGATTACAAATTTTTATGTTGTTATAAGTTTTACAGTGTTTCTTAATCCTAACATTGTGTTTTTATATTTGAAAATTTCTTTGAATTGTAAGTTTACAATTGTATTGTCTTTTATTATAGGTCTAATAATTATATTCTCATAATTTATATTTTCTAGATTAGGAATTTTGACAACATATAAGATTATGGAAAGTCATTTTTAATATTGCTTTTATGTACTATTTGTCCTGACTCTGTTTTTATGGTTATGCCGTTTTTAACTATTTCTTTTTTGTATCTGGGGGAAAGTTTAGATCCTAGTCGTGTGTTGATTTTTACGTAAATTATCTGTCCAGTTTTGTAGGTTAGTATAGGGTTTCTAGATTGGTTGTGATATTTTAGGTCTTTGGTC
>JAWNPL010000149.1:525000-760345 GCA_035047545.1 Drosophila paranaensis | reverse complement strand
ATTTATTATTATTATATTATACCAAAGGCAATAGTTGGCACAATGATATCGTTCGAATCTGGCTTTGCCTTTCGCTACTCCTTGACACTGATGGCAAAGTCGATTGGGCGCGCATAAATAGATTTCAGATCATTAGACGAGACATTAGCCTTGAATAATGAACTTTATGCAGATTCATGCTCATCGCCGAAACTGGTTTCCTAATTGCCAAAGGTTTTTGCGATCGATTCGAAATCCAGTTAATGGCATAAATTGTCAAATTTCTTACGTTGAGTAATCCGTAAACAGGTACCGCTATAAAAACAGAAACCTGTAATAAATTAAATCGATAATTTATGTTCGGAGAAAGACATTAAGGAACCAAGCAAGATTGTTCTAGTCGGGATTGACCGACTAGGAGATACTGGGAATATAATATCGAAGCTAGACCTTTGGAAATTTGAGAATTAAATAATCAAAATCTGTTTAGATGTAACTTTGAATCTAGCTGAAAGTAAGAATACAAAATGGAAACATATTGTAGGAATATATATTCCTAATTTCAAGTCTATAGCTTTTATAGTGCTCGAGAGCGATGCGTTTGGGTAGACGATTAGGGAGGCATTTGAGGCTTCAGCTTGCGCTTAATGCTTGAGCACGTCTCCAACTGCCTTTTCCATATATTTGCATAAGATGAATATACCTTAACGATTCATTTGCTATGAGTTGACAACAGAAAATAATAAAATAATATATAAATATAAATATATATATATATAAATATAAAAAAAAATATATAATATATACTATATAATATTTTGTGTTTCTCGACTTTCCATTTGCTTTTGCTTTGCAGTGCGTGGAAAACATTTCGCGTTCGCATTGCCCGGTCTGTCTGGGCGACATCCACACCTCGCGCATTCCATGCCACATTCCGGACTGCGGGCACTTGCTGCACAAGATGTGCTTCGACCAGCTGCTGGCGTCGGGCCACTACACCTGCCCTACCTGTCAAACGTCACTGATCGACATGACGGCCCTCTGGGAGTATCTGGATGCGCAGGCGCTGCGCATGCCCATTCCGCTCAAGTATGAGAATCAGCGCGTGCACATCTTCTGCAACGATTGTCACAAGGTAAGCGTTCCTATGCCATATGCCTTTCGCCGCACTGAACTATATCTGCACGCATTTGCCCCACAGACTTCAAAGACCAAATTCCATTTCATTGGGCTCAAGTGCGTGCATTGCGGCGCCTACAACACCACGCAGGATGTGAAGCGTCGCCTCTCGCTGGTCACCGATGAGCCAAGCACGGCCTGACACTTGCCGCGGCCCCAGCGATATCCAAACGCAACAGGAAATCTCTTGCCATGCTCCACATTTGAAGAACCTAAATTTATGAAACTGAAATCGAAACGCATTGAATTTAGACCAAATTCGAGCTGGTATCGAATATAAATTAAACAACCAACAACAAAATCAACCAAGAAACAAATCTAGTTAATGGTTTTAGTATTTTTGAACTTTAGTTAATTTGCATTCAGTAGAACAAATGAAACACACAAATCACAAATTTATTTACACTCGAATTTTATTATGTATTTTGCTCGTATTACCCAAACTCGAATTTCCCTTTCTCGACCTGCATAGATCAATATCAATCTCAGCCAATCTCAATCTGTTGTTAAATATTAAACTCACTTGTAAGTTTGACAATAAATATATAGAAAAGAAAGAAGGACTTTAGTCTCTTAAGCCTGTATATTAATTTTTAAATAAATTTTGTTTTCCAAAAAAAAAAAAAAAAATTAACGCCGAACTCTTTAAATACATTTTTATATAAATTGAATGTTTTTTTGTATGACCTTCAGAGAATATTAGTGAATATATAGTGAAGGTAGAAGAATATATTGAATATCATATTATTATTACAATATCATTGGCCAACTTTATTATATAGCTTTTATATAGTATAGAATCCCTGGATTTTATTTCGATATTAAAAAGAAGTTTAAATTTTATTTTATTTTTTGAAAGTTGTTTTGCTAAAATATATTTTTGTATTTGCTGTTTATATTGTATTCTAATGTGTAAAGATATATAACATAGCAGTAATCTTGATGATGATAAAAAATAGCCAAAATTTGCTGCTATGCCATATGGCCCCTACAGGAACAATTGTTCGTTAATTAAGCTTTTGTTTAAAATCCGATTTCATCTTAGAGTTTATTCCATCTTTGGCGTGCTATAAAGAGCTTGTTTATATGTTATTTTGTTCTTGATATTGCCAAATCTAAAGTTTATTCAACAGACTTTATGCTGCCTAGTCAAAATATCAATTGTTTCTAATTAAAATATAGCTTGAATACAGTTTAGTTTTATGTTTTCTGATACCCTCAACCTGTAAATGGGTTAAAAATAACATCGGATCTGAGCAAATGTCAGAGGAAGGCATCGCTGATTCCATGAAGTATATTAGTAAAAGGTGTGCAGATAAAACTAATGAACTAAATACAGCAAACGAATATTTTAACTCTTGTATACATGTCCTTTCGTCTGTCCAAACTTGGTGTTATAGTTTTTACAATTTAGTTTAGAAATTATATGAAATCATAGTCTCAAAATGAATATTCCTCAATATTAGTCAGGAATTCTTGCATCAAATTCAAGACTTAGTTTGCTGTTCTCATCAAGAATATATATATATATATATATATATATATATATATATATATATATATATATATATATATATATATATATATATATATATATATATATATATATATATATATATATATATATATATATATATATATATATATATATATATTATATCTATATATATCTTCATCGAATACTACTTCCTACTAAGTTAATCTTTTTGTTTAAATTTCGTTGTACCGATATATAAGGATAATCATCAGGGTGCACATACATATAGGTCTAACAATCTATAACTTTATATAGAAATGGAACACGGATAGTTGCAGTATTTAACTTTTAAATAAATATGTTCGGTTGCTCAGCCATGGAATTCTCTTACTGCGCCTTCTGCTTGACTGCGTTGGGCTCTCCAGCGGATTCTGCAGCACGTTTGGCTTTGCGCTCCGCCGACTTCTTTAGCTTGGTGAGGTAAAGACCCACAACGACCAGAAGCGCCCAGGTAATGTAGCCAATGTGGTAGACGGAACTGTAGAAGCGCCAGATGTTGTCGAAGGAGGATAGCAGAAAGGCGATGCCCAGGTAGCTGAAGCCAAACCATTTGCAGATCCAAAATATCACGTCAATGACGGTGCGGCGCATGCCAACAGCATCCTTGCGGACCAGCTTGTGCCACGTGTCCTCCATTATCACATAGAAAGGTGCGCCCATAATGCAGAAGTAGTGTCCAGGCCGGAAGCCATGCCAATACGCCGAGCAGAGGAAGATGGCACCAGTCCTGAAATTGCCAACAATATTGAATATTGTTATCAGAGTTAACTTTGCAGATCAGGGCACACTCACCTATATTTCTTGATGGGGAACAGTTTGTACACATTCACAGCCAGCCAATATTGTACGCAGACGTTCCAATGCTTCATGCCCTCACGGAAGGTCCAGCAGCGCTCGACATCCAGCACTCGTGTGTTGACAATTGTTGTGAAATTGTAGCTGTGCTTCTCCGCGTCCTTGGTCATAACCTGATACAGCTTTCGGGGTCCCTCGCCGTTGTTGGTATCCGCATCATCGGGATACGCACCAAAGCCGGCCATTGTACAGACGCACTCGCTCAACGTGAGGCCAGTGTAGATGCGGGCCCGGAAAATAAAGAACGTGGGCCACACGTACGACAAGCGATAGATTACGGATCGATCATTGTAGAACTCGTCGCTCATCGCATACTGAAATTAATATAATTTGCAGTTTAGTTAACTAATATTTTACAGTTTCTCTCAGATTTCGATACTCACGTCTAGTGGCCAAATGTAGTTGGCCAACAGATAAAGACTGCAGTAGAAGACGGCTGCCTTAAGCTGCTCAATGGTTGCCTGCACGCACGGCGCATGATCTTTGAAAGGCGTTTCAAAGTAATCTCGATATGTGCGATAGCGATAATAAGGACCTGCAAGTTAGAAGATGTTACAATTAGTTATTATTTTTTAAAATATAAAAAATAATATTTATAATAATGATTTGGGAATGGATCAAGACTACGAAGTTTTGGAACTTACTGAATGAAGTCAGTAATTTAGGAATTACGTTAAACTATAAAAAACAATTGCTATTTTTAATTTGTAAATTATATTCAACGGAATTTTCAAGTCTGTTGTGCCAGACTTAAGTCAGGCTTGATTGAGCGTAGAATTTAGCTGTGTATCAATCAGCTTTATCAGCAACTGGAGACTTTCCCATAATCTTTGTTACTAGGTTATTACAGCTTTCATTTGTTGTTTATAAATAAACACACACAAGCTGACTTTGCATTTAGATAAGACATTCAAGGCATATGTAGAACGTCTATTGATAATCATCCGTAACAGTTTTACTATCTGTAAAATTTCAAACACCTGGGTAAATGGACTTTGACACAGCCACGGCAAGTGGTTCAATTGTAGCTATTTACATACACTAATTTATGTGCAACTGCAGTGACAGCTACAATTATGATTGCTAGGCAATAAACTGCAAATATTCTAATCCACAGACCTTGCAGTGTGCTACAAGTGAGACCTGCATACATATATTATTCATGTGAACTGTGGACTGACCTGTCAGCACGCCAACGTAGTTGAAACTATAAAGCACGATTTCCGTAGCACTCAGCTTCTGCAAGCTCAAGTCGTAGCTTGTGACGTCCAAGCTGGGATCGTTATCGGCATCCTGCTGCCCATTTTTCTGCCGTTCATGGTGAGCTCGAATACGCTTCCAGGCTGCAGTTTTCTCAAAGGCAATCCCTGATACCTATGTATGTTATGTAGTTTAGAAGGCTTTCATATCACTATGTGTTATGCAACTAACCTTGAGTGTGAGCAACATTTGTATCATATTTGTAGGCCCAGGCACAGCTGGCAGACCGAAGAGATAAACGAGCCGGAAGAACACCAAATAGCCAAACATAACAACAAAAGTAATTACATGGCAGTTGCTGGAATTATGGATATATATTAATTTATGAGTATCTGAAATAAATCTATATGAACTGCACTTACCTGGGATGCACCAAGAGCACACTGGCTGTGCCCAGGCCCACGGAAATGGCGCAGTGCAGACTATGGAAGCCCGAGACGACGACGACTACGATGAGGCCGAGCATGGAGCATACGTATTTGCGCTGCGTCTCATCGCGAAGTTTTCGAACATAGCTGCCAGCGGCAATGCAGGCCAGCAGGCATAATACGTATATTACGTCGTCTACATTCATTGTATTGATTAGTTTTAGCCGCGAGTGCGGCTTCCTTCACAGCAGGCAATTTGATCTTTGTTATGAATATGCATGCAATACAATGCAATATGTATCGATATTGTATCGATATGTTGCGGTGCTGCCAACTTAAATGCGTGCTACCAAACTGCCACACCAATTGCAGTTGACGCAAAGCTGATTGATACACAACAAATTGTGTAAATACGTTACTTTTTTGCTGATTTAAATACTTTGTATGTAAAAGTTAAAGAAATACATTTTAAATAAATACGAGAATTGAATTATTATTATGTTGTGCTAATATATTTTGGTTTGCGCATATTTATAAATAATATATCAATTGATACTTTCTAATTTAATAATAAAATAAATAATACAATTTTAAATATTTTAATGTGAGTTTTTTTTATTATTAATTTGTATGAATTGGCTATAACTTGGGAATCCAAAGAATGAATCAAATTATCAATAATTTATATAATTGTCAATATTAGTAATATAAGAAACAAATAAAGTTAATAACTATGACGATATATGACTGTGACATATCTGGGAATTCTGAAAAACCCATTTCATTCAAAGACATTCGTAGACAAAGCATTAGACTAAATGTCATTTACGCCTTTGCCATTTAGTTAATAGTGCTAATGCATAATGCATGGAGATATTGAACTATAATGAAAAACGCCCCAAATCGATTAAAGAAATTCCCCTACGTCATCAAAGCGAGACTCGTAAATGCTCAAAGTGGCAGACACGCGTCTATATATAGTATCTACCCATACATTCATACATAGAACCGGTAGTTAATTGCAGGCCGATAGTTGCTGAGTGGGAAACGCGTGCCATGGGCAATGCCAGCCCGATCGAACGCAGATAGCGTCTGGCTACAGCTTGTGCAGTGGGGAAAATGGCAAAGCGGTTGAGATTCAGTTTGATTAACTAATGTCAGTCACCTATATGTATATATATAGCGTGTGAACTGATCATCAGCATCAGAGTCTAATAGTCGCTCCACCAGTGCAGCAGATCAGGTCTAGAGCTGATTCAACATGAAAGCGCAATTTGTCGTCTTGGAGCTGCTGCTGCTGCTAGGCGCAGTCTGTGGTGAGTGAAGCTTGGCTTGGAAACTGGGCAGTAATTCCTAATCCGGATTCCTCTCTCTCTCTCTCTTGTGACAGCTCAGAGTAACAATAATATCGCGGGCAACTATGAGGCCGAGATGGAGGAGTTCATGGGCTTGGTGCCCGATCCCGAGGAGCTGGACTTTGAGAGCCGCGGCAACTTTGGCGAGGAGGAGCCCGACGATCTGCTGTCCACATTGGAGGCGGACGAGTACGAGGGCGCCGAGCACTGTGCGTGGAATAAGTGCGACAACGATCTGAGCGAGCAGCGCGGCATCGGCAGCTTCCTGGACTTGTCCTTCCTCAAGAAAATCGCCGTCAACCTGAACCCGTTCGGCACGCCGCGGCATCGCATGCAGTTCTACTTGTTCAAGCGCGAGTTCCCCGAGTGCGGACGCGAGCTGGACTACCGCGATGAGCGGAAGTGGCGGCATGCCGGGTTCAACAGCTCGCTGCCCACGCGCCTCATCGTGCACGGGTGGATGAGCCAGTCGCGCGGCTCCTTCAACAGGGACGTGAAGAACGCGTACTTGCGGCACGGCGACTACAACGTGATCGTGACGGACTGGAGCGCCAGCTCGGCCAACATCAACTACTTCTCGGTGGTGAAGCTAATCGAGGAGATGGGCGCCCAGCTCGTCCAGTTCACCCGCGAGCTGCATCGCCAGTTCCATGCGCGCTACGACGACATCTACCTGATCGGCCACTCCCTGGGCGCGCAGATAGCCGGCGCAGCGGGCAAGTACCTCAAGCCGGAGCAGTACAATACGATCTTCGCTCTGGACCCGGCCGGGCCCAAGTTCCGGCACCGCAGCGCCCAGTTCCGCATCGATGCCAGCGATGCCAGCTACGTGGAGTCGATGCACACCAGCGGCAACTTCGGCTTCCTCAAGCCCACGGGCAGCGCCACCTTCTACCCGAACTACGGGCTCTATCAGCGCAACTGCTTCTACCTGGGCTGCTCCCACATACGCGCCTACCAGATGTTCGCCGAGTCCATCAACTCGGCCAGCGGCTTCTGGGGCACGCCCTGCAAGCGCGAGGGCCGCAAGTGGCAGTGCGACCAGCGCCAGCGACAGTCCCATCGCATGGGCGGCGAGCCGTCTGTGCCCAAGAAGGGCATCTTCTACGTGAAGACCTCGTCCAGCGACCCTTTCGCACTTGGCAGATGAGCCAACCCTTGACCCACTCCAGCCAATCATCAGATTTGTCTGATTAAGCTGCCAACTGTAAGGAAATTCAGTTTTAATAAAGACCAAAGAGAGAACATTTTATATTCATTGAGTTCAAAGTCAATTGAGTTGGGGTAACTCTTGAATTGATCACTTAATTTTCCGTTAAGATGAAGTGCCTCAATGATCCCGGATATTCGAATAAGAAATGAAGTCTATCAATTAGTCAATCAAACTGCCAGTCAATCAGATAGTGAGTCAGGCAGTCAATCGCTAAGTCAATGAGGCGGTCAATCAATCAGTCAGTTAGTCAATCAGTCCATCAATCACTTTGTCAATCAGCCAGGTAATTGTTAACCAGTTAGTCAGCTACTCAATCAGCCAATCATTCCATCAATAGGCCAATATTAGAATCATAATCAATCCATCAGTCAGTAAATCGTCTGTCCATCATACAGTCAATTGTCAGTCAATCACTCAATCAATAGGTCATTCATTCGCACAATATCATAATTATAATCAATCAGCCAATCAATCAGTCATTCAATCAGTATGTAAACCGTATGTATATCATACGGTCAATTGTCAATCAGTCAATCAATAGGTGATTCACCAGCACAATATCATTATCATAATCAGTCAGCCAATCAGTCAATCAATCAGTCAATCAATCACTCAATCAATAGCTGAAACACTCTGATAATATGGGTCCATCAATCAACCAATCAAACAGATTGATTAATCTTCAACTCGTTCAGTCTTCTAAGTAGATCTTCGCATTTTAAACTCCAAAACTATACAGACTAGATATATATTTGTTGACTGATCAATAGTGTGCTATCTCTACGATTGCCTTTAACTAAAATAAAAAAAAATTAAAAATATTTTCTTAAATGAAACTTAATTAAAGACATAAACTTGAGCAGTCGCTGCAGCTGCTGCTGCTGCTGCTGGTGATGGTGGTGGTGGTGGTGGTGGTGGTGGTGCTGCTGCTGCTGCTGGTGTCCTTAGGTTTGGCAAGGAGGAGCTGGCAACGATTCAGAGCGCATGCAAATTGGTCTGGGCAATTCAATCTTTGGATCTGTGAAATATATACGCGACTCGTGCACGGCGCTAATTGCAGCAGATAAATACGCCGTGGAGCCCATAATTACGACAGACAGATTACGAGGCGCACTTAATTGTCGACCGTAAAGTGTTTGCCGTATCGGCGCGGCAGCGCGCGTAATCCTCCCGCAAGCAACCAGCTCGATTTTAATTATTCGACTAACTGCACCTTCTGCATATTCATTGGCTCCAACGCGGGCTACAGAGCCAGATGGCAGCATTTTGATTTCCATTATGGCCAATTTTTTTGACAAAAACTTTTCGCTCGCACTGCGGCCGTAGCGATAAGACGTCCGAAAGGGTTAGCAGTTGCCCAAGGAAATGGACTCATAATCGAAAGATGTTGAAGAGGAAGATGCAAAGAGTTTTCCCATTTTCCATTGGAAGATCTTTGAGAAGGCTTTTCGGGGGATTTTCCCTGGATTAGGTTCCCTTTCAAATAGAAAGAGCTTCGTGAAGAGTTTTTTACTCAGAATTAATAGACGTTTGAGAAAAGTTCACATAGATTTTTCTATACTGCTTTGGTGGATAGTTAAGAAGAGTTCATAAAGAGTTTTTCCAATTCTAATAAAAGGATCTTGCAGAAGAGTTTTGCATTCAGAATGGAGTTTTCCCAATTGTCAATTTTAAAAATAATGTTTTCCTTTTCATACAGAAATATATTTAAGTAGAATCTTGGATTCAGTATTGTCAGACAGTTAGTAGGTGTTCTCAAAGACTTTTCCATGTCGAATGGAAAACTTTAAGTTTCAAATCAAATTAGCCATGAAATCGATTCGAAGCTGTGTGGGGTCTACGCTCAGCCCTTATATCTCAGTTGTATTTAAGGTTTCGGACAGAGAGCCCAAAAAATATTTTTTATTTTCAAATTTGCAGTTTTTAGTCAAAATTTCACAAAAATTTTCCGTATAGAAAATAAATAAAAATAAAAAATAGGTAGATAAAATATAATATTAACAAATTGAAAAATGGAGTTCGGGCAAGGAAACGCCGGCGGCCCATACCAGTCGATGGAGGGCTATGGAATGTCTTCACCTGACGGGCAGGCTCCCGAAATGGGCCATGACTATATGCAGTCGCGCGGCGGCTATGGCGGCGGAATGTCCTATGAGGAGTCGAGGGGTCAAGGCAGCGGCTCCGCTTCCTTTGGCGGTCCTGGCTACCGCAGCCCACTTCGTTATTCAAAAGTCTTGAGAGAAATGAATTCCCGCAATGGACTCTAGTGAGTTTCGAAAACTAAGATCGATCTAAGGCTTTATGTCTTATGTATTTTCTGAATTGTAGCTCGCCCACGGATCAGCGATCGGGCCGTGGCAACGGCGACTATTACAGCTCGCTGCCTGGCATTGGCGGTGCCGAGGGTCAAATGTACGGCCAGCAACGCCAAGGTGGCAATCCGTATTACTAGTCTCTTGCTGTGGATTTGACTTAATTGTTACATTTCGACATATCAACTTATGATAAATAAATGAATAAAACTCTCGAAAATTCAGATAAAAACTATACTTGTTCAGCTTGCCTCACTTTTTTCATGGTATTTTTGGGGAATGTTCCCAATTGATATGATATGAATTTATCTGAATTTAAATATATAATATATATATAAAACATCATCAGCTCTGCTTTGCTTTCACAATCCATTTTACCGTCGCCACAAGTCAAGGAAATGTTTCGTTTTTCCTTAGTCTTCGAGTTCTGCTCGACAAACGCAGAGCTTGAATTTTCAAAATTTTCAAAATTCTTTTTTTTCGGCCCTTCCAGTTCTAAATTGAAATGTGTTATGGATGCGGAAAGCAGCCGGCGCCGCCGCAATTCTTCATCAGCAGCGCACAATTTCGCTACTTTATGCGCGAGAAGAAGCGAGAGAGGGAGAGGCACGCGCACAATGGCTTAAATGAGTATAATATTGAATACACAAATATATATATATTTTTCACGATATTTTATAATATTCCCATATTCCATATCTGCAGTCCAGCTTGCTGTGGCGGTTGCGGCTGCTATGGCTGCTGTTGATGTATGAGACTGCTGCCAATCCGTGTGCGTAGTGGGAAGAGTAGAACTGTGAGGATGTGAATTCTCTTGTGAACAGCTGTGCTTAGAGAGAACTTTCTATGTCGGCTGCTGAGGGTCATAATGGAGATCAGGACGTGGGCAAGGCTGATCTCTATGAGCTGCAATAGAACTTTCCACTTAAGTCCATTTAAAATATATATTCAATTGCAATAATAACGTATCTATATATACACGTTTGTCAATAATCAACATTGATTTCTTAAATAGGGAGGGAATGGTGTTGTCTTCTATATGAGATAAATATAAATATAAATAAAAATATAAATATAACTAAGAGCTGGGCATCAATCATGTTCATATAAAGATAGAGCTAAAACATGGCCCATAGTCTCTGTCTGCCTGGCAAGTCATTATAATCTAAATATGCCTTGCTTACTGTACTATCTATATGCCAACATTTCTGATCAAGTTGGCTTTTCGAGACGAATTTTGCTTATGACTTTCCAATTTTCCCAATTTCATTCATTCAGGTCTTTTTCTTTGACTACAATCTAAAATTAAATCTAAAATTTTGTAAATTTTGGCAGAGTCAACATTTATTATTGTATAATCCAAGTTCAGTTTATTAATTGTAAAAAAAAAAAAATGGATTACTTTGAGAGTGCCCAAATTGGTGGTTACCGTATTGAGATGCCATTTCCCCAGCTTTTTTATCCCGAAGTAAAATCAAAAGTGGTTCTTTTCTTCACTTTGTTTATTTATTTTTTTGGTTTTCTCCTCAGATGAATTCCGGAACCAACAGCTTTCATCAGACGCAAATGAATAGCTCCGGAATGCATGGCGACTTCTATGATGGCGGCTACAAACCGGATAGGCAGCATCCACAAGGGGATACGTGCGACATGAACTACCGTCAACGCCATGCCACAAACAATCCTTTTGCCTATCGCCAAGTAGAGCGCCGAAGTCGAAGAGCACGGGAGCTGCAAGTCCGCAACGGCCTGTAGTAAGTATCCGCAAGTCGGCTGGTATAGAGGTCTTTCTAAAGCCAAGCCTGGTCTCATCACACAGCACCCCGATTGATGGATGTGACAATCATGGCGAGTGTTCCCAATATGTCGGAGGTGAGTACTTAGTTGCATGCATATATATGTATATATATCTCGATTCCCACTTTCCCGCTCCTCCAGGTCACGCGGGCTCGTCGATCGCAGTCAACTCATTGTGGTAGTAAAGGACAGAGCTGGATACTTTTATGTCAGATTCATCTATCTATCTATATATATGCAACGTTTTGCTTCTCAGATATTTTTGTAGTAACAAATGCTCTTCGCTTCTGAATTGTGTGTTAAGGCGAAAGCTTGCTCGGCAGAAGGGTGCGTGTGGATCATGTAGATATATTATTACGTAACGCATTTCTCTTGTTACTGCCAAAATTGTAAAAAAAAAGAAATTTCAATTTTTAATATAAATTTAAATTTAAATTATTAAAAAATTCTCCTGAATGGGAAACGTTAAAATGCTCCCGTCTTTCAATTTGTTTTAGAGATAAATGAAGCCGAAAGATATGTAAATGATATAGATAAATTATTATATAAATCGGTATATATATATGGTATTATATATGTAGAGACGCCATCTAATTGATAGTATTATTGTTTCCTTATACATATAAAAATAATATCTGAAGTAATAGATATATGTTTATTGGCAAATCTAAGCTGGTTCTCTGAAAGAGTTCAATGATCCGCCTAAATAAATTATCTATATAGGACTGTTTATATACATACCAACACATCCATCGGTCCAAATGGACTTCTATAATTTGTAGATATTATTTGAAATACTTGCGCAGCGAGCTCAGCTAAGCCACATGTCTACAAGGGTACATAATCTACGCCATTTGGGTCTCTCCCATTCCGGTTATTTTTTTGTGTTCGAAATCAGACGAGTCCTTATGGAGATAGGCGATAGTCGGGCTGGCGAGGCTGGGCCTGCTGTGGGGGGTAATTAACGTGTGTTTTATGGCCATTTGCCGCTGCATAGAAACTCACGCAGCAGCAGCCACTGTGGCAGTCCCTGTGGGCGGAGCTCAAGGCGCACCACCTCCCCACAAAAGCCCAACAGAATGCAATGAAGGATTAAAATAAGAAAGATGTGCAAATAAAATATTTTACAAACGGACAACGGAGGACAACTTTTGCAGCCGGTAGGCAACGGCACGTGATGTGGGCTGGCTGTGTGACCATTCGAGGGGGGACGAGGGGTGTGGGAGGGTGGGGCGTCTCGTTTGGTGACGGTCCGAAATGCGAATGGAACATGTCGATGGGGCACGACGGGGCAACGAGACCTGGTCGCAAACAAAAGGCGACCGGACTTGGCCGCCGACTCGCTCTGGCACTGCATGGAGCATTGTCAAAATAAATCAATCGGTTTTATGTTGTTTCTGGAATTTTTGTTTGCTGTTTTGTTACTTTGTCGGCGACGTCGGCGTCAGGAAGCGGCTGAAAGCCCAGGGTTGCAAGTGGTGCAAGTGGTGCAATTGGCTGCTGCCAGCAGCGCCAGCTTGTGGTGGCATAAATCAGTTTGGTCCTTGGACGCATTTATGAAAGGATAACAACACATACACACACACACACACACACACACACACACATAGCTCAAGCTCATAAAAATGCATAAGTTGAAAATGCTGTAAATAAAAATACAAGAATTTTGTGCTCGGCAAAGCCGCCCTGCCCACTGATCCGTTGCACCACTTTGATTTATCTCGAAGGGAATTAAGATGTCTCAAAAGTTGCAGCGGGCAGCATTAAAATGCCATCGCTGCCATTCAGGATGGAGCAACTCATAATCGTGCACGCATCCTTCAGCACCAACTTGAGCGGGGCGGGCTCAGGGGTCAGGGCTAAGGGGTCAGGCTAAAAGTTTTAGCTGCTTCTCTGCTGCGTGCGCTTTCTTTGGTTCGTTTTGCAGAACGTCCAAAGTGATTTCCTTTTAGTATTTTCAAAAACTTTCACCCAAAGGTGTTTACTTACTCACCCACATACACACACACACACACACACACGCGCGCGCACATGTCCTGCAATGGCACTCCACACACTCTAATGAAGCAAATTCCGTAGCGCATTTGCGTCCTCAGCCGCAACTCTTTTAATCCCTAATAACTTTTAAGCAAGTGACTTTGCGCACACAAAATGTCCAAATTCATCATCCTCACGGAGCGTGTGCAGAGTGCCGAGCGGTTGCCGGCCCTGGATGCCAAAAGCCTGGACAGAGGGATTTCAGCTTTCATGTTGAGCCCACGGACTTAGAGCGAAAGTTCACACATGGAGACATGGAGACACACACACACAATGACATCATTAGCAAATTGAAAATTTTATACTAAAATGTATCTAAGTTTCGCCTCGATATATGGTTGCGTGGAATAAGTCAATGTGAAGATTTGTATTTGAAGAGAAATATTGTAAGGGAAAATATGTAAGAAAATCTAAGAAATTCATTGGATCATCATTGTGATCTTTAATAATCTAATACAAATAATAGAAATAATACTACTACTAATAATAATAATAATAATATAAATGATAAAAAAAAAAATTAAATATATAAAAAAAATAATAATAATAAAACCAAAATAACAATAACAATAAATATAACAATTATAACAAAAATCACAGTAATAAGAAAAATAAAAAATAAAAATAAAAATAATAATACTAATAATAATAATAATAATAATATTAACAATAATAAAAATATTATTAACAATAATAATAATAATAACAAAAATAATAATAATAATAATAATAATAATAATAATAATAATAATAATAATAATAATAATAATAATAATAATAATAATAATAATAATAATAATAATAATAATAATAATAATAATAATAATAACAATAATAATTATTATTAGTATTGTTATCAGTATATGTGGTGTCATCAGTTAGGAAATATTTGCAGTAATGCGCCGTATCAAGGTAAGCCGCAATGCAATCAATTATGAACTGAATAATAAATAAAATGAATAATTATTATTCTTTGCTTAGTCTTAGACCGCTCAAAGATATCTACACACATGACTGTACGATTTACCAGCCAATGGTAGAACGAGAGAAAGTCTTCAACTGGATAGTATCAGGTAACATTGCCTTTGCCTTTGCCTTTGGCTATGTCATCCCACTCTCTCTATAATAATATGAAAATATGAATCTTATTATGGAATGAAAACACTCAGTTTTGTTTAAATTATAGAAATTTCATTGATCTAGTTAGTTGAGCATTTCGAGAAGCTCGAGCAAGCCTTGTACGGAGCTGAGAGAACTCACTTTTTTATTCTTACGTTTGGGCTTAACACGTTTTTCTATAAAAATTTCAAATTTCTTTTTTCTTTTAAATTTTCAAAATTATGGAGACCTACGGAATGGCAGCACCTATTAATGACAACGCGATTGATGTGAGTTGGGATTTATATATAAATATATATATGTATAAAATATATTATATATATAATATTTGTTGTTCAGTGCTATCATCAGTATGTGGCTCAAACGGGATATCGCTGCGAGCTACCCGAGGACGGGGACCACCTGAAGGCGTACACCGATTGTCACGATTCTGACCAGCAGTATAATAGGCAACACGATTGGTATCCCCACAGGTCGAGGAACTATCAAAGAGCTGATAGTGCACCTTATAGGGATGCGGGATATGGCTCCTCAATAAGGAATCACGTGAGCAACGGCCAATACAGTTCCCGTAATGGACTATAGTAAGTGCAGAGAGCTCCGTGAGCGAATCGAACTACAACTAATTGTCCTTCCCCTTCTAGTACTCCTGCAGAATTAAGCAGAGGCGGAGGAGATACATTTAACTCGTTGCCAGGTGAGTCCGTCTATAATAGGAAATCGAATAGCTCTTATACAATACTCCCGCAGGTCTGGGTCATTATGATCGCTCTATGTGGCAGAGGGGATCGCGGAATCGCTGGTTCTAGATGACATGATATATTGCTTTGTGAATATCTCTCACGGAGGGTCGACTGCTGATTGCGTCTGATTTCGCACCAATGCTCTTCTAAATCGTTGGATCTTGATGTTAAATGTTCTACTCATTTATTTTTTTTTGGCTATTGAACCCATAGTAAGAGCGTGCATTGAAAGTCATATACCACCCACTTATGTGTATATGTTTAAATAGCTCTGAATATTTCCAAATTAATAAACAGAAATCGTATGAAGTATAGATTGATTTGTTGCAATCTCAACTTGACCCATTTAAATATAATTTGTGCGACTATATTGAAACTTTCTATTCTCTGCAATCACAATTTAATCATAATATTTTTTTTTTGTCGGCCATTATCGGGCCTTTAGCTTAACACAATGGCATAGATTGAGCCTCAATACTAAATTTCTATTAATAAAATATTTTAAATTGATTTAGTCATATTGCTATTTCATTTAACATTGCTCTTATTGGGTCAGCCAGGTCTTTGAAGTTTCAATTTCTTGTTCAGGGAATTGAAATATTGGGAATAGATAAGACTTATAAACGAGCTCAAGTTAGTGGATATATAATTTATTCAAGTAGCTAAATGTATTATTGGCGCAACAGAATTGTTTGGCTTAAATGAGCGGCGGGCAGCATGGAAAGCTGTGAGCGTATTGTAAAGATGAGCTGGACGAGCGCCTCAAGACTAACGACAATAGTTAGATATCCTGTTTAAGGATCTGCGCCCCACACCCCATGCGCATCCTTCGCTCGCTCGCTCATATTTAGCTTGTCGCCCCGTATAGAAAGTGGCGGTGTCATAAATTAAAACTTAAACTTTTGGAAATGTCAAGTATAAAACGGTAAATCTCCGCACATATATACCAAGCAGCACTCCTCCAAACGAGCAAACACACACACACACACACACACACACACACACACACACACACACACACACACACACACACACACACACACACACACAGACATAGAGAGAGAGACGCCCGTCTGTTGAAAATGAATTGCAGCAACAGGAGCAGGGTTGGGGGCTGGGGTGGGCTGGGCTGGGCTGGTCTGTTGGCCCGGATGGGACGGACGCCCATTGAATGCGCATGTTTTAGTTTTTGGGCGGCTGCCACCAGATACCGAGAGCGGGTAGCTGAAAAACTATACAGGGCACCAAGAAAAAGCACAACAACAAGGCCAGCCAACAGCAGCAGCAGCACCAACGGCAGAGGAAAACTCCACCCGTTTCACATAAATTTTGGAAAAGCAAACTTACAGATTATCCGCATTTAGTTGTAAAGGTTCCACAAAATGTGTTGTATATCATTTATGCTGCTGGCTGGACTTTTGAGAGATGAAAGTTGGTCCAGGGATCGCTGGCTGCTGCTGTCGATGATTTACATTTGATTTACTTTCACTGCCTCCTTCACTTTTTTGTGCATTTCTAATTTTCGGGGCGAACAAACTTTTGCTCATTTGCAATAAATTCTAATGTGCATATGCCACGCCCCCCACAACACCTACCCCCCAAAGTTTTACTAAATTTTCTAATCATCATAAAATCTTGTTATCATTTTCATAACTCGCCCAATTCCGTGACGTTTTAAGCGGCGCCCCGAAACGAAATTTACTATTGCCAAAGCGAAAACATTTAAGTAAAATTTATGAAAATTAAAATGCTAAACAACTTTTTGGTCATTCGAAAAATTTAATTGATCGCATAAATTGCTTGAGTGAGATCCAGCCCCCTCCCTCCACCCTCCCACTGACAACAACAATGAAAGCAAAAACAATTTATGTCAATTTGCTATGGCACAAATTTGGGCAAAGGGAGAGGGAGAGGGAGAGGGAGAGGGAGAGGGGGGGGAGGAGGGGGGGGAGAGGCTGAGGCTGAAGACGGAGCAGACGAATGAAGTGTAACCGCGAAACATAATCAAATTTCGTTGGTGTCGAGCTCTAGCATAAGTTTCTGATGGCCCCACCTGCTCGTACAAGCTTCCCCACCCACACCTGACCAGGTCTTTGGGGGTGTGTGTGTCGTCTTCTTCCTCTGCTCGCTGGACGCTAAAAATTGCCATCTTAATTTGAAAACAATTTCGTGGCCTGTGCACTGAGATTTTTTGCGCCCCCATTTAGACATTCATTTCTCCAGGGAAAGTTTTGTAAAGAAGGGAAAATCTGAAAAGTTTGTAGCTGAATATTTCCTTTTTCCCATAGACAACCGCGAGCTGAAAGCATTTCCAAAAAAGTATGTAATGTGTTGAAAGGTAAAATTATATATTTAAAATATTATAGAAATACTTGCTGACTAAACAGATCATAAAATCCTTTGATGAGTTGCGCATGAGGCAAAATCTGAAGCCAGAATAGTTCTATCAAGAGTTTTGCGATATATTTGAGACTGTGAAAGAATAAGAAAAAGCTAAAAAAAATATGTAAATAGTTAATGTCTGAAATTATTTAAAAATGAAAAATAAATACAACAAAAGTATATAAATTAATATAATAAACAAAAATATTATTATTATATATTAAAAACAAAGTTTTGTTTATTTTATTTTATTCAACAATATTTATTTAACAACCACAAAATGTTGTACTAAAAAAGAAAATCAAAATAATTTCCGAATTTTATTATTTAAATATTTAGACTATACTATAAAATATATATATGTATATACATATATATACATATATACCCATATGAAATATATATTTTCAAATAAAATTTTGGCTTTTAAATTAGCCAAAATTGTTTAATTTACGAAAACTTTATGTTCGTCCAAGTTTTGTTTTATTTTAAAAAGTATTTTTTCAGTCTCAGATTTTTATGAACACTTTGCGGGTAAATGAAGTTCCGCCGTAGACAATATTTACGGGAAAATGAATTTACTTGCGGCGAGCGGAGAAATTTTTGTTGTCTCAGGGAATTAAGTGAAGTTGGCCTTTTTATGAAACGATAAATTTGTGTATTTAAAGATTGTGTGGATCGGCCAGCTGGCCAGCCAGTCAGACAGTCTCTTTCTCTCCCTCTCTCTCTCTCTCTATTTCTGTCTCTGTCTATGTCGCTGGTTTGGAGGCAGGAAATAGATTAAACTGAGCAACACTTGCGCCATTTGGCTTCCTCTTCCGCAGCCGTTCGTTAAATATTCAGTGTCCCCGCACGGCGTTCTCCAGTCGAATCCGAATGCGTATCACATGCCGCGTGGCCCGTGCCTTGTGCGGCTGCCCATTTGCCAACTCTTGACAGCCAACGGCATAAACTTTTTGAATCTTATTTGTTAAAAAAAAAAGAAGCGAACAAGTCCCAGTTGCTGCTGTTGTTGTTGTTGTTGTTGTTGTTGTTGTTGTTGTTGTTGTTGCTGTTGGCTTGTTCTTGGCCTGGCCGAGCATCGCGTAACAATTTCCGCAACCTCATAGGCCGCCACCCGGCGGCCTGAACCGTAGCTCGACCTTCTCCGCCTGCATTAAATAACTTTCAATTTGAGCCAAGTATTCGCGACTGGCTGCCTATTAGCCGTGTGCCCACGGACACTGACACTGGGCCCATTCTTTTTCGCCTGGGGTCGCCGCGCCTGGGTAATGCGATTTGCGCTGCAAAACATCGACAATTTGTGGACTCGGCTTCCGGTGTGTTTATTAGTTCATTTCGGACTTCTTGCAAAATGCAAATTACACGCCTGCTTCGGCCAGTGGCGGCGGCTGCTGCTCACAGCCCCAACTCGGAGCTGCCTCTTACATTAGGTGCAAGCTGGCGCATATAACCAGGGAGAAGGTAGTTTTGGAGCGGAGTATACGTGGCTCGCTATATCACACGCAACTGATTAAATTCATAAATAATACAGTATTTTAGATTAAGTTACTACAGTAATTGGATTTGGTGTGTATAATAACTAAGTAATTAATTTAATTAATTAAAAATATATATATATTATTGTCAAATTGATTTATTAGAAACTTATTTTGATAAAGTTATTATTTGTCAGAAAAATATATGAAGAATTATATATCAAAGTAATTTGTACTTAATTATTGGTAGTGAATAATCAAAACAATTACTGAAGTAATTACTAATAATTACTGAAGTAATTGCTAACAAGTACCAAAGTAATTACTAGTAATTACTGAAATAATTATTAACGTATTTTAAAGTAATTATGTAGTAGTTGCAATTACTTAAGTAAATCAGTCTCTCAGTTTATAATTTCGAAAGTAATTAAGTAATTAATTAAATAATGAAGCTCTTCTGCTATTATTAGGACAATGAAACGTAGTATTATTTAAGTACCAATTAAAATTAATAAAGTAATTATTTTAAAAAATTTATTAAATTTTTTTAATCCTTAATTATTTTCTTCATTAAATTTATTCTAATTTTAATTATTTGCTTTATTAAATGTATTTAATGGCTGATTTTAACATTATGCATTTAGTTGATAGGATTTATTGCATTCACAGATTTTTCAATTAGAAACCTGAGCCTTCTTTAAGCCTTCTTCATTTGGTGCCAGCTGTAAGTTCTCGAAGGATCTTTATTATGTCGCTTAGCTATTGTGGCATCGCAAATCACATGGCTATAATCGAGATTCTTTGCCTCCCCCCTCGGAAACTACTTTATTTGTTTTGGGAATTTTGCGAATGAATGCGCATTTCAAGTTCCTGCACAGTGCCGACTGCCGAATGCCGAGCAGCACGAACTGAAGATGAAGTTTATTTTATGGCCAGCCGGCAGCTGGGGGCAGAGCCGGAGCCGGAGAGCTGGAGGGCTGTTGGAAGATCGAGTCCTTTGGCTGGCAGCCGCATCAGCGTTCCACACGTGTGTGTAATCAAATAATTTCCACCAAAAATCGAGAAATTATTACGGGCGCATTTTTACGAATTCATTTTCACAGTTCTCACAGACAACAGCGAAATCGTTGAGCAAGTTCCTTGCGTTGCATGCAAAGTGGCTGCATCGAAGGATGTGTGGATTTTCCGGCATTTTGGCGCTGCGCCCCTTTTGTTTATTTCTTTGAGATGCGGCGGAACAGCGAACAAATGGCCTGCCTACGCAGTCGCCCCGCCCTCTCGCCCTCCAACCTTCATTCGCCCACATAGTATTTGATTGTGCAAACTAGTCGACTCCATTCGACTTTGTTTGCATGCACTCGCAGAGCGTTGCATTCCTGGAGTGGGAGACATGGTCAAAAAGGACACGTGTGCCTTGCCTTTGCCTTGCCTCCAAGCCGCAGCCGCAGTCCCAGTCCCAGTCCCAGATTCAGCTGGCTGGCTGCTACTCTGTTGGTCGCTCGTATCAATTGTGTGTGATGGTCAAAAGTCATTTCAACAGCACTAAATTATTATTATCTTCAAGAAGTTTCACATGCTCGACAATCATCCAAATAGTCGGCACTCCTAGCACCCTCCAGCTCCGCACCACCCCTTGCACCTATGTTCGCTCTATCGTCCTGCAGTCATAAAGGATGCGTTGGATTTGTGTAATGGCATGGAATGTTTTGATGTTTGCCAAAAGTTTATTTGTTTAAAAAACAAAATAAGAACGAAAGAAAGAAATCCAAAATAATTACGATTTTATTACAGCAGGCAAGCAAAAATAATTTATATAAGATTATATTTACCTTTGACTGTTGTGACTATGATTTGGAGAATTTTTGTCTGCTGTAGAAGCTAAAAACAAATTTTTAAAATTACTTAAATATAGCACACAGACAAATGTGTTCCATTCAAACTTGCAGAATATATATCATAAAGTTAATGTATATTAATTATACTATAAAATACTTAAAAGTGTTAAATATATCTTAACAAAAACGTAGAATTATATTTAATATGGGCATCTAATTTTTAACTATAAGTAATTTAATATTTTTTGAATTATATTATATTATAAATTATTTATAAATAATAAATAAATAAAAAATAAAAAAAAATAATACATATAGAAAAATAATAATAATAAATAATATTAACAAATCTAAAATTAATTTCTTGAAAAAATTAAAATAAACTTGTATGGAAGTTTTCATATTTATAATTGAATTTTTTGTAATTTTAATCAATATAAAATTTAAGTTTCAGGCTCTCTCCATCTCACGAAAAATAATTATATTAATAAAATTTTAATTGATAGCTGCAATATTTATGTAATATATGTATATATCTTTTCTAAATATGTAGAAGTAAACAGTTATGACACTCTCCATACCTATTCATACCTATTACAATCTGTCAGTGCTAATCTCATCATAAACTCAAAAAACAGTTTGTTCTTAATTTCCAATTTTCAGCAGATTTAATAATAAAATTTGCCCAATTAGCGGCTAAGCGATTCGATACTGATTGCGCTGCTGTTATTTTGTTGGTAATTAAGCTTAAAATAGTTTTTAGTTTTAGTTTTAGTTCATTTTCTGTGTTTTTTTTTGCTGCAGCTTTGATTGCGCGAGTAAATTGCAATCTGAGCGCTGTTTCGGAGTGGTTAACCAAGCCATTTGCGATACTCGCAGTTTCAATTTGGCAAATGGCAACGCCAAGCCGTGTATGAGTGCTGAATGCTTCGTCCTCGAAGCCAATTACAGAGCTCGTGTTGCACAAAAAGATTTGCCTGCCGTTGCCGCTGCTGCCGCTGCTGCAACACACAACACAATTTGCTAAATGAAATTGTTTTTGCCTAATGTAACGGCTGAAAAAGCCAAAAATCTGAAATTCAAGTGTCGCCTTTGACAGCATCGCCTTTGCCTGTGGTTTTTACCATCCCTTCCCCTCCCCCTCTCTGCAGCTCTCTCTTCGTCCTTCGCCCCGGCTAATTTGTTCTCTAATATCGTTTAGTTGTTATTAGATATTTTTTCCCACTGAGACTTGGGTTGCTTTTTTAGGTAATGGCAGCTGCCGCTAAGTACCGCTAATTGAAATTTCGTTTGCTGCCACTTTTAATTGCGGCTTGACTTCCACTGTCTGCTCCTGGCTCTGCTGGCTTCGCTGGCATCTCTGGCTTCTACCCATTACCGGGTTTAATTTCTGCTTATTATTATTCTTTTTTTTTCATCTTTTGGTGTATACAATTAAAAGCAACTGTGCGCGCTAAGTCGAAGATTGGATTTAGAAAAATATTAACAAAAAATCAAATTCAAATTTAAATTTACTAAACAATAATAAATTAAAACTCATTTTTATTATTTTTAATAATTTAAGTCTAAGATTAAATTCAAATAAAATTAAATGTAAATTAATTTACCAATTATTAGTATGAGTCCAATTAAAAATTATTATATAAATATTTATTAAAACTTAAATATATTTATAGTCTTTAGTCTTCGTTCAACACTGCGTATACTTAACTTTCGTTCAACTCTACGTATATTTAATTTTTTTATGCTCAATATTAATGATAGTTGTGGCAATAAGGGTATATTGATTGTACCCAAGGATTGAAAATTATGGGTACAGCTAAAGCTATGCCCATTGGTGTTGTGGAAACTCGGATCCTACAGAAGTTTTTGAGTTGAATCGAATAAGAGAAGAAATTTTAAGTTTTTATTTGAAGGCAGTCCATAACAGATGCGAACTAATGTCACATAGTATTTATGGGCAGCTAAGAAAATCTTGTCTGATTAAGTTTACTGATCTAAAGATGGTCTAAAGACTATCTATGATATCTAAGCTTTCATTTCTGACTTTCAAAAACTTTCTCCAAAAGCATCCTCAAACTTTAATACAAATATTTCTAAAATTATTAATGCAATCTGCTCGAATGAAAGTCACATCAATTAGCAGAATATAAGAAGTCCACTAGCAATAGGCGAGGCAGTCCGAGGCCTAATGAACTCGCTACAGCTAGACTGTGGCTAATTTCTCTAATGAATAAATGAGTAAGGAACTCAGCAAAGTCGACAAAGCAGGAAAGTAAACAAAATCATATGCTGCGATGTGAAGGGTAAAACTGCTTACCTGTTAGCTATATATATATAAGCACACACACACACACACACACACACACACACACACACACACACACACACACACACACACACACAAAAACATATATATATATATATATATATATATATATATATATATATATATATATATATATATATATATATATATATTGTGCATATCCTTTGTCAATATTCATTATAAGAGTGCATACTTCGGCGGGAGGGCGCTGGGGCTGCACGCGCCCAGTCATAAAGTTGGGCAAACGTCTCATAAAACGTGACGATAATCATAATTGATGCTCGAGCCCCTGCCCGAAATTGGCCTGGTCAGGTGGGCAGGCTGGGGATTGCGGATTGCGGACTGGGGGGACTTCAAATTGTAATTTAGTTTGCCAGCTCAACGCACAGCTCAGCTCAGCTCAGCTTTGGCCTCATTCTTGTCGTCGTCTTTGCTGTTTTTTTTGTGCCTGGCCAAATTAAGGGTAAAATTGTTAATTGAAATTTGTGTATGTGCGTGTGTGTGAGTGTGTGTGAAACCACAGCAAGCGGTAAA
This sequence comes from Drosophila paranaensis, assembly GCA_035047545.1. Classification (NCBI taxonomy): domain Eukaryota; kingdom Metazoa; phylum Arthropoda; class Insecta; order Diptera; family Drosophilidae; genus Drosophila; species Drosophila paranaensis. The sequence goes on along the minus strand of JAWNPL010000149.1, from coordinate 736,033 downwards.
TTTATTTGGTGTTCAGCTTTGTTGTTGCAACAGCAACAGCAGCTGCAACATTTCCATTTAAGCTCCAGCTCCAATGATAAATCAATGCAACATATGGCGCTGCTCGCCCAACCTTTGCCTTCGATGCTGTAAATTTTAAATCAATGTTAGCCGCCAGGATGCGCCAGGACATACGCACTTTTTCCTGTTGCCGCTTTTTAGCTGGGGCCTAAACGCACTTCTTGGCGCTCGTAAATCCAGTTGGCTTGGCCTAGGCCAGGTTTCGGTTGTCGTCGACGTCGTCGTCGTCTTTGGCCTGCTCCGCACTTGGACTTGCCGGGAGAGACAGTGCACGCAATCCATTATTGTATTAATTAACAGGAACAGGATCACCAATCAGACGCTTGATTAATGATGTCACTCGCCATCGTAAATCTCGATTTGAACATGTGCAAATTTTCAATGCAAATATATGGAGATGCGGCTCGCTGCCTCGCTGCCCAATCCCAGGACTTGCCACAGCTCGTTGGCTGCAGAGCGCCTTGGCCTGAGCCTATGCACATAATCATGCATTACGACAAAACACACACACACATGGAGAGAGAGGCAGAGGGAGAGTTGAGGCCAGCATCCGGCATTCGTATCCTTTCATATACTAAGGAGCAGGAGTAGTAGCAGCTGCAAGCTTGTGGGGCGGCAGCCAGTGGCGACTGCAGCTGGACGGATGCATTATGAGGCGATTGTGCTGCAGCAGCCGCCTGTTGCTTCCACAACTCCACAAATGCACAAATGTTGCTGCCTAATTAAAGCTGCGAGATGTAATTTATACCAAGATTTGACTGTAAATTCTAATGCTGTTTATAAGGCTTCTAATTGCCTGCTCACATCGGAATACATTCTGAGCAGCCGTAAATGGAACAAGTAGACGGAAGGCAATTGTGATAGGCGTATTAGAGAAACTTTGAGAGATGCCTGAAGAAAAGAAGTTATGAATTCATATATTATGAATATACATTTTATAAACTATAGTATAGTATAAGGCATGGGATTTTGACTTGAAGTAGAGTAAAAAGAAGTGTATATTAATTAAAGCTCGACTTAAACGAGATTTACATTAGCTGAACACATTCCACTTGGTACATAAAGCTCAGTCGACATTATCATTCCAGCTTATAGACAGTTAAGATAGAGGAGTGGTAGTTGGGCCTGTGTTGGCGAATGCCTGCCTGGCAGTAATTGCCATTTTGTGTTATGGACAATGAAAATGTTGAGTTATTTTGAAATTGGTTGATCATAAATTCACGTTAATTGCGAGCAGAGGAGTGCGCCAAATGCGAATCCGAATAATGTGGAATTCTGATTTGGCGCATTTTGACTAATAAAGCAAAATGACTGCAGCAATGCGAACTGTAACCACAATGGGAGAGAGGAGGGATGGAGGGAGGGAGATGGAGGGCAGGGAGATAGAGAGAGGGGAGACTGGGCCTACCGCAGGTACTTCTAATCTTGTTTTGGCCGCGATTATAAATTGTTGCGTACTTCATTTTAGCCAGAATAATAACATGAGTAATTAATTTAATGTGCCAGCGACAGGACGTTGCACTAGACATGCAGAGAACGAGAGAGAGAGAGAGAGAGAGAGAGGGGGAGATGGTATAGGGATTGCCTGAACTAATGTTTATTGCAATTGTCGCGTAAATAACAATGGAAATGCAGCCGCAGCTGTGCAGCATTTCCCCTCGCTGCCACTCCCCCTTGGCCAAGTCCACCTCAAATCTGGCGAATGCAAATGGCTGAAATTATTTTGACCGCGCGGCATCCAAAATTTTGCAATTGGAATGCGCAAAAACATGCACACAGTTAGATATAAATATATATATAGATATAAATATATATATATATATATATATAGATACAGATACAGATATGGATATATATTTAATTCTGGCACCACTGTAACCACAGCGGTGCAACGTTCTAAACACAGTCGGAGTCGGAGGATAGGTAAAGGTACAGGTGTTGCCATACCTGCAGCCCTCCGGCCCATTAATTCTATTTTATTTTTATTGTTGCTTCGACTGAGAGTGTCCTTTGGCCATAAATTCGTCGTCAGTTTATGGCGCGTGAACAAATGGATGAGTGCAGCAAAACATTCATTTAAAACATTTGATTGTCGCAGCGCTGCAGTCGCACACGGCCCAAACTAGATACGATAAATGGAAATGCACTCAACAATTTATTTAATTCGCTCGCTAACTGAATAATTGTCGCCAATTTCGGTTACCGCGACGAGACAAAATGGCGGCCAGCGAATGAGTTAATTACGCTTTGTGAATTTATTCGCATTCGATAGACGGCAAATGCAGTCAGCATCGAGTAAGTAGTTCTATGCCTCAGATTTATAGCCAACAGCGATTGAGGCCATCAGTTGATCAAGTTTTAATTACAATCAATTAGAAAGAAAATACTATATACATATGTATCTATATACATAGAGATATCTATGCACATAAGCTGAAGGTAATTTACTGTGCTTTACTTTAAATAATAAATAGAATAAATATATAATAAATAAATAATAAGTGAATAATATATAAATAACAAATAAATAATTAATAAATAATAAATAAATATTAATTAAATTAAATAAACTAATAATATGAATATTTATTTATATTTAGCCACGGAATACTTTCCCATCTACAGTATTCCATGGATAGATAAAAAACAATACTTAAAAAAAACTAGATATACCTTAAGTTAGAAAGCCATTTTATTTATTAAGTTCAGTGGCTATTTAATAAAGTTCTTTATAAAATCATAAAAGCGCATCTCATCAGGTTGTGCTGTGATTCATTTGTTATACGACTCGGAGCAGATATATTCATCTAGTCTAGACTCATTCAAATTTTCTATAAAACCAACAGTTTGAAGTTTTCATAATAGTTTTTCATTCCTGTGCCATTTTAAACTGCAAACTGAATCAATGCCAAAGATTTAAAAATAAATTCAAATTAAATTATTTTAGTTTAGTATTCTTAGAGAAACTTCAACCGATATCTTTGCTTATCAATTAGCACAATTGTCCAGCTCTGCCCGAGTCTGTGTAGCGCTGTGCCTCCGCTGTCAGTTTTATGAGGGAACTAGTCGTGGGCGTGAAGGCAAATGCTTTCAGTCAGGTTAATTTACGGACCGATGTTCTGGCAGCTGTGAATAGCGTCGAGTGTCTGGTTGAGGGTCTGTCCGTCTGGGGTTTAGTTTATGCTGCTGTTTAATGTCCTTTCGGTCCTTTTTCGTTTGTAACAAATTGCGTCTGCAAATGTGACTCACTCGGGCGAGGCCCCATCTTGCGTAGCACTTGCTGCCGTCGCTCGCTTACCGCATCGTAATGTCACTTCAACAAATCACACCAACTTGCCCCATAAATTCCATTGTTAATTCCAATTAGGCAGCTCGCCGCTCAGCTGTCCTTCCCTAAAACGAGGGGCAGGAGTTGTTAATTGATTTTCTATGGGGCAGCCTTAAAGTCTGTAATTACTATAACCAAAAAACTTGAATTGATAAACTGTCGAATGAGGAAAAAGTCAGTTAAGCCAGCCAAACATATAGACTATATGTGGACTATGTATATATCTTTATATATTCCTCTTTTTCGCGACCCTCGCTGGACAATGCGGTGCATGAATTTCGAGGAATGATTTGTGTGTGTGGCATAAGAGAGCACGCATATAAAATGGCAACAGCTATTTAAGCCTGGCCAATGCAGCTGGTGGACCGAACGAGGTGCACGGCTCGGGCTGGGGGCATTCGCCACTTTAGGGCGACAATTTATGGGTGCTTTTTTCAGGTGCAGGTATGCGCTTTTCCGGCCAAGCACTTAATTGATGTTGTGTCGCGTAAATTATAAACAAAACAAAAATTAAAGTGGACTCCATGCGGTGGCTTGAGCCGAGCCTTGGCTCGGAAGCTCTGGCGGATGCGGAAATGCTTTCATCGCAAGTGGTGTCGTCGCTCATAAAAAGCGCACAGGCACTGGCCAGTCCCCCCCTCACACTCACACACTTGGAGTGTGGTCAAGGGGCTAAGCAGGCGGCCGCTGCGCGCCTGTGAGTGAGGTCAAGCGTGAAAGTGGAGCTACTTGCAGCCGGATGTACACCTGACCTGTCCTGCCCCGTCCTGGCGCCCGCTGCGCATAAATTTCGCATTTTTGCATTCGCAAAGTGTCCTCCAAAGGGTCAACTAAGCGCTCTGCGACCATGCACTCTATCCATGCGCGGCGTCCCTCGTATTTCTGCTTAATTCTAATATCATTTTATAGGAAAAATTGTCCCTTTAGCTTAACTGATTTGTCTGGTATTTTTATGGAATATTTTATAATCTTTGCTACTTGTGTGGACGTCTCAGCTAATTGCCTGCAACAACTCCCTGAGAGCTGTGCAAATTGATAGAGTGTGGGGGATGCAAAGTACTGCAATTGGTCGCTTTAGTGGCTCCAATTTCTATTTGACTATTTTTAGTGAGAGCTTAATATATAATAAATAAATATATAAATAAGTAAATGTAATAATATTGATAAATAAATACTTTACTACTGCTTTAATATGTCAATGCATGATTTATCTATGCGCTAAAGAGTCCATGACAATATGCTGCATAAATAAATTGAATAACCTGATTTATCTATATTTCTATTTAAATATTCATATCAATATTTAAATTTTATATTGATTATTAATATGTAAATAATAAATATTTATTTTTCTGAAATTTCTAAAACATATAATCGAGTTCCCAACTATTTTTTTAAATTTAAAAATGTTTCTGCATTTAAAGTTATTTCTGTATATTTAAGGTGGACCACAGACTGGAGGCATCCTTATATAACTTGATTCCTATATAATTTAGCATATTTATATGGGTTGGTATATGGAAATAAATATATGCCTAGTTCGAGCTCTTCAATTCAAAGGCTACAAACTGCGCCAGATATGCAGCGAGAACAGCATTCTAAAATTAATTTAAAATCTATAAATTTATCTGAACAATAGTCCAGATATTAGCCTATACTAATACAGCAAATAAATTAATACAAAATATTAAAATTAACATGACTAATTCAAACATTAATAAGGCCTTTGCCAACAAATGAGAGACTTTCTGAAATGGCGATTAAATTTAAGAGGCGACGAATTAAACTTTGAAATCAGAAATTATATGCAAGGCGAGAGACAATTGCCGGCTGGGCATATAAAGCAAAGGACAGCCGCAGCAAGTGGCTTGATTGGGTTGGGGCTGGGCTGGGCTGGGTGCTCGCAGGATAACAGAGTGCGCAGGACAACGGGCAACGGGTAACGGGCAAGTGCTACTCAAAATCTGTGCGTCTGCACGCATTACAAACGAATTACGAGACTCGCTGGGCAATTGCAGTTCATTGTTATTTAATATGTCGTCGTTGCCCTTGTCGTTGAGGTCGACAACGAGCATGGCTGGAAATTATACTTTATGGAGACTCAACAGCAGCAGTAGCAGTTGGAACAACAATCCAGGACGCAGAACGGCATGACACTGATTGCGATATAAACGATTGTCAACGTAAACGTATCCAAGTGGATTATTGCCTCATGCCAATTATCATATCAACGATACACAGCAGTCCGGCCAAATGGCCAGGACACGGACACCGACACGGACACGGACACGGACACACACGGCGAGGCAGCTGCTGCACTGCCAATTGCCAGTGGCCGCCCACAGCGCCGCCCACGCCACTTGACGAGGCGTTGATGCTGTCCATTGACTGCGCAACCACCACCAGCACCACCAGCACCACCTTCTCCTCATTCTGTACCTCTTCCTCTTGTGGCCATGTCAGGTGGGTTGAGCTCGAGCCAAATTGCATGTACGATTTTAAATGGATTTTGATTGTTTATGACAATTCGACGAGCTGACTGGCCAGCCCTCTGCTGGCCACTGATAATGCGCCATTTAAATAATAACACCGAAAGCTCTGGCCCATCTATCCAAGTGTGCATCTGTCCATCGTTCCACCTGTTCAGCTGCCCATCTTCAACTGCATTTGCCTCGCTCTGCCATTGGATGCTGGCATCAACTGATGCAATTTGTGCATTTTAAGCCTGCGACATTTGCATAATGAACAGCGTCACAGTTTCTGGTATTTTCAATCTGTATTTATTCAGTATTTTTGTGTGGAAGGTTTGCCATTTTGGTATTTTGCTTAAATTAATTCAAAGTGATAAGCACAGAGATAGAAATAATACGAAAGGATTGGAAATAAAAATAGAAATTTATTTGCGATTTTAATAATTATAATAATAATAATAATAATAACAATATTTTTATGCATTAATTATGATTAAATATTTTAATATATATTATTTTATTATTATTAAATATATAATGGAAATATATAGGTATATTTGACAGATCTAAAAAAAATCCTAGAATACTTGAAAATATTTTAAAATTATTTCCAGTTGATTGATTGAATATACGTCAAAATGAGATTTTAAAAATATTTTTGTATGTATATAATTTTTTAAATATATTTTTTAAAAACATATTTAATAAAATATATTTTTCTTTACATATTTTTTAAAATATTTTTTTATATAAATATATTTTTCATAGTGTATATTCCTAAGCAAACCCAATGGCTTTATATATATTTGCATAAATTGATTACAACTTGAATTTATTGTTCAAAATAAGTTAAAGTATGTATCAAGTCTGATTTACCAAAAAAAAAAAACCTGACTCAGAGACAAAAAAAAAGAAAGCTTAAAAAGAGCTTAAAATAAATCCATTCGAAATTGGCTTCCCTTTTCTGCCAGCAACATTTTATTTTTAGGCCTTCGCTTCAGAGTCCGGGTTCTTCTGCTTCATTTCGAGCAGCTGGCGCTGATTCTTTTTGAACTGCTCAATGGGGTCGTCGAACTGGCGATAGTAGTGCAGGACCTCGCGAACATCGTCCATCTAAGAGAGAGAGAGAGAGAGAGAGAAAACAATTATTGATTGCTAATCAAGAGAAGTCTATCTACCTTGAGATCGACAATGAGTTCTAGGAACGCAGCCAGGTCGAAGAGCTGCACATCGTCGTCGTTGCCCGCCCAGCGGGTGATGGCAAAGATGTTGTCCGGATGCAGTGGAACAGCGCCACGATCCCAGTCGACGACAATGACGCGTCGCAGATTGCGATTGAGATGGTTTAGGTTCTTGATGTGCTGCCCATCCAACATCTCTGTGGAGCCGCGCACCAGTCGAAAGCGTATATAGCCATTCGGATCGAGCGCGTCCAGAATGGGAAAGGCTGTCGTGCCCTGCTCGGCCGTATAGACAATGATCTCGAAGTCTTTGCTGCACTGCCGCAGAAAGTGATCGACGCCGGGTCGCTTCTTGAAGCGCCAGCCCGTCTGGTACGTCCAGTCGGGATGCACCAGGATATCCTGCATCTCCAGGACCAGAGTGTAGGGCGGCTGTATGTACGGCGGACAGAGCACGTCCGGCAGCAGCTTGGTGATCAGCGGCTCCTTCAGCATCTTTTGGTAGTAGGGCAGAGAGCGCCACATTCGCTGGACGTATTGCTGCAGCATTGGCAGCTGGCTCAGATCATCCTCGATATTGCTTCCGAACTGATTCTGTTCGGGCTTGCCCAGCTCGTAGATCGCCCACAGCACGATGCTGCAGAGGCTGCCCAGCACAATGGTGTAGCCCAGATACCTACGCGAGCGCCTCCCATCTAAACTCGGCTTGGAGTTGGACGAGCTGGATGAATCCATCGAAGAACTACGACTATTCGGATTGGCATTCGAGCGGATCTCACGTCGGCAGCTCGAATCGCACGCTAAGAAGCCGCTGCAATCGTTGCTCGGATTGCCCTTGATCAATCTCTTGCCTGGCCGTGGACGGCAGCCTCTAGTGCCCACATGCTGCTGGATCAGTCGAAGCCATGGCTCGCAACGGGCAAACATGCCCGCTGGCAACAAAATACTGAAATTTTAAAGAGCTCCTCTCTGCGCGTGAACATATTTAATTAGAACATTTCTGAGTCTGATATTGTATATGGTAAATGAACTAGCAGATTTATGTTTAGAACAATATTGTTTGCTATATATAAAAGTGTCAAAGTTCTCAATGAGACTTGACTTCATAGGTAAAGTAATGAACTAAAGAGAGATTATGTCTTGGTAATTGGCGCAACAGCGAAAAACTAAACCGAAATTCCTAAGCCTAAAGCCTTATAGACTTATTACGAATTTCCTATGCCGCTTGAATGGTATAATATAATCATGTATTGGTCTTATAATAACAAAGCAGTCTTACGATCTTCTTCTTCTTCTTCTTCTTCTTCGATGGAGTCTACTTTAAGATCTATAGTTTCTCTGGCAGCCCTATTTTGTATCATTTTATTCTTCTGCTCTTTTATCTGTCTAGCGATGATTTCGTTGATAGCATTTAATTTTCAACTAAAATATGGAGTTTAGTTAGAGAAGCAACCTTCGCAAAACTTGATCCGGGATATTGATGCTTATCAATAAAATACAGTCATAGTTAAAAGTATATGCACAACAAACTTTTTTGATGCATATCGTTTATAATATTCGCTTTGATTTATGCTGAAGCTAAAAAATGGTACAAAATAATATTAAAAGCAAATTAAATGATGCATATCAGTAGGCCAACGTATATAAACGCATTAAAACTATTTATTAATGCAAATTTAATTTTTTTTAAACGTTTTTCAAGTTCTCCGTTATTGAGACTGAAATAATCAATTAATTAATAAATTTAAAATATTTAAAAAATATTGTGTAGCTTTATATTTGACTCAGCAAGCTTTGATAAAACAGAGATGTAGAAGTTTTGACTAAGGAAACTAGGCCGATAATCAGGAACTTCTGAGTAACTATTCCATTACTATCCAATCCGTAAGTAAGGAGAACTATATTGCATAGAAGTCACTGAGAAATAAACTGTGCAGAAATAAACATATTGCCTAGGCTGTATTAACCTGTCTATGTCTTGTAGAATCGTAAAAGCTTCCTCTAGACTTTGACATTTTAAGAACAAACTTTAGAAACAAAGTTAGATTTATAGAAGTTAGCATATTTTTCTTTCACTTAAAATGTGTTTATTTAACAATCTGAATCTAATACTTTTTCCCCTCTACTCAAATAGTTGTTGATTAGCTTGAACAACTCAAGCTTAGTAAACTTGTTGTCAGACATGTCAGAGATATACGTTGATATTCATCAGGAGCCATCGGAGTCGGATAGCGACACGGGGCTCAATGCTGGCATTCCGAAAGTTCGCTGCCAGTTTGTGCCCGCGAAGTACCGCCACTTGAAGGGCCACTGGCACGGGCGCCTCCGGCCAAGGCTTTGTACGGACCAGACAGTAGCGGAGAAGCCCGTTAGCGTGAAGCCGAAATGGCAAACTCTGAAGCACAACGGGCCGTGCTTTGCCGCCGATCATGAGCCCTTGCCGGAGCACGTGCGGTTCTACTATGACGGCTTCGCCATCGAGCTGACCGAGCAGGCCGAGGAGGTGGCCACGTTCTATGCGAAGGTCATGCATACCGCCTTCGTCCAGCTGCGGGAGTTCAATCAGAATTTCTTCAACGAGTTTCGCAGCTGCCTGAGCGAGGAGCAGCGCCGCTTCATCACATGCTTCGATCTGTGCAACTTCAGGGAAATCAGTCGCTATTTGGAGTCCCAACAACGTGCCGAAAAGGAGCTAATAGCTGAGGAAAATAGAATCTACGGCTACTGCCTGGTGGACGGAGAGACCCGTCGAATCACCAAGTTTCGCATAGGTCGGCCAGGACTGCAGTGTCCACGGCATGGCATCAGCGCGACCATGGGCATGATCGTGCCACGAGTGCTGCCCGAGGACGTTGTGATCAATTGCGGTGAGTGCGAGGAGCCGCCGTTGCCGCCGTGCGGTCATCAGTGGGGTCAGGTGGTGCACGACCGGACTGTTAGGTGGGTGTACGCCTGGCACGATGTCGCCACGGGCAACGTCCATCACGCCTATCCGCGCAACGAGAGCTTGCGCCGACTACGGCCACCGCGTCGCGACCAGCTGGACACGGCGCGGCGCCTCCAGCAGCACCTGATCCACATACGCCGCGAATACCTTAGCCTTCAGTCCTCGGAGAACTGGCTGGTGCGGCAGCGCAGCGTCGCCCTCTACTGCATCGACCTGCTCGGCATGAGCAGCGACGGCGACGAGGTGCCCGCCGAGACGACTGTGTGTGGCCTGTGCGTCGAGAACATCAAGCTCCGACCCAAGCTGGGCCTGGACCGCAACGTGCTGCAGCTGCTGGCCGGCAGCAGGAACTGCAACCAGCGGGAGTACAAGCGGACTACCGTTCAGCGCGAGGTGTTCTACAATCTGAGCGTCTTCATTTGCGGCAAGCAGCCAAAGGAGTTGGTCTTCGAGGAGCTCACCACCCAGCTGCTCAATGAGCACCTCGACTTTCTGATGGACGGCCTCACGTCGAATGTGTTCCGCATCTGCAATGCCTCGCGGCTGCTGGAGGGGCGTCTGATTGCGATTCCGCTGCAGGCCACGCGCTGCGAGCAGCTCCTGGCCTACAACAAGGCCCTCAAAGAGGTGCACATGTTCTGCGGCGTGCGCCGGCGCAACGTCGATCCTCTGCCGGCCTTTAAGCGGCCCCGGCTCATACCCCGGGACAGCGCGGCGGAGCAGCGCAAGCTCAGATGCCTGCGGCTGCAGACGAAGCCGCTGGTCGAAGCAACCGTCCACTATCTGGATCCACGCATAACCATCGCCTGGTGCCTGCGCTGCAACATTCCCCTCAGCTACATCTACTCGAGCTATGAGCTGCGCAAGAAACTCTTCTGGGCCACCAAGAGCACCACGAATTATTTCAGCTTTTAAATTTGTTCCGTATTCTCTTTTTGTATTTCTTTATATATTTTTGTTAAGTATTAAATTCGGGTTTTCAGTTGTCTCTTTAGGCATATAGTATCTATCTATAGTCTTCTCCCTCCCAATATATTTTTCTCTCTATCTCAAATTGAACTCGATTCATGGCCAAACACAAAACAAACTCCGCACGTTCCGCAGTTTACGTTGTCTTTTTTTTTTCGTAGTCTCAGGGGCGTCGCATGTAAATCTACTTTACGGCGCGTTGTTGCCGGAAAGTCAGCGCGAATTGCGTGAGGCCTGCACCTAAATCGCCGATGAAAGCCACAAGTGGAGAGTGGCTAGGGGCGTGGGGCATGCCACATGTGCCGGCTAGCTGTGCTGATTTTAATTTTTAACGAGAAGCAGCAGCCGGAGCCGTAGTCGTAGCCGTGCTGGTAGCTGCTTTACATTTGGTGATAGCCGGGCGTGACAGTGCGGCGGGCACTTGATGGAAACGGCGGCGAAGGCGGCTCAAAGCAAAACGCTTTTCATTACCCAAACCCCCGGAGGGCCAGGTGAGCGAGAGCAAAAACTAATTTTGATTTTAATTAAATATTTATGAGTGAGGACGGAGTGAGGAGTCGTGGTTCAGCTAAGCCAGCCAAAAGAAATCCACTAATAAAATAACCAAATAGCTGGCAAATAACTTCTACTTATCACTCAGGGCGCATCAGTGAGAAAATTAAAGTATTATCCCAGGAGAGTTGGTTGCGTGCCGCAGCTCGAATGAACCCCTTGACCAGTGCCCAAACTACTGACATATTTATATATGGGCCCAGGGTCTTACCTTGCCGCAGAGTGTGAGGTGTGCGTGTGTGTGTGTGTGTTGCTCGTTTATTCGATCAAAAGTTACGAGCTCATCTTAGATTGGACATTAAATGGACACTAAAATATTTTCCATCTGCACGCAGCGTGCGGGGCCATCGAAACCCTCGGCGAGCGGGAAACAAGCGAAATAAATGTCATGAAACAACTCATTGACAGGCACATAAGGACACTGGTTTTATGGTCCACAGATATGACCAAAATATATGATTACCATGTGTCCAGCCACATGCGAGCTCGTAAATAGGCATTTTCTCTGCTTTAGCTCTCGACTCTCGGACAACAGCAGCAACAACAACCACCAAACCACCCAGTCAACCAGTCTCCCAGCTACCCAGCCACCCAGCCACCCACACATATTGAACCCGACACCCAACCATTCCATAGTTCTAGCTGGGGCTTCAGCTGACCATTTGGTGACTACTTTTTCTTGATTTTTGTTGCCTTTCGCTTGGTTATTTACCAAGTGATCCAGGTGGGACACACACATACAGAGAGAGAGAGAGAGAGAGAGAGAGGCACTGTCACAGCCTCGGCCAGTCGTAAAAATCAAAATAAAATGAAACTTATGCGTGATGTTTGCCTTTTTCTCATTGGACTCTGCAGTACCCCCTTAAATTCTCTATGGCTTTTTATGCTCGCTCTGCGCTAGGGCATCGCTATGGCTCACTTGCTCGTATTACCAATAATACAAACTATACTTAAATAGACAGCTTACGAGTGGGTTTCCTTCTGCTGCCTTTTGTCTAAATGTAGCCATAAAAAAGTCAACTATTATAGCGCTCTTTGCTCCTTTCATATCTAATCGAGTTAAATTCAAATTTTTAAGTTTCCCTTTGTAATCGCTTGTTGACTCTGATTATTGTATTTGAATGACCTTAAAGTTTGTAATTTAAAATCAAATTAATTTGAAATTGTTCGAGATTTAGAAATTGATTAATTGTTAATTAATTTTTCTTAAATTTAAAGGTTTTTTTCCTATAAAATTGAGAAAAGAGATTAATATAATTAATAAGTAATTTATTTAGTTTCACTCATTGGCATTGTCCAACTTCTTAGATATTTAATAAAAAAATATAGAAAATTACAGAATAACTATATTTCAGCTTGAAAATTCTCTAGATTGATAAAGCTCTAAATTCAAGCTAATAGGTGAATTTTAATTTGAATAAAAGGCTTGGATGTTGAAATTGTATTCCAACATAATAACAAATATATATGATATAATTAATTTAATAAAATATTATTAACATTAAAAATAAATATTTTGAATTCCAAATTGAAAGCAAGATAGTTTAAGTGAAGAAATATTTCAAGAAGAAATATTTTTAAAATATTTAAAAAAAAATTCATTTCAGGTCTATCACAGATTGCTAGTGCTAGAAAGCTGGACACTGGCTAGAGCTAATCAGCATATTTAGTTGCTCTTTTAGTTAGTTAATTTCAATAGAGCAACAACAAGAATGCTCTATTGGAATGTATGGCCAGGATTTTATCACGTGTTGCAGATCAACAAAGCTCTGCTCGCATCATTCGGGGCAGAGCTATCGGCATGGACATGGAAATGGAGCCTGGGCATGAATGGATACAGGACATCCAGTTGAGTATAAATTCGCTATTTATGCAGTCTGAGTGTATGCTGATTTCATCTCATCTCATTCGGCGTTACGTGAGCTGATTACGTTAGTCATGCGCGATTGCCGAGTTTGCCAGCGTCAGGACGATAGAGCTTTGGTTCCGTGACCAGAGCTAACACACGCACGTGTGTGTGTGTGTGTGTGTGTGTGTGTGTGTGTGTGTGTGTGTGTGTGTGTGTGTGTGTGTGTGTGTGTGTGTGTGTGCTTGGGTCTGGGTCATTTTGGCCGTGTTCAGTTGCTTAGCGCCAAATGAAATTGTGCCAACTGGCGACTTGATGAGAATTTCATTTGGTGCGGATTTTTATGACTTTCGAGACCGAGAAAGACACGCAGAGAGAGAGAGAGAGAGAGGGAGAGGGAGATGCTGTGGAAGTTCCACTAAATGATTTCGCATTATTCTCTCTCTCTCTCTCTCTCTCTCTCTCTCTCTCTCTCTCTCTCTCTCACACACACTCTGCCTCTCTGTGTTTGCCATAAAAAGTCAATGCATGCGAAATGCTTTCGTGATACGCTCAAACTAGTCCTCCAATGGTCCCGGCCATAAGTGACGCCAGGTCAGGAGGTTCCATTCGGTGTTCGGTTTATTTGTTTATTCATTGAATGGGGTCGAATCGTAAAAATTATGTTGATGAGTCATCAGTAAATGGCATTTATTTTATTGTCACCTATGCGACCCCACGCAGATATCTTCAATTATGACCAGCTCCGCAGATGATTCGATTCTATGTGCCGGGCAATGCCTCTGGAATATGAAAGTGCCGAGTGTCTTGATGCACGGACTACGAATGAGTCTTGTATTTGTATTATTAATGATGTCTCCTCCACCACAATCCATCCGAGCGGCTGTCACACATGCTTCGCTTCCCACTGCAGTGAACCATTCCCAATCCTAATGGGCGTAATAAGTGTTTGTCTGTTTGCTTTTTTAATCTACTACAATTTAGTGGTATTTATTTCAGTGTATTCGACGGCGACTCTTTCAGTGACATCGCTGCCAATTGGGAGCCAGCGAACTCCCCTGCCATAAACCACTTTTCGACAAGCAGATAAATGCCGAGGTCTGGACACAGCAGCTAATAGGTAAAGCCCACTGGGGCACTATGGAATGGAACGATATTCGAAAAGTATTCAAGTGAAGTCCAGTATTGAAATGCTTTCAAGAGAAAGTGACATATTGGAAAGTGGATACCCAGTTGTCATTGGCTGAAGCCTGACGTTTGATTTTGCTTACACAAATTTGATCATAAGTTTGAGAACTTTATGGCAGATTACAAAATCGAATAATATGTTTGGAAAAAATCGAAATAAAATAAATTACTGGAATTTTAAATTTTATTATTTTTTACAGGTTTTATTTATGTTAATTCTAAAGAATTTTGATAGACATATATAATATTATTGTTTTTTATATATATAAAGATATTATATTTCAATGTTATATAACAAATCCTTTCACTCAAAAATGTATATTGAGTGCCCAGATAAATAAATGTTTGAGGTAAATATTAATGTAATTTCTTAAAAAAAATATTAATGTAATTTCTTAAAAAGAAATGAGATGAAGTGAAATATTTGAGCGTTGGTTGATTGGGAATCTTTTGAAGTTCGAGTAAATTGTAAGTTTGTGCCACTGTGCGGCTGTGTTGTGGTGCGCTCCCCAAACGAATTGGGTAACAACCGCATTTGAGATTTGATTGGATTAGAACAAGCTTTTGGCGGCGCACGAATTGTTGATGTGTCCGCTGTGGTTGATTGGAATTGGAATTGGAGGCCCCAAACCAGCCGGCGGTCGCCTCCCCTTTGGCTACACAGTGTTGACAAGCCACGGTGGTAACAAAGGGGCAGCGGCAGGCGGCGGTTGAGGCTGTATTCATATTTTTGGCAATCGATGTCCTGCTTGGCAGGCAGGGCCTCAGCCCGGCCAGTTAGGCAATTAAAGTGTGTTCGCTGTTTTGAAATTTTCCAATTGTTCGTGATTGCCCAGAGGCAAGCGGCGCACTGAGCTCGTCTGGCTGTTGTGTTAATTTCTGTTGGCGGTTTAGGTTTTGTTTCTGGTTTTTGTCAAATTGTTTCTATTGGACAGTTCCCTCGATCGATTTGCCTGCGATCTCTTTGGCACCGATCTCTCTGCATTCTATCTCTTTGCAAATGTCACTGAAGTGCACTGCAGAATCGAGGAGGGATGATGAGGTTAATCTGAGTTATCCTCCGCTCTACTCACTCAGTTTGCTGACATCTAAGTTGACTTCGAAATTGTGCTGCTCAAACATATCTAATTTCTCTATATTTACCTCCTCAGGTACATTCACGGGTTTCACCTCCACGGTTTCCACGGGTTGAGGCCCGGGCGTGGCGGGCGTGGTGGGTGTTGGCGCTTCCTCTGCCTTTGTCTCCTCCTTGAGTGGCTTCAGCGCCAGTTCCATCTGCAGTTTGCTGAGCTGAGCGAATTTCTTGTACCTGCGCCTCATGTACTGCTGGCAATCGAATTTCTTGGCCTTGGTCTTGGCTACGGGTCCGGCGACGGGCATTCGCGGCGGAACTGTGGCACCCAGGCTCATGTAGTGAACGCGCTTCTCGCGCTGGTGGTCGCTGATCGATTGTTCGTCGATCTGCTTGATTTGCTTATCCAGCTGCTTGGCCTTCTCCACGTCGTTGCAGTCCACGGCCATGTCGCGCTCCATGATGAGGCACACCTTGCGGTAGGCGGCGCTCACCGGCTTCTGTCCGGCCTTGCGCTTGGTCTGCACTATCATCTCGACGTCGGTCTCGGTGAATTCGTAGTTCGTTGCCCTCTCAATGTCCTTCTCCTTTTTGTCAATTCTCTGGATGCTGGGCAAGGGCTTTAGATCGCGGTGGCAGGCCTGCAGCCAGAAGGCGAACTCGCTGCCTGAGACCGGCTGATTGGAGATGTCCTTCATTTGGAAGCTGCGCTGAATTCTGCCATGCTGCAGCTGCAGCCTGATCTTAGTCCGATGACTACCAAACTGATACTCCTGATCGGTGTGTTCGACGGCCGCGATGCGGGCCAGGCGATAGATGGCTGGGTGGCTGCTGGGAATGCCGCAGAGGCTGGCGCGCACAAAGCAGCCGACCACAGTCTGCTCAAAGATGGGCTTGTCGAGGAAGCTCTCCAGCTGGGCGCGTGTGAGCACCGCCTTGTTGAGCTCCTGCTGAGAGATGTTGAATGTCTCTGGGTCATAGCTCGAGCTGCTCGAGCAACTCGAGCTGCTCGAGTCGTCATCGTCCGAACTGATACTGGACTCGTCTGAGTAAATATCTCTTGCCTTCAGCTTCAACTTTTTGCCATCCCCAAGCTTCGGCGTTTGTATTTTCACCTGTTGTGGCTGTGGCTGGGCCTGTGGCTGGCCGAGCCCTTGATCCTGCTCCTGTGCTGTCATGTGCTTGCAATCATTGTCGTCCTTTGATTTCTTACTATTCCGCTGTGCTATTAGCCGATCGATTGCGCTGCGCCGCTTGTCGGCCGCTCGCTGCGCCTCGAGGTTCAGCCGCCGTGTGGTGGAGCGCTCCTTGAGGGCTGCGTTGTCTGGCAGAGTGCTGGAGCTGTCCACGTGCTCAGCCTGCTTATCTTTGGCCAGTAGTTGACGCTTGATGACCCACTTGTAGCGCAGCTCCTCCCGCTTCAAGCTGCGCTCATACAGCTCACTCTCCCGCTCCAGCTCGCTAAGGGACTCCAGCCTCAATCGATCCTCCGCATCGCCGTACAAGTCGTCGTCGTAGCCATCGCTGAACTCATCAAGCGGTTGAGTTGGCGGTAAGAAAGACACTAATCCCACATCACAGGGGTCTAGGTCATTCAACTCACCATCGTCCCGGTCTTCCAAGCGACGTTTTCGGCTTTTTAAACTAGGCATGGTGATTTTTTTGTTTAGCTGCGGATGAGTGGGAAAAAATGTATATAAAAACAAGTAAGAAAACTCTATTCGGGCGTCCCGACTAGGAGATACCCTGAACCCCGTGCTATCTGCGTTAAAATACTGCATAATTAGCATTTCGTATAAACGCACACAAAATTAAATTCAATTCATTTCAATTGTTTACCCAATAGCGCCATCTATGCTTCGATAGAATATCGCCATCCATGTTTCGATTCAATTGAACAGCTGATAATTCGCAAATCATAGCGCCATCTATTGGAAATATGTACACTAAAACTTGCGGGTAAACAATTTGCTTTGCGCTGCTGGTCACGTGTTTGGCCGATTGGCCAATGTTTTGTTTAATAACTTCTGCGCGAATTAATGGATTTGAAGTCTCTAGCTCTTATAGTTTCTGAGATCGACGCGTTCACACATACGGACGGACGGACGGACGGACAGACGGACAGGGCTAAATCGACTCGGCTTGTCTCCCTGATCAAGAATATATATACTTTCAACAAAAACATTATACCCTGATTTCCCATTTCCAATGGGTTTCAGGGTATAATTATGAAAATATTAAAAATATCATAGAAAAGTATTTTTTTAGCTATAAGAGTATTAAATACATATGTTATATGATAATATAATTACCTTGTTTCCGACTTAGCTAAAAAATCAAATATTTACCAAATGATTTTTCTCTTATGTGTGTTTTTTCCGCTTTTTTTTTCGGCAACTTAAAATAATTAATGATATGTAAGAAAAGTATTTTCGGGCACCGAATTTCACCAATGATAAATAAAACTCAGACCAGCGAGCAGATGATTTTTGGGGCAAGCAAGAACCGAGCACGACAAAACTAAAATACTTTTTCCGTTTACCATAAAACGAGGTGTTCGCTCAACGACAGAAGCCAGCCGAATGATTTGTAGAAGACGCCAGTTCTCATATAAAACCAGTTTAGTATCGAAAAAGTGGGGAAAACAATTTGTTTTTATTTCATAGCCTGCTTAGAAGCGACAAATTTTTGACAATTGACAGATGACAGATGACATATGAAAGCGCGCAATTGGCGGTGGCTTAAACTATTTTGAGTGGGTTTGGTAGCGGTGATTTGGGACCGTTAATAAACTTGTATGGATGTGGTTCTTGAGGAGAAGATACGAGAACTGCACAAATATAAACTAAAATATTGTGCTTCTTGGCCCATCATGAAGTATGAAAACTCTTGTTAAGTCTATTATTTCAGAAAGTGAAAAGCTCACGGTTAATTAGTTAGTTAATTGACTGCTCGAAGAATGTGTTTTCAGCTAGTAGTTGGTAGTAGCTCTATGTAATTAATTTGATTTAAAAATTAATCAATATCAATAACGAAGATTTAGTAAGAATCTGTCTTGCGCCTCATCAGCAGAGATGCTTTGACATTTCCTTGCTACCTTTACTCATTTTGCAGAAGTACCAAAAGAGTTTATATATTTATGATAAGAGTAGTTGATAGAGAAATATTCTAATATGAAGATGTTCAACTAATGTCATTACCTAAAGCAACTCATCAACTTTAATATCTCTTCCATAACATTTCTTAACATTATCTTACCTTTTTCATATGATACAGCAACACATCTCTCTAAAATACTAAGTGTTGATGAATCAATTAAAATTTGAATTAAACTCACACAAAATGATGTTGCTTCTCTGCACACTGGAATGAAATGCTAGCGAGCATTTTTGTATTTTGCCGAGCCCAAGTGGAACAGTCAGCGAGGTGTATCCCGAGCCGTGACTTAAGAGTGGCTCCGTTGGGCGGGGATGTTGCTGACCATCAGGGTTCGGGAATCAGAGCTAAGCCCGCACAATGATCATTGGATATGAAAACCGAAGCGGGAAGCTCGCTGCAGCCAGCACGATTTGGCGAAGCCACAATTTCAGGTTTGCCTAGCCGTGAACACGTTCAACATGAACGGCGATTAGTTGCATTTGTTTACGAGTATGGATTTCGGATTTGTCTCCGGCTGCGCCTGTGGCCATTTCCCATCTGCCACTGCCACTGCCACTGCCACTGCCATTGCCATTTGCCGTGGCCATGGCGGCGTAATGGCCGCCAGCCGTAACTTATTGCATCGTGGCGTGCGAGTGTCCACTGTAGCTGAATGTGCACCAAAGGGGGTTGGCCAGACTGTCCGGGACCGGGCTAGTGCCAGGTGGGTCGTCCGCTTGGAGTGGTGGGGGGACTGCTCTCCTCAATATGAATGTGTGACTTCGTGTTTTCTTGGACTACAGCCGGCTGGAGTTTATCCCCACTGTAAAGTAGACATTATGTTGATGCGAATCTCTTGCCGGCTATAGCGACTACTTTTGTTCAGATATCGCGCCTGGGACATCAGCAGCGACCCAACGCCAACACGGCGATAATATCCCTGAAATTATTTTCAGTTACCCCGTGTGTGTGTCCATTGGCAGCGGCCTTTGTTTTATTGTTATTGTTACGTTTGCTGGGCCATTCTCGTGATGTCCTTTCGGACTCTGTGTCTCTGTCTGTGTCTCAGACTCCGGTCACATTAGTGGTAGATGGACACTTTGCTGTCCACTGTCCGGCTGTCCTTTTTGGGTTACTTTATGTTATATCTCTCACATTTTTCCAAAGCTGCGCACTTGCAATTATACAGCAGACGAGTACAGTGGACACATTTTTGGGGGTTGTCCCACGAGCCGGACACGTTTGGGCGCCTTCCTTTGATTTTCGCATATTGGCGCTACAAACTAATGGCTTCACTAACGATTGCAACCGTTGTCCTTAATGGCATCCTTTCGGCCATCACGCGCATCCCGTTTGCTGTCAATTTGTTGTGGTCCCGTCTGGGCCCCACACTCCAGCTCCAACTCCAGCTCCAGCTCCAGCTCCCTCTCCACTGCTCATTCGTTTCGGCTTTGATTTAATATCGAGTTGACGCCAATCTTTTTCTCCTCAGATTATTTCTGCATTTAAGTAATTGGATATTAGCAATGGATTAGTATTTCTTGATTGAGAATGACCAAAAGGTCAAGAAATTGCAATTAAAATAAAAACTATTTGAGGTCTTACGTTGCTTCTGATTATGACATGATGCTACAGCAGATGCAGCTAAATCTTATCAAGCAACTTTGACTGCTTTGACTCTATGATAAGTCGTGTAAGAAGATTTCATTTTATTTATATTACATAGCCTATTATATATTATTATATATATATTATATATATTATTACTCGAAAATCGAATTTCGATGAGTGTAGAGTTTATGCAACTAAACAGATCTTGAACTTATACACAGCTATATAAATATATTTTTATTATTTTTAATCTAGATTAATACCTACGGCATCTTCTAGACATCTGTTTGTATTTGAAGAGGCAGAGGATCAGTCATTATCATTTTGGATAGTAACTGCCATCACTCATACTACTTCAGCCTGCTATCCCGTAGTATTTTGAGATCTTTCTGAAATCACAAAAGAAAGTTAACTGATTAATATAATAAAAAACATTGTTAAACTCTTTAAAGAAATTTATATAAATACTGAATTTTAATTAAATAATAATAAAGAGATTGCTAATTATTATATGATTAAAATTCAATATTAATAAAATTGTCTTTCAAATAAATAATCAACAATTCTTTAACTTAACTTTGCTTCCGTTTCCATTGCCTGTTCAGTATTATCTCTCCTCACACTCGATTTCTCCCACTGCCTGATGGTTGTCTGCCCATCATATAACGCTGATTGTTAATGTTGACCTCGCCGTTAAGCTGCAAGTATGGTCAAATAAAAATCGTACAAATTTATTGTTAATAGAAAAAAGGATCGACCGGATGAGGCACGCACTTGGGCAGCTACCTCGCATGGCCAAGTTGAGCAAGCTCAGCCGCGATGCCTATCTCCAGCCACACATTGAGCATGGGGCGCTGGGCATGGGGCACTGGGCACTCGTAAACATTTCGAATCATACGTTTGCGATATCGAGAAATAATCTCACTGCGGAAATGGCATATTTAAAAGGCGAAAGGATTCCTGCGATTTAACTTATAAAAAGAAGATGGCCCGAGCGAGCCATATGCCAGCATCGGGAATGGTGACAAAGCTCGATTCCAGAGCGCCGTGAATGGCCAGCACTTTGGGGGATTTTTAGTGTTTATTGCCGTAGATTAGTTTGTTTATTGTAATCCTCGTTATAAATTAAGCGAAACTTGCGCTTACCAAACTCATTCGGCAAAAGGGCTAAAGGGTTGCCTTGCCTTGCCTTGCCAACTTGGTGGTGGGCTGCTTGAGCTCCCCTCTGGCCGCGCCGGCTCCTTGGCTCCATAAACTCGTATTAATTCGCCGCATATTTCCCCGAAGGCATCGAGTGAACTTTTCCGAGATAATTGCTGCAAATAGTTTACGACCGCAGCCGATAATGCGATAGTCCAATAGAATTTTATGTTATTATAAAAAAGTGAATTTCCTTTTCCTTTTGATTTTTCCAAGGGATTTTGGGACATGGAATAAATTGTGAATGGATTTTGTAGAGATGCTGCAAACGTTAAGAGTAGTAATTAAAATGTATCTATAAATATGTAAAAAATATTTTATATTTATATATTTTATAATCAAATTTTATTTAAACAAATAAATTAAATATTTTCTATAAAACCTAAAAAAATATTTGTAATAAATTTCTGTTTATATTAAATTGAGCATAGAATGTATAGGTAATTCAGTTCATTCTCGTAGCTTCGCTAGTTTCATTTGGTTAACAGATAAAATCCGACTAGAAAGAAGCCGCTTGCGCCACTGGAACTTCCCTGCAGGCTTCAGCCATCTATAGTGCCGGGTTCAATATAGTTCTATATGGATATTTGATTTCCAAAAATCATAGGCCCAATTTTAAACATTTTCATAATAAAAATCTTCAGCAGTTGGCGCATATTTCGCTTTGTGCAATTTCAACACATTCGAGGCAAGTTTTATGCAAATTGCTTTGGCAGAAACTTTTCATTTTGGCCGAGAAGCGAAACTGGTTAGATAAATATGAGCACTCGCTTAGCTAAATAAGAGAATTGCAAAATATGAGCGTGTGTGTGTGTGTGTGTTTTGTAATAAGAAAACATATGACAGCAGCTGTTCCCATGTTCCTATTTCGGTTTCGATTGCCATTTGCATTCCTAGGTTTTGCGTTCGATTCGTTACGCTTGACTCAAGAGTAAAATTCATATTGCACAGCGCAAGGCGCGCGACTGTTCAATAATTCCTCGAGAAAAAAGAAAAACTAATAAGCCAGGTGAGTTGGATAAAGAGAATGAGTAAGAGTGGGGGAAGGAGTAGTAGAAGTCGAGGTTGGGGGCGTGTGGAGGCAGCGCTGCGATGTTTGCATAAAATTTTGGGCACGCTGCTGAAATGACAAAACCCCATTAAGAATTACAGTTGTCTGTGCTCGTAACGCGCTTTGTCCTATTTGTATGTTATTTCAATGCCTTTTAATACCCTGTAAATGTCGAAAGATGAATGGGGTGTGCACGAAGCTGTTAGTCTGAAATATGCTGGGATTGAATGTATCTGCAGTTGAAGCTGAAGACTGTCTTTTTCTACGCTAAGCAAGAATTAGGTTTATATGTTGTGTGAGAGGAAGAAGACATTCAGATAAAAGATATATGTAAGAAGAATATAGAAAATATTTTAAAAATATTAAAACAAATTTATATTAAATAATTTAAAAATTTATATAAAATATTTGACAAATATACATAAAATATTTAAAATATGCATATGTACATATAAAATATTAGAAAAATATTAAAAAATATAAATCAGATTTTTTAAAATAAATATTAAATATTTAAGAAATAAATTGATAAATAAAAACAATTTTTTTAAATAAAATATACAATATATATTTGTATACTATATGAAATTGGTTTGCAATATTTGCACATAAAAAAATTCTAAAACTTTCACTAAATGCAGTTTCTAATATGATATATGATGATATATATAATATATATTCATAATCTGATAACTTTGCCTCTGCCTCATCTCTATTATCCATAGCTGAAGTCCATTTGGGCAGGGTATGGCTTCGACTCACTGTCGAGTGCTGCTTATGTTTGGAGCTAGTGTGTTTGGCTCTTTCATAGAGTGCGCGTCTAATTGCATTTTAAAATTGCGACACCATAAAATGTGCTTACGGTATAAATAATTATAACGGCATTTGTCGCAACAAACAGCAGAGTCGAACTCCCCAGAGCTAGGGCCAGAACCAGAGCCGTAGCCGAGTGTCGCAATGATTTTCGTTTGTCAGGATGAGAATGAGGCCACGGATAGAGACAGCAGAGACAGAGGCGGAGGCAGGGACAGGGGCAGGAACAGGGGCAGTAACTGCGGCAGTGAATGGAAAGGATGCAGCAGTCAGTTGGCTTTCAGTTGTTGTCGCATCTCTTGGATATTGCATGAGCTTTGTTGTCCCATCCCCTGACCCCGACCCCGACACCGACTCGACTTTCATGTTTCGCAATGGAGCCAGCGCCGCGATTAACGTGAGCTGCATATTTCCAGCTAATTTTCTAATTAAAATGGTATTTATGCATTTTTCAGCTTGGAGTCCGTATTAAACCCCGAGCGCAGCGGCAGACAGCACTAACAATGCTCGAAACGAAGCACCTAGATAATGAGACGTAAACTCGTAAAACTGTTTGCATATGCAACCCACGCGGAGTCTACAAAAGTGAAGAGCAGGGATCAGACAAAATGTGGAATATTCG
Organism: Drosophila paranaensis; assembly: GCA_035047545.1. Taxonomy (NCBI): domain Eukaryota; kingdom Metazoa; phylum Arthropoda; class Insecta; order Diptera; family Drosophilidae; genus Drosophila; species Drosophila paranaensis. Next base: position 711,984 of record JAWNPL010000149.1, on the reverse strand, counting down.
AGCAACTTTTGATTGGCAGATAAACCGAAAACCATTTGAATAAGACTTCAGCTATAATTTAACATAAAATCACAATAAATTTTACAGTCAAGGCAGGTTAATGGGAAATTGGACTGGGAAGAAGTGGATCTTCCTAGTCGGATTCAGCGAAGATGTTCTGGTTCCTGTAAGCCCACTCGTTCAGCTCCCTCTCGACTTGGATCTGTTTAGCCAAGTCGAAGAGTTCAGTTATCTTTTCCATGCGCTTAGTCTCGATGCCCACAAGCCAACAGATGACCAAACTTAGTCCTATAAGTATCGCATTGCAGATGGTTTCTCGGGTTTTCTCATCTGTGTCGACAAATTTAATGAGAAGGCTCAGGCAGATCTTCTCCACGTTGGACCAGAATAAAATGAGACAAACTTCGCCCAGCACCACAGTTGCCACGAGCTCCAGCAAGAACCTGACAATCCTTGGCAACCGCCTCCATGTGCAGGGGAGTATATCATCCGAGTATATTAGATCCATCATCGACAGGTAGATAATATAGTTGGCTAGAATCGACATCTCCGTATTGCTCTCCGTCGTCTGGTGTATGAAGATTGTGGTGCGAAGACCCAGGTGAATAATGGTCGACACCAAAATGGCAAAGTATCTTGTCTGTACTATGGGGCACAGTTCCATAAGGCTAACACATTCCGACATAGTGGCGACCAAGATATGATATTTTGTATAAAAAAAAATTTAAAAATTTTCTTTTTATTAAAAAGAGATAAATAGCAAATAATAAAAGCACGAAATGAAATGACTAAACAACTAACTAAACCAGCAAAGCCCTCTAGATGCTCAGGCGATGCGATGAAACGATCTACAATCGATAAGCCTACGAAACTGAAGTCAATAAGGAATATTGCTAGCGAAACCCTGACCATCTTTGAACTACAAATTCGCAGTTAAAGGAACGTAGATCCTCTCCAAGAATATTTTATTTGGGCTTTAAGCAAAAGTGGTCAAGTTGAGGAGGGTTGAATAATAAAAATGTGTCAAATCATCACTCGATTCACATAAAAAGGTCCTTCCGTGCCTCCTCGACTATCTACTGTCAATCAGCAGAACAATTTGGTGTGCTTATCTGCTTGGCTCGTTGCACATTCAGCAGGTCGTCGATAAATCTTTTTATCTTTATTAGACTCTCGATTATCTTATGCTTGTGACTCTTGCCATACTTTATTTACCATATATCCTGGGCAACGTTAGGCTTTGTGGCGCCCCTTGAGGTGGCTGCTGCTTGCAAGTTTTTCTCTGTTCTTGTGTGGCGACTTTCCGTTGCCACTTGACAGGGCTAAAGCGTGGAGGACAGCGGAGAGTGGCGTGGCGGACGCCAGTGGATTCGCTTCCACTTGATGTCGCATAAATTTGCGTCTCCTTCGGCTGTTGCAGTCTGCGTAATGCAGGCTGAGGCAATGGCTTATGTCCTGTCTCGTCTGCCATCCTTGCACAGTGACAGCCCGAGCAGCTCTGCGCTGCGCACGCTCAAATTTATTTACATTCTTATTTATTTTGCCACTCTGCAATGATTTTGAGGTCCCGCCAGCGGCAGCTGCAGTTGCAGCTCTCCATCAACTGGCGTCTTCCAGTCTTGTCTAGGACATCAGAATGTTGTTGTTGTTCTACTGCGATTGGCTGGCCGCAGTGGGGCGATGTTGAGAAACGATTTAATTCTCATTTCCAGTTGCTCAGATATCCTAATATCAAATGTACCAAGTCCTTCCTTTACATTTAAGGTCCTTCAACATCATGACAATTTGATGAGTGAAAACATGTTTCGAGGCGCAAATTGCTGGCGAGTTTTGCACGTCGAATTATTGCACATTTGAGCAAGTTGTTGCCAAACGTATTGCCTTTGGCAGCATTGGAATCGGATTCAATAAAACGGAGGAGCACACGCTTCACGGACTTGGCCTGGCCAGGGAATGCCTGCTGCTACGGGCTCGGACTGGGGCTCGAGCTCATGCTCCCCTTTTGGAGACAACATGCGTGTAATACTCGTATTTTAACGACTCTCAGCGACGTGTGTCCTGCTGGCGGCAGGCGACAGATTTTTCTAATGTCTCCATTCGGAATCCTTTTGGCCATGCAATTAAGCGGGGGTTAACGGCAAAGGATAATTGTTTTTAGCGTGCGCAAATGGCAAATGAAAGAAGAAGTGTCATAAATTCAGCTGCAAACACGATATCAAATGAATTATGCCTTATGATTATTAGAGAAAAAGACAAAAGGACATCAAGGATGCTGCCAGCCATGCAATTATTAACATTTGTGTCTCGTTCCAGCTCCAGGCCAACATCAGTCTAGGTCGTCTTCGCCCGACCTGACACACATAACACCTTGACAGCGTAGTAGACGGTAGAGGGGGGGGGGGGGGGGTTGGAGCATGGGCATGGGTAGTGTGAAGAACACATGTGCAATTGCCGCTTGCCTTAATGGGTCATAAATAACCAGGACAACAATGAGGCGGCTGCAACGCGTCCTCCGCAGCAGCTTTTTTCTCTCGCTCTTTTTGCCTTCTGCTAGGACACATAAAATTATTGCACGTCGACGTGCAGCCAATCGCTGTGCGTGCATGTGTGTGAGAGCGTGCGTGTGTGTGTGTGTGTGACTGCATGTCCTTCGTAATTCATCAAAGCGCGGCATGCGCTGTGGCTTAGGGGTGGCAGCGCGCTGTCCTTGCACGCCAACAGCGCGCGGCTGTCCACAATAGTTTTTGCCCGCACACGACATGTTGGAAAATTGTGAAAATTTGTGGAAATGTGAAAAGGAAAATGAAAACGAAAATGAAAATGCGACGGCCGCTTTTTGATTTATTGTCAAATTGAGAAACACACATAAAATGCTGCCAATAAAATGTTTGACTGCGCTCCCCCTCCCCCTCCCGTGTCCCTGCCCCTGTCCCAGGCAGGATAATGCTTCGCCTTTCGTTTGTTTTTAATTGAAAATAAATCTTGTCAATTTGCGCCGCGACCAGACACAACCCGCCGCCCGTTGTCCTGTCCAGATCCTGTCACTACTTTATTTGCTTTGCTGTCTGATTTTTTGTTTGTTTTTTAGGTTTTGTTCCTCAAATTGTAAATTACTTCCGCGACCTTTGTGAAGTATCCCTTTTGGCTGCAGCCAAAGGTGTTTTGCGCACTTTGTTCAGCATAATGCGAGTCCTTTTTTATGACAGCAGCAGCAGCAGCAGCTAAAAAACACACACAATAAAATGTGTGTACAGATCCTTTGGCTATGGTCAAACGGCGTCGAACATCCGCCAGCCTTTCGCCGAGTCCTTTTTGCCCAGCCCAAATCTACATATAAATAAACATTAAAATATTTGCCAAGCAACAATAAAAAAAGCTGAATAAAATCATGAACAACTTTTAACTGCAAATTCGAGTCCTTTCGACCCAATATGAAAAACTGCCTCGGCAGACGAGCAAAAACTCGATTCCATGGGGCAAACAAATGTCAGATAAAAGAGAAAAATGTATAAAATTATAAAAAAAATATTAAATTTAATTTTAACAAATATTTCGTAATTTATGAATATATATTTTTTTCTGAAATATATAAAGAGTGTGTCTAAGCTTCGGCATAAAGTCAGCCAAATTCAAACTCCATTTGTTCTGCTTCTTCTTGAGCTTTATTTACCTATTTTTTTTCTTGGTTCAATAAAGCAACGGAAACTCGAAAAAATTATGTGAATTTCTTTCCGTGCTTTGTGATTCTTCTTTTTCTTAGCGTTGCTAAAGAATTGCGCTTTATATTATAATACAGCTATTGTTCAGTTTGGTTGAAGGATATAAGCAAGTGTATAAAAGGCACGAAGTGATAGAGGTATGTGAGTGAATAAAAGGACGAAAAAGACAATTTAAATGTGTATAAAAATATATATTTTAATATATTTAAAAAAATATATATATTAAATATAATAAATAAATAATATATATAAATAAATATATATATAAATATAGAATCCAATACTAGTTCAGACCGTTGTTGCAGCTTGACTAAATCATAATTCTGAGCACGGAAAAAATATATTTACAATGGAGTTAACAATTAACCTGTGAATACACAATATTTCATAAATATTCTACATCATTTGTATGCTTCCAAAATATGTTTTAATTGTTGTATGAGAGCTTTCTACCAGAGACTCTATTGCTAAGACTAAAACATGGCAGCCTAGAGCTCCCATTTTCAAAGGGTTCAGGGCTAAAACAGTATGTATCTGACAACCCATCTCTGCGAAGCATCTCTAACAATGTTTCAGTTTCACACAAATAGAAGTAAAATCCCTTTCCTTACTTCTCGTATATCCTGAAACGAAGCCAGCACTCTAAATATACTTACTCTATTGATCTTATCTACTTCAACTCACAGCTTGACGAACTGCCAGAGCGAACAAGTTATAAATAAAAGATGCGCTCTTCTGATATGCCACATTTCCGAAGGCAATTCAACTTCTCCAACATATTTAAGTATAGTCTTCAGCTCACTTCAGTCATAATCTACATTCAATTTAAACTATCATTAAAAAGTCGTTTTGTTCTTGGGGCAACAAATCAATACGGAGAAATCATTTGAACGATTCCAAAAATTGTCGCTTTTGATTTGTTTGTCCTGGATAGGGCCAGAAGTTTGAATTTATATCGTTCGGCGTTGACTCTGGCTGCTCGGCCAGGCAGATCCTTGCGTATCCTGCCAGCACTTTCTTTTCGGTTGGGCGTTGCTTGCATTTGCTTTGGCATTTTGTGGCGCAAAATGATTTCATGTGAAGCGGTGATTATTTTCACCTAAAATGCCTGCACCAACCACCTCTCCCCCTCTCTCCTCCGGCCAGCAGTTGGCCGGAACAGTTGCAACTACAAGCGCAAGGATATTTATGGGCATTGAGCGTGTTCCGCCTCCTTGGGCTCTGGTCGCTCGCGCTCGCACTTTTCTGTGTTTCTGCTGTCTTTGGCCGGTCGTTCGTTTCGACTTCGATGGCTCCGTTTGTATTTATGTCTTCGTCTATAAATTCATGTCTTCAGTAGCAGACCGACCCCTGCAACTGCCACTGCCCCCTGCCACCCCATTCACTTGCATCTTCATGTCAAAGCGCAGATTTATAATTTTCGGCTGCGTCGCCCCAGCGACGGCCAATGCACAAAGTAGTAAAAGAGAGAGAGAGAGAGAGAAAGAGAGGCGCAGAGGAAAGCTTCAAGCAGAAAAGGGAAAGGGCATAGATGGCAGGGACCTTGCAGGCGGGCCGCCAGCTCCAGCCTGGCCGAAAACGGGTTCGGCAGCGCTTCGAACTGTCGAAATCCATGAATTATGATTTTTGATTGAAGTTGAGTTATTGCAATTCAATTTATTATAAATGCGGTTGCTACTGCGAACCTTGCACTCACCCTGCCTCACCCTCTCCCCCTTCTCTCTCGCTTCCACTCTGTGTCGTCGCCTGCACAGGACATTGAACTATGAGTTCTTGGCGTGGCCAAATTTCCGTGTGTACACGTGTGTGTGTGTGTGTGTGTGTGTGTGTGTGTGTGTGTGTGTGTGTGTGTGTGTGTGTGTATGTGTGTGTGTGTGTATGAACCGTTTTCGACACTTTTGCTAAATTTATTGCCGATTATTTTTACATTTCTTTTTCAATTTATATGCCTCGCGCCTCGCCCCTCAAGCACACGTAGTTCCTCTTTCTCTACTTCCCCTTCTTTTTTTTTTTTTTTGGTCTCCCAGCAATTATTTTTAACGTTTTTGTTGATTTCCATTTGATTATTTTGCATTCGCCTTGCCAGACTAAATATTACCTTTACGTGGCACCCGTGCTGCCATGACATTCCTTCAGCCAACTAATTGAAATGTTTTCAAATAAGCAAAAGCCTTACATAAATTCTTAAAAATGGTTACTTATGCTATTTATTTATTCAAAGAATTTTTATCAACTATGAGAGCATAAAATAATAATTTGAAATAATAATTTTCAATATAAAATAATTATTTTCAATATAAAATATAGCCGACTCCTTCAACTTAGCTAAGGGGTACCAAGATTTACTTAATTTTATTTAAATAATATACATATATAATAAATAAGTTAAAGGCGCTGTATGTTTATTTAATTTATCTATTTGAGTTAGCAAAGAGACTAACAAGTGATTATGATTCCTCAAGGCATGCATGTCTTTATGTACATAGATAAGTAAGTTGACAAAGTGCAGAGCTGCCGATGCAGGCACGTCTGCACTGCTCCAGCGATAAGCCAATACTAAATGCTCCGACTACGAACGTCGCTGAACAAGATCAAGTCGATGCATCGAAGCGAGAGAAAAGTGAGCGAATGAGCGCAAAATCAATTCAATTTAAATCTATTGGCTACTGACGTCGCAGCGGCTCAACTAGATCGAGCCAATGAGCTGAGAGCACGAAATGAGCTTGTGCAAGGGCAGAGCAAGGGCAGTGAGCGAGCTCATGAGCGTAATCTGTTCAGATTGAGCTAAAACTTAAGCCTGTACCCGCTCTTGCACTCAACGGCTGCTCGTGGCGCTGGCTGCAGAGCCTCTCTGATATATAAAAACTGTAATATGTATAAAAAATAAGTTGAAATAAAATTTTAACTTAAAAAAAAAAAAAATTAAAATTAAAATAAAATAAAAATATAAAAATATATATGCATTTTTTAATTAATTTAATTAATTTTAATTTTAATTTTAATTTTAATAATATGTATAACGATTTGAATAAAATTTGATTTTTATTTTAAATAAGATTAAATCTTAATTAATTTAAATATATTATATATCTATTCTACATATATTAAATGAAATATTTATTATTTATATTAAAACAGAAATTCTTTTCCTTGTAATAAGAACTCAATATTGAATCATTTTACTGAAAAAAAGTTTGCATAAACTAAGTTTTGCACAGACAACAATTTACTTTACAATTTAGCAGAGAAAAAATGTGTAGCTTTAGTTGGATTCGGTGAAAATAAATATGAAAATATTGAGCTAGCAGAGAGTGGAGCTGGCGGCAGTAAAAGGTTTTCTGTCCATCTGCATACAATATATCATAATGCAGTTCCATTAGCAGCTGCTATTTGTGGATTTGTGCCGGGCTCCATTCATAATGCCTGCATATGCATGACGTCGACTATTGTCGTCTATCGGCTGTGGGCATAAATCAGGCATGGAGCGAGTGGCCGGGACGTTTCTCATGCGCACACATGACTTGGCTCGCAATTAAGAGAAATATATTAGTCTCGCAGCTGATTTAATTATTTAACAATGAAGTCCAAAGAGCGCCAAGCGCGAACGGCAGGATAACAAACAGGCCACGCCCCAGTGGCCAGTTCCAGTTCCTCTTGCTGTTTCTGTTTCAGTTCCAGCTACCAGCTGCCAGCTCGAACCATCAGACAACCGCATCACAGTCAGACAAAAGCATCAACTGGGCTAGCCGAGGGGAGGTGGGGCTGGATAAAGGAGGGGGTGGTTTGGGCTGTGTAATTGCAGTAGCGCGCATAATTCATATCGAAATGACCATTTTAAAATCCTTTTATTTCGTTGCGTCGTCCTGTGGGGTGGGCCAGCGGTCCGGCGGTCCGCAGCCCCCAAAATATTTGAAATAATAATTCTTCGAGATAAATTACCCAAAAACAGGTGTGTGTGCGCCACTCTAAATTGCCCGGGTCCGGGTCCAGGTCCGGGTCCAGGCATGGGTAGTTGCCATAGTTCTGGTTATGGTTATGGTCTTAGTGCTAGCGCGAGACAATGACACAGAGCCGCAGCAACAACAGCAACAACAACAACAACAACGACGAGAACTAAGGCAGGCTATCACTCCTCTAACCAATCCCAGTGCCAGTCCCAGTTCTGCGCCCGGACACCGTTTCCCATTCGAGCTCCTGCGCTGGCAGTCGGTCAGTGGACAGTCGTCGAATGGCAGCAGCAGCAGCAGCAGCAGTGGCAGCGGCGGATGAGCTTAAGTGCCCGCCTTATGGCTGCTCGCTCCTCGCTTCTCGCTCTGCGTTTGGCATTTAGCATCAGGAAATTATGCTGACGCTGCCAACTGCGGGCCAAGCTGCGTCCATGGCCAGGGCAATCAGCGGCGTCTGCAGATGTGCATGCACATGTCCCTCGTATCATATCTGCTGCTGAGTTGCTCTCTCTCTCTCTCTCTCTCTCTCTCTCTCTCTCTCTCTCTCTCTCTCAACGCCCGCTCTAATGAGTTGCCCTGCCTCGTCTGGGCATATGTTGTCCCCAGTGGGACACTGTGGCTGCCGAGCTGCATTTCTCGCTTGATTGCCAGCCCGCTGGCTCGCCGGCTGCTCTGTCACACATCTGGGTGCAAATTATGGCACATTTCAAATACATAGCACCCAACAACACTGAGAGAAAATTCTATAAAAGTTTACCAATATTATAAATTTTTTAAAATACGAAAGTATTATATAAATTAATCTGTACACCCTACATATAAAAAAAAAACTTTGAAATATATTTTTATTGAATTTGACTTTTAATACACATTTTAAAATTATTTACTAAATTTAAAAAATATTTTTTTGTGCAAACGAAATATTTTAAAAATATATACGCAATATTTTGGACGTACCTAACAATTTAATTCAATTTTAATATTTAATCTTTAAAAATATTTCATAATAAATTTACTAAATATTTCGATGACCGCCTCAAAAACCTTGAGTTCGTTGGTCCTTAACTAACAGTTAACTGTTAATTTATCTTCCTCAAAAATTGAGTAAAATGATTTTCAGTATAATTCTCATTGCAAAATGTGCCGAGCTCTGCAGCGAGAAAGAGAGCGCGATAATCGCATAAAAGTTTACATTTATGAATCTCCGGCTAGGTTCGGATAGGTGCAGAGCTCAACGGCACACACACACACTCGCACACACACACACACACACACACACACATAGGACCACATGCAGCGAGTGTGGCAGTCACAAACACCTCGGCCGTAAAACATTTGGCTGACGGCAGCATACAAAGACTGACGGACAGAAGGAAGGACGGACAGCTGTTTGCGGATAGAGCAGGCCTGGATATGGGTGGCAGCAGCTCGGACTAGGCGCAAATGCAGCACTAAGTGTAAGAGAGAGAGAGCAAGAGAGGGAGAGGGAGAGTAGGGGGCAAATGAGGCGGAATCTGGCAGGGGACGAAAACAAAAAGGCGCGAAAATCCATTCGCACATAAAATGCGCCGCAGTGTGCATTATTTTAATGTCACTGATAAATCATTTTTATGTCGGTGCTAAATCAAAAGATGGACGAGCAAATGCCGTATTTCAAGCGTAGCAGCACGCGCACGAGTCTGCTTCTGGAGTAGCATGGACTATGACACACACACACACACACACACACACACACACACACACACACACACACACACACACACGTGGGCAACTGCAAGTGGTGCAAGGCACAAGGTGTGCCGGGTCGGGCCGGGCCGGGCTGGCGTTGCATTCGTCCATTAAAATGCGCTCCGGTGTCCAAAACACAAGCACAAAGGTGTGCTCAGAGCTCTGTAGCCTGCCTTTAGCCCACCTGCCCGAGCCACGTTTATTTATTATTAACACAAAAAAGACCCCCAGGACGAATTGCAGTTGCGAGTGAGCGAGCCAGCGAGCCAGCGAGTCAGCGAGCGCACAGCCTCCGGGCCTAGGACCCTAGCGCCACCCACTCCCCTCCCTCCCTCCACTTGGTACGCGCAAGTGCGCTGAGTGGCTCATAATTCGTCGTCGTCGCTTCTCCACTGCAGAAATTCATCTGTTTGTGGTTCAAACACGTGCCGTGCCAGAAATAATGTGCGCCAGAATCAGCAACGACTAATGGGGCTACATAGCTCGCGCCCGCCCCCTCCCCTCGCCTACCCTTTCCTCCTGCCCACGGCCTTCACATGGAACTTTTTCGGGCACTTTTTTTTGTAACTTATGTGCTAGATTGCTGCGGAGTATATATGAAACAGCTAATAGGTAAATGCATATTTCAATAGCCAAAACTGCAAAATTATGCGAAAGGAAAGCGAGAGCTAAGTAGAGACAAATGCCCCAAAATGTATGCTACGAAATATGAGCTACTTCGACATGGGCCTGAAAGTGACATAACGGATAATATAAAATATATATATGGATATCGTGGATATCCATTAATACAGATTATGTATTTAAGTATTAACTTTGAATGATATTTTATTGAATATTTCAATAAAACCAGTTGAAATCTAATCTTGTTCAGGATATATTATGTAACGGAAAATAGAAATGAAAATAATTCTATTATTCACACAGTCGGTTAACTTTCTGTTATAATAATAGCTACAAATGCCGTATTCAAAAATCACTCCGGCCACAGAATGTTCTCAAATATTTCATAATAATTTCTTACAATCATATCAAAGTTACAACGGGAAATCTTGGGAAGTTAGCAAATATTCTTCGATATGTCTCAATTTTTATCATAACAAAATATTGTTATGGCTTTAAAGATATAGTTAGATATATATTTATATGTATATAAGGATACACAATTATTTTTATACAGAAATATTAAAAAATTTTTTTTTGTCAATTTTCCGATTTTTGAATGAATATTAAGATAATAAATCATAATCTTAATATTCCTTTAAAAAAAAGATTTAAAAAATGAGCTTTACAAATATCACAAATGTTTTTTTAGTTGTTTGTATTATATGATTTATTATAAATAAATTGTAAGTGAATTTTATAACATTTTATAAATATGTCATCTGTGTAGGACCATCCTCTGCTTCGTATCTGCTATAATTTAGCTGCAAAAAAAGTTCTATTAGTAGAATCATGCATCTGTTAGCTATATTAATCTCTTTGATATATACTATATATACTTTATTTATTTATATTTACTTACCCATCATTTCATTTGATTTGATTTTATTTTTGTGATTATTTTTAAATGATTTATGTATATACCGGAAGTAATCAGCTGCATACCAAAGATCTTTACATAGTCGGTCGTTTCATACATTCTACTACCTCTTGAGAACCTCTAAAACACGGAAATAATGTGTGAAACTTGAAAATTTGTGGAAAGTTAAGGGGCTCTTGGGTTGATTGTTATTATCATTAAGAGAGCTTGCGCAGCAGAAATGGAGTTATCCTGATGGCAGCACAGAGCACGGCAAACACTATGAAGCTGGCCCGCACCTCGTCCTTGGCGCGCAGCTCGATCTGCGCTGGTTCGATTTGCTTAATTCGCATCATGGCAAATGCTGCGAAGGACGAATGGATCGAGAAACTATATACGATTTGATGGTATATAACATGTATATGTAGATGCTCACCTATTTAATCAAAACGTTTATCGTGACTTGACTTAATTGAAATTTGGAAGATTTCTTTTCGTTATTCGATTCTCAACAAACTGACTCACATTTATATACTTTGAGAGCATTTGACACAAGATTCAAGGCTATCGAAGCTATATATGTCAATATGTAGAGAAATTTCAGCATATCTATGAAGAGTGTTAAACTTAAGAAGAACGGATGAACTGATGAGTGGATGAACGGACGAACGAATTGAGGGACGAACGGATCGATGAGTAGACGAGCGAAAAGCTGAAAGGATAAACGGACGGACAGCTGGATATTCAGGTTAACAAAAGCCTCAAAACTTACATTTCTCATATGTAAGCTGCTAAATAGTAAACACATTTCCAGATACACTTCAATACAAATCTTCATCATCTCTTAGCTCTGCTCTAAGCCTTACAAATTTATATAGGAATCTCAATTCGCTACAAGCGCTTAAAGCCTTCGACTTAGCTAAGGAGTTGACCTACAAACAGGTGATGCAATTATGTTTGCGGTTCTCTCAAAAGCTCCGTTTAACTTCCACTTAAGCGTGATTTAGATAAACAACAGCAGCAGCGAGAGCTGTCGAGTGTAAAGTTGCCGCCTAAGCTGCTGAAGGCTGACAAGGGGAATATAAATCAAATAAACAAACCTCATTAACATATTATCAGCATCAAATTGTGACGCGGCCCGTCATTTTGGGTTCAAGTGAGAAATCTGTCACGAGGCATTAAATCGCTGGAGGCAGCCAGCAAAGCCGCAGGACCAAGTCGATTTGACTTCTTCGAGGCCGGATAAGGTGGAGGCGCTAATGGAGATGGCATTCCCGGCATCCAGGACACCCACATACAGAGGGGATAATTATGCGTGTAAACAAGCGTGATGATAGTACGCTGACGTATGACGGCAAAGGTGACGCTCAAGGGTTGTGATTTAAGTGGCAAACCACCTTTCCTTTCCGGCTGATGAAATGCTCAACTACTGCACAACAAATTGCCGAAAATTCCTGAAGACGAGCTGAGGACCTTCGCACCCTTCCGCCGCCAGCCGACAGCCGTCAGCATCAGTCGCTTGTTTTCCGGCTGATTTATTCGTGTTGTGTTTATGTGTGTGTTGGCAACAATTAGAAAAGTTACCGCAGGATGTGCGCATAGAAACTCAGTCTCAGTCGGAGACGTAGTCCTTCGCGTTGACTGCCCTGTTTTGGGCCGCTGCGCTGTGCGTTTTAATTTGACGAAAGACTGATGACATCTCATTAATATTCATTGCCGCTGCAAGGCGCTGGGATTTGTGGCCATATATCCTGTTTATGCCCGACTTTATTCATGGCGCCGCCAAATAGTTGCTCTAACCTTAAGCTCCCCAGGCTGGTCTGGCTGGTCTGCTTGGTTCGTCCTGCGTGGGAATCTTGACGACTTTTGATGCTAATGAGCTCTTAAATGCTTTTGACTCGACTGAGAAAGTGCCGCTAAATAACTGATGCTGGTAAATGGCATAGAGATCAGCAGGAAGTGACTAAGTATAAATAAATAAATAAATAAATAAAAATCAATAAAGAAAGAAATTAGTAAATAAACAAATAAATAAATAAAAAAAGTATTTAAAAAAAATAAATAAATATGTTAAACAAATAAATAAATAAAAATAAGTAAATAAATAAAGAAATAAATTAGTAAATAAATCAATAAACAAATAAATAAATAAATAAATAAAAATAAATAAATAATCAAACAAATAAATAAATAAACAAAAATAAATACAAAAATAAATAAATAATTTAAAAAAAATTTAAAAAAAAACAAAAAATAAGGAAATAAATCAAATTAATCAAATAAATGAAAAATATACAAATAAATAAATATGTAAATAACAAATAAATAAATAGATAAAACTGTGATGGCTAACAAACTATTACCAACTTAAGAGGTTTATATAAAACTAAAACCTCACATTTAATATAGCTCATCATCATCATCACTATCATCATCATCATCATCAGTATCATCATCATGTGGCCAATCTTGTTTTAGTCAAACGAATGCCCATATATTTAGCATATTTAAAATCTAACCGTAATCCACTTTTGTTTAGCAGTTTACGGTCCGGCCCGCAATGCCCATAAGTATTTCAAATTAACGACGACACTTCAAAATAATTATGAAGCACATGACGCCAGGCGAGCGCACAATGGGAGCTGCTGGAGCCGCGCTGAAGATGCTGAAGATGCTGAGGACGGTGGAGCCTTTAGCTCAGGCAGCAAACGGCGTGTGTACTTACCGCTGGCACTTTTAAGATGCTGCCGTGACATATTTATGAAGTTCAATTATCATAAAATGCAAATGAAATCGTCATGCCCGAAAACGTCAACGTAGAACCCGGCCAGACCCCTGCCCCCTGGACCGTCCCAGCACGCGCTGCAACCCTAAGGCGCAATAAAACAAAACAAGTGGCAGGGCCTAAGAGCGAGAGCAGGTAATGCCGCCCCCGAATGCGCCCAGGGGCTGAGACATGGCCAAAATTAAGCAATTTACTTGCGATATCCGCCAGCCACGCATACCGCATCCCACACCCTCCCTGACTCCCTGGCCTTTTGGCAGCTGCTCCAACTGGGCGCGAGACGTCAGCCAGAGCTCTCTCTCTCTCTCTCTCTCTCTCTCTGCCTGTCTGCCTCAGTGTGTGTTTTGTTTTGGGTGTGGTGAATTTTATCTGTCGACTGGCGCTATTAAAAGAAATTACGCTCAAAACTAAATTGCGGCCAAGCACAAAAGGTGAGCGACGCTTCCAGCCCCTCTCCTTCTCCCCCTCTGCAGCCATTGAAATGAGAAACGATTATGTCGGGGGCCTGAGCCAGGCGAAGCATAAAGAAGCGACGAAGAACAACAGAAGAACTTTTTAACTTGTTTGCGTGTTGCTATTTACAAGTCCTGTGGGACACGGGCAGCGAACCGGGAGCAGGTTCGGTTTTGGGTTCGGGTTCGGGTTCAGGTTCGGTCACACAGGTAGCGCCAATGCCGCATTGCTGATGTTTGCGTTTTTCTTTCTTTTTTTTGCTTATTTTCAGTTCGGTTTCGGCTTTTGGCGTTCGTCTCGTCTCTCACTTGTCGCCCTTTGTGTTGCTTTCTCAATTTGGCGTTAGTTTTTCGCGGGACATCTGCTTGGACTGGGCTGAGCTACGGCTAGAGATGGGGAGTGGGAGTGTATTGTTGCCCACGTTATGGTAATTTAGTGGCGCAATTTTGCGGAAATTGATGCTGGACCAGCTCGAGGCTGGAGGCTGGTTGCTGGTTGGGGGTCATGCTGCTGCCCAGGATGTCTCCCTCTCCCTCTCTCTCTCTCTCTCTCTAATTTGTCTTTTAATATGCACTTAAATGTTGTACTCAAGCTATATGTTGTACTTGTAAAGAAAAGCGAATATAAGAAATGCTTCAACCCTTTACAGAAAATAAAATATTTCGCATACGCCATGTGGTACATAAAAAGTCAGTGAAGCTGCAAGCATATAGAGTATACAAGTAATATTATTTATTTATGCACTCAAATACAGTTGACGAACTCATAATATACACACAATTCTTCGACAGCTTAGAATGACGTTCTATGTCTTGTGGCTTTCGCTTACTTTAAAGGCTTTCGATAAAGTACCTGTTTTTGTGGTCGCTTTATATATATATCTCGACCTTTAAATATTATAAAAGTACGCATTCCATACCCGAATTCCGCTCTCATTAGCTGATGCAAGTCCTCCACGAATGTTATGAACAGTTTTATGGCGAAGCTCCAATAGGGCTGCTCCATTAGCTCTGTGTCTCGTAGCGTACAGTATATATCCTTATATAGATAGATGTAGAAGAGAATAATCTGTTCAGTTAACTTTAGCAATAGAGTTGTGGCTATCAACACAAATGTGTCAAGAGGCAGAAATAGAATATCTCGCAAGTGGCATAAAATGATGTTGAAGGATTTGCTAAACAGTGAATTTACTAGGAGTACGATAGACATATTTTTAGTTTAATTTTGTGATTTAAGTTCTGTAATTTTTTTTAAATATTTGCAGCCTACTGTGTTTGACAGTACTTTTTTTTTTTTAAGTTTAGTGACTTCATTAATGAGCGAGAAAGGTTTTTAATTTTATTTATTTATTTTATTTTATTTATATTTAGATAATGTATGCAATGATGTAGAGAACAGATAATATAAATATTTACAAATGGTTTAAATATATTTATTTATATTCTATAATTTTTAGACATTTTTTGTTTGATTGATTTATTTATTAAATATTTATTTATTATTTATATAATGTTTTATGAATTCATTAATGAGCGAGAAAGGTTTTAATTTTATTCTTATTTATTTGTATTTTTTTATTATTTATTTACAGTTTATTAAACAGACAGACAATATTAAATTTCACAAATGGTTTAAATATATTTATTTATATTCAAATAATTTTTAGAAATTTTTTGTTGGATTGATTTATTAAATATTTATTTATTATTTTTATAATATTTTTTAAATAAATAAATAAAATATATATTTATTATTTATTTATTTATTTTTGTAATTTATTATTTTTTATTATTTATTTATTATCTTATCCATAACATCTCTAAAAAACACTTGTCATCTATGCGGGCGACTCAGTCTGGCAACGCTAAAGCTCTCTGTTATCGAGAATCGATATTCAAGCATGTGCATACCGGCACTTTGCATTAACCTTTTCTGTGAAAATATCAGAGCTAAATTCAGAAAATTTCAAATTGGACCAGCAAAGACCATTAATAAGTAAAAACTAGCAAAAAACCACTAATAAGTAGTTCTCCGTTTTATAAACTAAGAAATTCAGCTGTGAGCACAGAGCACAGATCACAACAAATAGTAATAATATATAATATAATAAAATAACTCGTTTCTCCCTTTTTTTGCTGTCAGTCAATCAAAATGGTGTCGTTTTCAAAGCATACCCAAACGTCCTCTAAGAAAACAAAATCGGAATCGCCGACTAGGAATAATCGTGGCAAACAGAATATGATGAAAAAATCAGCTAGGAAAGAAGCTAAGCCTCCAACTCAACGCCGGCTTGGCGAGGGCTCGCAGTGGCAGAACGATGTGCCGTATGAACGGAAGAGAAGTCAGCCAGCCGAGCTGGAAGATGGCGAACTGCCTGGCGAAGATGTTCGCTTCCATTCGAACTGGAGGTGCACTTGGGGCTTCGAGTACCGCTCCAGGCATCCGGGCCGCAGCATGTATATGGGCAACTACGTCATGTTTGAACGACGCGACTTGCCGCTGCCGCCAATGCCAGCTCCACGCTGGCTGGACTTTTGGGCTGAACCACAGCCGGACAGCTTCAATAGACGTTTGGAGGAATTACGTCAGTTGATAGAGAAGTCTGGCCGTGAACGACGCAGCAATGATAGCAAGCTTCAGGTGGAACTGAACGATTTGGACACCGATCCCTACTACATGCGTCAATTCCGACGCTCACCGCCCAAGGTCAAACCTTACAACTCGGACTATCCGTTCGAGTGCCATTGCTTGCAAGACTTGTTTACACCATTCAGCAATATCGGCGCGGGCAGCGTCGACAGCGAGCAAAGCGTGAGCAGCGTGAGCAGCAGCAGCAGCTCCTCCGATTACTCATCCACAACGTCCTCGAACTCTAGCATAAGATCGTACTCGCCAATCCAACCGTGGCGTAAACCTGCATACAAAATCAAGCAGGAGGTTCGCAGTCTAAGCAGTTACTCATCCTCAGACAGCGATTCGTCTAGCTACAGCTCTACCACACAAAGCTCCGAGCACAGCTTTTCTTCTTCAGATGAAGACAGATAATTTCAATACTTTAAATAGAAGACTTCAATACTTTACGGAGCCGCCCAAAAAAATTCGTAAAACTATCGAGTCTTCCACGCAAAAGGATATCTAAATCTTAAATCAATTAAAATCAAACTCGAACCATAAGAAAATCCTCTCAATAACTCTGACCATACTTAGGTACAACTTGGGCTGTACAACTTCGTTCATGCACCACAAATTCTCGGACACACTTCATTTGTGCTAAATGCTTTTGGAAATGCTAAATGCTTTGAATTTAAAATTTGAATTTCACTCATTTCGTTAAGCTTTAATTTGTTTTTAAACTTAACATTTTTTTTCTCTTTCAAAAATTTAAAAATTATGTTTTTTCACAAATCATTTAAATAAATTAACACATTCACACTTAATAATTCCTACATATATGCATTTTTCTTTTAATTTTTTAAATAGATTTATTTAAACTTCGTATTTCATGCATTTCGTTGAGCTTTAATTTGTTTTTATTTAAATTATAACTATTTTCTTTTCCAATATTTTTTAAATTTTTTTTCATACTCTTAAATAAATTGACACTTAATATCATAAATATAAATGCTTTTTTTTAATTAATATAATATATATATATATATATATATATATATATATATATATATATATATATATATATATATATATATATATATATATATATATATATATATATATATATATATATATATATATATATATATATATATATATATATATATATATATATATATATATATATATATATATATATATATATATATATATATATAAATTTTTATTTCACTTTCGTTAAGATTCAATTTGTTTTTAAATTTAAAAAATTATTTTTTTCTTAGTTTTATAATTATTCTTTTCACAATTCTTTTAAATAAATTAACACTTAATAATTCCAAAATATAAACGGATTATTTTTAAAGTTAATAAATTTATTATAAGAATTTTGTAATATTGTAATCAATTTATTAAATTTTGTTTTTATTATTTTGTATTTTTTTATTTATTTTATAAATATACAAAAAAAAAATTAAGGAAAATTAAAGTGTAATGATTATCTTTTTAGTTACACTTAACTTAGTTCTGCTTACTATTACAATTTAGCAATGGAAATACCTGTAGGATTTGCGATTGATAACTGTTCTTCCATGCTAGGACTCAAGTTGTCTTTGCACCCTTGTTGGCTGGAATCCGTATACAAGCAGTTAGTCGTAAGCCCTTCCTGGGCGAAACCACAAAATGTGCATTTCCCTGGCAGTCACACACTGATTGCAATAAGTGTGCCTGTGTGTGTGTGTGTGCGTGTGTGTGTGGGTGTGGCTTCTGCTAATATCCTTGTTAATATTATTAAACATTATTTATGGATTTGTTTAATTTGTATTTAGTAACGCTTCGCATGCCAGCACCTTCCTGCCTGAACCGTTGCGCAAAACTTAAGATCTGCCTGTGGTCGACTGCCTGGCTGGCTGGCTGCTTGGTGTAGCCTGGTGCAGTGCCGCCAGCTGGGCCAACTGCCCGCATATCCTTGCCTTGGCGTCGCTGCTGTTGTTTGTTTTCCTTTAGCGCACGTCTTAGCCCGCCATCGGTGCTTACTGTCGCGCCTTTGCCGTTGTCCTGGTGGAACAATTACATGGTTTTGCCTAATGAATTTATCTGCTCATCAGCATCTCCACTGCTCCCTCTGTGTGTGTGTGTGAATCCTTGCCAGCTGCGGGCAGGCAGGGGAGTCAGAGTACATTTTATGTAGATTTCCTAACACAAATTATGTTCATTTGCCTGGCGTTGCATGTTCCTATCCCAGCCACCCAGCACAGGCAGCAGCAGACACAAAGCTGCCTCCAAACTGAGTGAGAACTTTATGAAAAACCCGTTCTATGTTGACTTCATAGTCTGAGTAGCTGCATATATGTAAGTGTATGTGTTAGTTAGCCAGATGTTTCCGCTGAAAATTAGTGGGCATAAGTTTTAGAGATGGAAACGTATTAAAGTATATAGAAGTCTCTATAAACTATTAAAGTAGGATTCAAAATTATTAAAATAATAATATACAATTAATATTTTTGAATAATTTATCAATTATATACTTAACATCATTTTATTTTTTTTTAAATTAATAATAAAAAAATTAATAAAAAATGAATAAATAATATATAAAAATACAATATAATTTCAAAAAATTTTTAATGAATTTCATTTTTTAATTCTAAACAAGTAAGTTTATAAGTCAAATATATAAAATATAAAATTAACTGAAATAAATTTTAAATTATACTTTTATTTCTATACACTTGCTATTTATTATGATTAAAATAAATAATTAAAATTTATATTTAAATTTAAACAAATTCAAATTCTTAAAAAAATACATTTTTATATTTTACTTTATTTTATTTTTTAAATTTTATTTTCCGTTACGAACTTTATAAGTCAAATTTATTTCCGTTTCGCAGAGTCCAGCCTCTGCTTAAGGCTACTCAAAGTTCAGTTCCATCTCTAGCCGAAGGCAACACACAAAATTTGAGTTTGATTGGGGAACAATTTTATTAGAAACTTAATCGTGATTTGTGGACAGTTTTGTTGCTTGGGCAGCGAATTAATTTATAGATTAAGTTTTCGTATGCAAATAATGAAAATGAGTTCGCTTTCGAGCTGAGAGGCAACCCGAATCGGAACAGCATACCATACTATATACTATATATGTATGTATGTATAAAGATAGTTAGGCTAATATACATTTTTCTATATTATTCATCATCATCGTTGCCGTCGAAGCGTTCATTGGTCTGTAAAATAGCATCGTTCAGATAGTGATATATAACAACCAGAGCTATAATCAGTATTTGAAGTAATTGCAGCTGCAAGAGAGAGAGAGAGAGAGAGAGAGAGAGAGAGAGAGAGAGAGAGAGAGAGAGAGAGAGAGAGAGAGAGGGAGAGAAAATATTAAAAATATAGTTTAAGCTAATTTTCATATTTACCGAAATAAAATTGGCCAGATTAAAGCGCCAAATTGTTAAAAATCTGAAGCGAAAAGAATTCGTCAGAATATCGCGCATATTCTTGGCAATGCGACGCATTGGCTTGGCCAGTTCCGTGCTTTGGGCCAGTCTCTCGCTCAGACTCGCCCGGAAGCAAGCGCGCTGAAAAGGAGTGGCATCAATAGTAGAAGGATTCAATCTCTGTCCTTTCGATACGCACCTGTTGCTCCAGCAGCACTTGGGCCAGCAGCAGGCACACGTAGTCGCAGCCGATGCAGGCGTAGATGCAGGCGTTGCCCGCATAGAAGATGCGCTGCTTGCGATCCTCGAAGAGCACGTGCCAGGTGCTGCTGTAGTAGACGTAGCTGTAGACGCCGAACAGCAGGCAGTTGGCATTGATGGCCAGCAGCAGCAGCAGCGAGTGCTGCATGGACTCAAAGAAGTCCCCGAAGTGCTTCCCCAGCTGCTGCAGCTGCTCGCACTGGCTCAGCAGGTTGTCCGCATGGCTGGGCGGATCTGTGGAGCTGCTGCCCACCACCAGCTGCAGCTCGGTGCGCACTTGACTCAGGGCCAGCAGCTCATCCACATCCGTTTGCAGTTGAGCCAGACGCTCTCGCGTCAGCCAGGCGAAGATGCTGTAGAAGCGCAGGGCGCCAGCGAGCACCAGGTGGGGCAGGAAGAGCGCAGTTCCTATCATAATGTCCTTCAGCGGCGGCAGCTTGAAGTCCATTTCGTAGCCAATGTACAGGCCGAAGCAGAGCAGCACGACGAACGTGGATCCGAGCAAGGCGTAGGCTGTCAGTTCCCTCACGAGGCAGCGACGACCGGATGAGTTCGTCATGGGCAGCGAAACGGTCAGCTCGTTGGCCACGCCCACAGTACGCACAGAGGCGTAGAAGGCGTAGCTGAACACCTTGACGCTGAGCAGCAGCTGGAGGCGCGTGAGCCCGTACAGGAACGGGGAGACATCGAGCAGCGTCTTCAGCACCGCCGACGGCTGGAAGTGCTCAGCAAAGCAGCCGGCGTAGATGCAGGCCAGCACGAAGACGTGGAGCGCGCCAGGCAGCGAGATCCGGTAGCGCTGCTGCTTGGCGTCGAACCAGTGCAGCTGGTAGCCCGTGAGCATCAGCAGCACATTGGAGGATCGCAGCACGCGCAGATTATTCATGCTACAGCAGTTGACAGTGACTGACTCGAACTTCAAATTATGGAACAGATCATGGCACAATTGGAGGCCTTATCTGTGCAGCCAGCCAGCTGTGACAAATATCCGAAAATATTCAAATACGGCAATGGAACGCAAGTCAAGCGTCAAGCGTCCGTCCCTCAGCGGGCCGAATTAAAGCTCAATCATCATGCACTCAGATAAGTGAGTTTTCAGTGCGAATATGTATTTATATGTGTATATATTTATGTCTGCATATTTATAAATATGAAATATCATCGTGATCACGACTTTAAAATTTAGTGATGTAAATTATCTTTTAAATAGTCGAGCTTGGGGCACTTAAATATCTTTCTAATTAGTATAAAAACATGGATTGGAGGCGAGATGATATCGAGAGGTTTACAAATATATATATGTATGCATATATGTCAACACTATAGATAATATTGGATTAACAATTTGTTGAGTTTATTTGCCAAGTCACCATGGCACTCACATCTGGCAACACCGCGAGAGCCACACTCGATATTAGTGTTGACTAACATCGCACTCAAACAAACTATGCAGCACTGCTTCCAACACGAGCATACTCATCGATACAATACTATCGACATATACTTACATATATATGTATATAAATGTAGACAAATCTCCTCAGTTCAGCCTACCCATTCGCTTACTTCAGCAGCAACAAGAGCCGTGCTTTGCAGTCTGGATATTATTGATGTAGATCGATGGTCTAGGCACTTCAGCTCATTTAGTATTATAATAAGTATCTGAATATATCTTCTTGTCTAGTTATTGTACTGCAAACTGTACTAGTTGGGCAAGAAAATAAATAGGCAAGATAAGTAGACGAAGATGCGATGCTGATTATTACTAAAAAGACGAGCTAAATAGCTCTAAAGGCGGCGACTTGAATTCGAATTACTTTTAAGATGCCTTTGTTTGGCCGTCGAGTCAACAGGTGAAGCGAATACCCTACGAAAAGCCGTAAAGTTGCGGCGAGAAAACAAAGAATCAACGGCAGCTCAAAAGAGTCGCCGCACGCGGCTGCAGCGGCAACTGGAACTGGGGCTGGGGCTGGGGTTAGAGGTAGAAATTTCACATATTCCTAATTAGAATGTGGATGTGCAGCTTGTGTCGTGTGCGGCATTTCTCAACATCAAACGCCTCGAGCTGAGCAAAGCCAAACAGTCGGCTAATGGGAATAGAACGCGCCTCCGCGGGGTCTGTCAACAGCAGATAGCAAACGGCTCTGATACAGCTACCTATTGTGGACTCAGTCTCAGTTCCAGTTCCAGGTGTGGGTGCGGGTGTCGGTGTGAGTCTGGCTGCAGGTGCTGCTCGAGTGTCAACACTGAAATTGGAAACAATTATAAAAGGCAGCGCCGACGTCTTGCGTACTCAAATATTTGCCAGTTTGTAAAATCTTAGAAAATGCACCAGATTCCTCCCGCTCCATGCCCCATGCTCTACGCAGCGTGTGCAATGCTTAAGAAGAAGTTAACTCTGTCTCACGCAGCGCAAACAAACTGAATGTGAAACAAATGAAGATTCAAGACAAAGGCATAATTATGTGCATATCTCAAGGCTTGGTAAGAAATAGCATTTAAGCCGTTACAGAATTTATATAATAATATAATGAAACAACTGATGGGAATGGAGGATATGACATTGAAGTCTCTTAATTGTCGTTTAATATATATTGAAGCAAATGAGTAGCATCAAATAGTTAACTATCTACGGAGATATGAAATATATACGAAAACAGTTTAATGCAGAAGGTGGAAGCTCGAGCAATTCCAGTTCGATGGGAGATAGTTTCAAACAAACATGAAGTAGAGAGATATTACAGATGTATGTATTTGAATATAATATTTACATGTTTTTACTATAGATATTTATACCAAACTAATCGTATATCTAACTGAGAATAAAAAAAAAAAATTTTATTTTTATTTTATTTCTTATAAAATTTAAAATAAATTTTTATCATAAAATAAAAAATGTGTTTATTTTTTATTCTACTAATTATAAAATATATTATTAATTTTTTATTTTGTTTTATTTTTTTTATTATAAAATATAAAGTGCATTTAAAATATAGAGAATATATTTATATATATTTATATATAAAATACAATTTTTATTTTTATCTGAATTCTTATAAATTAAATTTGTATTTTTATATTATTTCCTATTAAATATAAAATAAATCTTTTTGATACCAGATTATTGGGGAACAGGAAACTATAACAAATTATTTATAATTACTATAAAGGTTTCTTTTCTCTTGTCTCTTGTTCCAGCTCTTCTGCCCTATAACTATGAGCAGTAATACTCTCTACATACAACTATATATATTAACAGTTAGCAATTATATAATTTCCATATTTAAACCATTTCTAGTATTGACCGTCTCAAAGCTCTCAACTCACTTTTTGGTTGCTTAAAAGCTGAAAGGAGTCCATTTTGGTGGGCAGCTTTACAATGATCAATCAGTATTAAAGCAGCGCAGCGGGTCTGGGTCTGGGTCTGGGGCTGGGCGCCCGTTTGCAAGCCATAACTCTTGGGGGGTCAGTTTTACCTTTTTGGCTGGCGGCAAAGTCATAATTCAATAAATAAATGCAAGGATGACATGTGGACAGCGGCAACATATCGCATCGAATGCACTCAGATGCGCACGGCGCAAGCTGGGCGGGAGGGAGGATTGGGCGGCTGAATAGCTCGACGCATCCAACGAATGAATGAAGTAAAATTTACGATCGTCCATTCGTTAAGGAAAACAAAGGGAAAACCCAAAAAGAGGGCGTGGACGCCTGTGTGTGTGGGCTGTGATTATATGCAGTCTCGCGGAAAAGATGCCACAGCAAGTGGCGTATGGAATACGTTAAGCCCCGCTCGCAGAGCCAATGCAAATCTATTAACGTGTGTCCGCCCGCGCGAGGACATGCGTCAACGGCCGCTGGGGCTGCTCCTGCAGGCGGCGCATGCACTCAACAGCTCAGCCCTTGCACAGTCACGCAGCGCGCTTTGATGGCCATCAGCTCCGCAGGATGAAAAAAAAAGAAACGAAGAAAATTTCGGGCACAGGTAACAGGCACAGAATGCGGCAGGGTTACTCAACAGATAAAAGCAGAAATATAGAATTGAGACCAAAATATATATAAGACTGGAGTAAAAGTGAGAAATATGTTCATTTTGGCATATTCCTGCTAGACAAATATGAAAAAAAATTTTAAAAATTTAATAACTAATTAAAATTTAAAAAAAATTTAAGAAGATTTTTTTTAGTTTTTTAGAAATTAAATAGAATTTTTTAAATGAACAAATTATATATAAATAATTTCTAGACTAGTACAAAATTTAATTTATTAAATATTACATATAGTGTTAATATAAAGGATTTAATTTAATGACATATACAATATATACAATAATTTAAAATAATAAAAATTTGATTTAATTTATCATAATTCACCTTTTTTCGGTTTAGATGCAACTGCCTTTAATTGAATTTCGATGGGTGTATCAGCTTGACTACCCCTAATGTAAACATGCTGAATTTTATTGGGAATGAGAACTGGTTTTACCGTTACCCATTTGGCTGTTAAATGCGATGATGACGATGATCCAGTTCCAGCTCCAGCTCCAGCGCCAGCGCCAGCTCCAGTTGCCAGTTGCCAGTGTCAGTCGCGTGGTAAGAAATTATGATGCATTTTTATGGATTTTCGATGTTTTTGCAGCGTGCACTTTTTGCCAAGGATTATGTTTCGTCAATGTGTGTGTGAGTGTGTGCGGGTGTGTGTGTATCCTGGTGTGGGTCTGTTGCGTTTTTTGTCAAATGTGAAGCATCCTGTGCGGGCCGCTAGCTAGGCTTGTTTTTGTTGCTGCTGCTGCGGCTGCTGCAGAAACTGATTTATGCTTCTTGACGGACGCTTTTCGGGCAATGCAAGTAGCCACGCCCCGCACCCCCACCTCCTACGTCCACATGGAGTGCAGCAAAAAATCAAAGCGAGCGCAGGCAGAAAAAATTTATGCATTTTCATTGATATGCAAAGCACTGCAATCGGAGCGGGGGAGGCGTGGCAGCGAGCGGCCATCGAAGATGAAGAAGAGGCTGAACTTGTGTGTGCGCGTTTCCGTTTCCGTTAGCAATGCAACCAAGCGGGTGTACGTCTCTCTCTCTGTGTGTATGTGTGTGTGTGGTGCGTACGTTGTTGGACATGTTTGGCGTATTGTCGAATTGCATAATATGCACTTTTTCATCGGGCATCCGCAGAAATTTACAGCCCTACACACGTCGATTTATTGCCTGACAATTGTGCCGAATCCAGCGCAACAATGCGAATGGAAAATGCCGTCGAATGCCAATGGATTTGTGTCCTGTTCAGTCGTCCAACTGGCGCCTGCTTCACAGGCTCAGCCTGAAGCTCCAAACTGAGGCTGAGTTATGAGTGCTGCCGGCCAGTCGATTGAATGGATTCTACATGCAATTGTTGTTGTTGTTGTTGTTGTTTCTCTTGTTGTTGTTGTTGCTCTTGTTATTTTTTGGTCAAATTCCATCAACGAATTTCAATAACAATTTCCCGCTGTCCAACATCGCAGATATCCATCCATTGACATTCGCAATTCGCTTGCAAAATAATGTTTTTAATACTGACAAAAACATGAAAAATGTGAAAACAATAATCATAAATTTTTATTAACAACAACATCGAAGCGAAGTTGCCAAATGCAGCTCGCAACTGCTCGCTAAAAAAGTAATCACAATCATGCCACGCCCCCCTTTTCGAGGCGAGTTTTTCAATGCTCTCTGATGGACATTGATTGTTTATGTTTGCATTTATTGAATTGCAGCGAAAGCTATTGAAATGCATTCAATAAACTATTTACTGCGATTTTTGAGAGAGATTTCAAAGAGGAGTTTAGATGATTTGAAGTAGTTTATTTATGGATATTTTATTTATTATTTTTGATTGTTTTTTAATTGCTAAAAAATAAGTTTGTAAAATCTCAATTCTATTTCCTTTAAGATATTTTCGCTGTTAGCCAAAAAAAGATTTCACAACTTCAATAAATTGAGTTAATTAACTTAAAGGTAGTTTCATTGGGACTCTCTCTTTATGATATATTGAATGAATATTACTACTAATAAAAATACTACTACTAATAATAATACTTACTTAAACTATTACTAATTACTTAAACTATTACTAATAATACTACTACTAAAACATCTGGAATCAATGAATATTACTTCTAAGAAAAAACCACTACTAAGAAGAAAAATATTACTACTAATAATAGTACTACTAAAACTACTAATAATAATACTACTACTAATAATACTACGAAAACTACTACTAATAATACTGCTACTACTAATAATACTACTGCTAATACTACTACTGCTAATAATACTACTAATTCTTTTACTACTACTAAAACTGCTAATACTATTAGAAATAATACTACTAAAATACTACTAAAAATACTATTAAAAATACTACTAAAAATTCTATACACATATACTTTTTTAGATCTCGAAAGACTTCATTGAATCTCTTCAACAAATACCTATTACTTTCTCCGCATTCAGATATATAATACCCGTTACTTAGACAGCATATGATTATTTTTTTATATTATATATCTATTGTATCTATCCTTTACCCATTCACGGCCCATTACCGATTTGGTAGTTATTAGTGACGCCAAAAAGAGGAGTTGCCATTCAACTGAGGAATGCGCGTTTGTCCAAATGCTACAGAGTGTGTGAGAGAGAGAGAGAGAGAGAGAGAGAGAGAGAGAGAGAGAGAGAGAGATAGATAGAGAGAGAGAGAGAGAAAGAGAGGGCGTGTGTGTGTGTGTGCGCTGGGCAGCGTCTTGCGACTCCTGTTGGAGACGCGTTCCAGAGCACATCATCATCGTAAATCATGGTGGGGCTTTCGGTGGCTCGCAGTGGACAGTTCGGTTGGTGGACACAGCCCAGAGCGGAGTCTGGACTCTAAACATAAAAATAAATAAACGCTAGGCTGACAGGCGGTCTTGGGTCCAGGACATTTTGTTTGTTCGTTTCTCCGTTTGTTGTGCTCTGGCGCGAAGCTCGGCGAGAAATGCAGCACACAAAAATTTCATTGGATCGCATTTTTGTTGCTGCTGCTGTTGCTGCAGTCAAGAGTTTGGCCTGAGCTGTGAGCTACATGAGGATGTGCCGCTGGCAGAACAGAAGGGCGCGCGCACTCAAAGTCGGGTGTCGCCCAGCAAAGGATTTCATAAAAATTGCGCAATTTAAAATGTCACAACATAAATTCTGTTTGCGTTTCTTTATGCAGCAGCAGCAGGAGCAGGAGCAGCGGCAGGAGCAGGAGCAGGAGCAGGAGCGAGGCGCAAAAGGCACAATAAGTATTAAATTTTGTTAGAAGGACCTGCAGAGGGACAGAGCTAGAGGGAGCGAGACTGAAAGAGAGAGATGTGCGTTTGCAAAATGTCCTTCGACGCAAAGACAACAACCAGGCAGGCGGGCAGGCGGGCTGGAGTGAGTGGGCCAAGTGGCTGCAGGACAACTGTGGAGGGACGCTGACGCCGCTGACTGGCTGTCGAGCTGAACTCAACTGAACGAAGCGAAACAAAAGAAATCCAAAATGCACACAAAACCGCGCGCAGGACACAGCCCTGGCACAGGACACACGACACAGGACACTGGACTCACGGACAACGCGGCGTATGCGCAGCGCCTTTGCTCTGTCTGTTCCCATAGCCAAGTGTCCCTGTGTGTGTGTGTGTGTGTGTGTGTTCAGGGTGTCTCTGCCCTGGTGGAGGCAACGCTCCAACTGGCGCTTGCAGCCCTTCAGCTCCTGCTTCTGGTCACTCCGCTGCTCGTCAGCAACATCAGCCACGTCGTGCTACTCGTCCTCCGCGCCGCGCCGGAAACGAGCCGACATTCTCGACATCCTCAACATCGTCGTCGTCGTCGTCGTCGTCGTCGCTGCTGTCGTCATCGTAAGTTTTCGTCTGTTGTGTTGTTGTTTCTTATATATATATATATATATATCTTTTATATATATCTTCTTTTTTTGCCTATTTTTTATCTTTTTTTTCACGCCACGAAGCTGTTGTTTTGTTGCTGCGCTTATTGGCGTTACCAAGCACTGAAAAAAAGTGTTTTAAATGGGCAAAATTGAGTAAAATAATTTTTGACAATTGAATTTCTGGAGTAAAATATTTAATTATAAAAATTTAATTAGACTAGGAACAGGAGATTGCCCTAAATTCGTCAATGCTCTTCCGCAGTCCACTTTGCGGCGTAAGGAGTCGATCATGAATACCTTATTCAATTTTTATTTTTAAATTTTTTATATTTTATTTTATATATATTCTGATAAATTTTTTTTTTATTAAATTTTTGAAATATCTTACATTTTTAAATATTTTATTTATACATTTTATATATTTTATTTTGAATTAAATTTTTATATATTATTTTATATTTACTCTTTATATTTGTATTTGATTTTTTTAAAAAATTTCTTCTTTTATTTTACATTTTTTATATTTTATTTCTATATATTTTTATGTTTTAATTTTAATTTTAATATTTTATTTCATATATATTCTGTTTTATTTTATTTTGTATTAAATTTTTAAAATATTATTTTAAATTTTTTTATAATTTATTTATTTATTTTTTACATATTATTTTATATGAATTTTTTATGGTTTATTTGATATATTTTTTAATACAATTTTTTTACATTTTATTTTAAATTTAATTTCTTATCTATTTGTTTCTCGCAGTGTATGCGAGCTGTGCTGCGTTCGTCAGTGACATAAATCAGGACACAGCTTCGTCTCACAAGCGTTCTGCTCGTATGTGTGTGTGTGTCCCTCTCTCTGTATATGTGTGTGTCGGTGTCTCAGTTTCTCTGTGTGTGCGTTTGCTTGGACCTGCTGAAGGAACGCCCATTGTGCAACACTTTCAATTTTTTGTTGGCTTCGGTCTCAGTTTTGTTTCTATTTATATTTTTGTTTTGTATTTTTTTGCCCAGTGTAGATTTGTTGCGTTCATCGTGTTTTGTTTGCTTTTAATTTTTGCTGGTTGCTTTGCGAGGAGTAGCTGCGGTGTCCTTTCGCTCGTTCCGCTGGCTCTGCCATCAACTTCAAAACGAGTGCGAAGCTGTCCTGCCGCCTCGCCTTGGCTCCACATTTTGGAGCTGTGGCCAACAGCAGACTTCAGCTGCTGTTGCTGCTGCTCCTGGACATAATCGCGTCTGCATTATTGGTTGATGTTTGTAGCTGCCTGCATTTCTTCTGCTGCTCCCTTGTTTTTTTTTACACAAAAAGGACCCAAAAGCGAGCATTCGCAACACTTTTATCGCTGCAGTTGGCGTGGTTGGGGCGGGCATAAATATTTTGTTTACTTGGCCAGCTCACCTCGCACCCCTCGCAGCCCTCAACACCTTTTGCTTGTTTTGCTGTGTCGCTTCTATCATCGTGCAGTTGTTTTCCTTTTTGAAGATTATGTGTGTTTTGTTGCCTGACAGGGATCAGCATAAAATGCTGCAAGCTGAGCTTTTTTCCGTTGCCCCTACACATTCCTCTCTCTCTCTCTCTTTTTTTCTCCACTGTTTGCACTGCTGCCCAAGGTGTGTGTGTGTTGCCTCCAAATGGAAATTACACATGGATGTGCGCGTATGTCCCATACTCGGCCCCATCCTCTGCCCTCCGCGCAAGGCAAACAGCAAAAACGGGTTAAATGCTCTGGCGAATTTGTAATTAGAAATTGTCGCTTGGCGCATTTCATTCTGTTTGCTTGAGAGCCCCTCCCCCTGCCACCCCTCTGCTGTACCTCTTTGATATGCCAACACCTTCGTCTGCTCTCTCTCTCTCTTTCAGCTAGTCACAGATTTCTCTCGCCTTAAATATTTTATTCAAGTTTAGTGCACAGCTGTAATTACAACAAACATGGCCATTGTTTTGGGCTAACTGAAAAATATGCAATAGATAAATAAATATTATATATATACATATTATATTTGCAATTGTGTAAAAAAATACTAGATGTAGCATAATAGCTTAATCTAAAAACTTAAATAAAATCTAAGACAAATTATAAACTCTTCAATTCTCTGCTCTTAAATTGTCTATTAAAAATGTGAGCTGCGACTTTGAGTGTCGACCTGCTCTTACTATTGCTGTCGAAGCACTAATCAAACAAGAGTTCGTTTCTCACTATGTTCGAACTATGAGCTTCAGTTTAGCCCGATCAAGCCGATGCGTTGCAATGGAATGTTTGAAATCTCTTAAAAAATATAAATCTCTTACGAAGCTAATCAGCTGAGACGTAGCACTGGTTGCTGGCTGAACAAGAGACTTCAGCTAATCGACCGATTTATCTCTATCAATATATTGCAAGCTAACTATAAAAATTATTTATTTCTATTTTCTTTTCTCTTTTACAAAATAAATTTAAAAAAAATATTTTTTAATTTATCAAAATGCATAGAAAAGTACAACATAAATATTATAAAATAAATAATTTATACAATTTAAATATATTTATTCTATTTATATTATATCTATTATTGATATTTTATTTAATTTTCATAAGGAAAATATTTATTTATATAATAAATTTATATATTTATTAATTATGCTTTAAAATTAAGAATTTTTGAATTCATATTTTTGTCATTCTTTATATATTTAAAAAAAAAATATTATGTGCTTTATTTTCATTCGTGTTAAATGTTTTGATTGTGAATATGAATATGAATGTGAATACTCTTAATTATCTTATGATTTACAGCTGGCCAATGAAGTATACTTCTCCCTCTCCACCCTACCACTCTCTGCCTCCTCCTCTCTTTACCGCTCTCTCACACCCACAGACACCTCAGCTAGCATGAAGCATCCTTTCAGCGATTTATTACTCACTCACTTGCAGTTTTTCACTTCTCTTCTCTCTCTCTCTTTTTTTTCAATATTTTCATTTAACTATTTACGTGTTTCTCCCACGGGGAAAAAAAGGAAAATGATGTCTTCATATGGTCTGGAAAAATGATTACAGCGCCGCCAGCTGCTGTCCTTAATACAAATATATATGTATATATAAATATACATATATAGCCCGTTCATATCTGAACTCATTCATTCGTCTGGGGTTTTCATTATTCACAGAGCGAATTTATAGCTGGGTCACATTTAATGCTGATTTTTATGCCTCGCTTATAATGTTGTTTTTACTCTCAACTTTACGATCATAAATGTCGAAAAGGGGTTTGATTTATATCACAAACTTTTGTGCTCGGCTTGACTCTGGGCGCACGGAGAGACAGAAATATTTTAAAGAACTCGCAAATTGTTGACGCTGCGACACCGCAGCGAACGCAATTCAATCTGGAAACTCGCTAGAGAAAACTGATAGAGATATATCAAATTTGAGGGACTACAAAAGGAGTTGTTTGATATGAATATAGTATACAATATATATATTCAATGATTATGAATATAGAGTATATATATGTAAATACTATATGTGTATTTTCAATATTACTCATACTATTGCTGCTTCATAGCGAGAGAGAGAGAGAGAGAGAGAGAGAGAGAGAGAGAGAGAGAGAGAGAGAGAGAGAGAGAAGAAGAGATGAAAAATAGCAATAAATACCTTCAAAATTCAGCTTGGCTTATAAAGGGCGTAACCAAGTCGAGCATGAGTCCAGGTTCTCGATAAAGATCCTTAGGAAAACTTTCATCCGTAGGAAAAGTGCAGAGTTGCCCCATTGATACAGCTCGTAGCGGTATATGCTATAGACTTATTCTAAGATGATTACCCATAGTAATATCAATATCCATATCAATTACAATATTTCTTCATTTCAAGCATTTCCTATATATATCGTTCATTCATATATACATATATCTCTAGTTCCTCTCTCCTTGACAGATCTGAACTGTTTCAGGCTATATCTAGAAGCCACTTATAGCTCACTTAAAGCGCAATCATCTGGTACTTCTTGGCAGCTCAGTGCAGCTCGAGTCACATTGCCTCTTGCAGGATCGCAGCGCGTGGCGAGTTTGTTTATGGCTGCAGCTAGTCGAGCAGAAGGAGTGGGCGGTGGGCCGGTTCGAGTGGTTGGCAGTGTCAGTGTCAGTGGCTGCCAGGTGCCATATATATCCACCACGCCCAGCGCCCGCCCCAAAGCGCATCTTGATGACGACGACTAGGAGCACGAAGAGGACATCCTCATCATCGTCTTTGGGCCCCGTCTCAGCCATGCCCTGGCTCTGATCTATGGACTCGAGCAGGGCAGCGTTTTCGTGTTCGACTTGGTATGGACGTGGGTGGAGCAGGGCGGAGGAGGGTGGTGTGAAGGGTGTTTTTTTTTTTTTCAGCTCCTCCAGCTGGCAATTTATGTGCATCCCACATGGAGCTGGCGCTGTCGCTGTCTCTGGAGCTGCGCTCGTCCTTGTCGCGCTTTGCTGGCTGTGGTAGACGACGACGTTTTTGCTTTGTTTTCGTATTTATGGATTTTCATTGGCGCAGCCAGCGCTCCCGGTGCAGGCGAGCAGCGACGTTGTGTCAAAACGCAGATGATTTATTGAACTGACAGCCAGCAGTGAATTTTGTCGAGTCAAGTCGCAGGACAACGATGCAGCCAGCCAGCCTGAATGCGACACCGATGAGTACAAGGACGAGCCGGCGACTCGGGCTCGTTCCACAACAGGTCCTGCCTTGCGCCTCGGCTACACTTTCTAGTTTTGCCCGCCATTTCTTGTTTCGATGTTGTGCGCTTTTTTGCTGCAATCCGAGATTGGAGGGCGGAGCCACCGTCGCCGTCGCCGTCGCCGTCGCCGTCGTCGCTCAACTCAACTGAAAACTGAAAACTGAGCGCAAGAAATGGCACCGATGTGAAATGAAGTTTTGATTTAGTTCAAAATTTTTATCAAAAGAAACGCGTTCCTGCTGCTGTTTTCCTTTACTCTACACCTCTCTCTCTCTCTCTCTCTCTCTCTCTCTCTCTCTCTCTCTCTCTCTTGTGCCATGCAGTTTTTCTAATAAATCACAGCATGGGTTGTCTCTGATATGGGCGGGACCTTTCGGGCGTAATGGAATTTTGATTTATGCCCCGACCAGCCATAATGCAAAAGTTCTCACAATAACCGTGGCAAACACTTGGCAATTCTCTCAAATAATGCCCGCGCCGATAGACGTATACGTAATGCTTGCACAATATTGATTGCGCTAGCATTCCGATAAAAACTCTCTCTTAATTGCCACGGAAATGGATTTATTTTCCACTATTTTCCGCACCTACGAAAGATACGATTTGCAAGCAACAAAAGCCGATTTGTTGCTGATGAGAACTCCCGAAAATTCCAGTTGGAAAATACATAAATAATTCAAATAAATAATTAAGAATAAAAAATATATACTAAATATACATATATAAAAAATATTAATATGTAAACACAGTTTAAGCAGAGTATATTTATTTATTTTCATTATTTATTTTTTTTTAATTACTTGAAATTATTCTTTTTCCAAATATTTTCAGTTTGGAAATAATATAACACATTGCAAAATATTTTATTTTTAAAATAGAAGAATATATATTTAACAAGCAAAAACAGTTCGAAGTGAATGTAAAAGATTTATTTATAATTTCAGACTCATCTAAGGCACTTAAAAAATCATCGAAAAGGTACAGCGAAGACTTTGATAACTAAAAGAAATAAAATAAATAAAGGGAAGTTTGAATCTCTGATAATAGAAAATAAAAAATTAATAAACAATTATTAAATAAAATAAATTAAATAAAATAAAATAAAATAAAATGAAGAAATCAATAAAATAATAGATTTTAATTCAAATAAGTGAAATAATATTATTTTAAAATTTAATAATTTAATTATTAACACTCATTTAATTATACAATAAAAAAAGATATTTGATTTAAATTTATTTTTGTTAAATTTATTAATAAATGCATTTTTTTTAAAATTTTTAGTGACTTATTTAATTTAAAAATAAAATACTTTAACAATATTTGAAAAAAAAACAAATATATATATTTTTAAAACCTATTTTAAAATAAAATAAAATTCTTTAAAAAATTAATAACTTTATTTTCTTTTCATTTTTTTAGCTCTCACACTTCAAGCTGCCAGCTGTTAAAATTCCCCTCAGTTTACTGTCTCACTAGTCAATAACTATCAACTCTAGTTGTTTCCCATTTATATATATGTATGTATAATATAATACATGAAACTACCGTAATCAGGCGCTTGGCGATGGATCGGATTGTCCTATTCCTGTTTGTGGGTAAAGCAAAAACTTGGACTCGCTCAGAGTCAGCTCACCCTTTCGCGCAGCACTAAATGAGCATGTGAAAATCTCAGTGTGTGTGTGTGTGTGTGTGTGTGAGGACATTCTGGCTGCTGTGTGTGTGTGTGGGTGGGTGTGCTCATCAGTGCGCCATACGCTTGCCATATCCTGTGGCATGCATAAAGAAAAGTGTAATAAAATTTGATTTATTGTAGACAAGATTCGAGTTGGATATGCTGCTCGCTCTCTCTCTCCCTCTCTCTCTCTCTCTCTCTCTCTCTCTCTCTCTCTCTCTCTGTGTGTGTGCATGCTCATTCGCTGCTGCTGCTGCTTACACGCCTGCGTCCTCTGGCCGTGGCCCATCGGATGGCAATGGCAGCCATGTCTTCCTCCTTGCGCCGAGTCTATCCGGCGAATGAAGCGTCGGAATTTACGTAGCCACCCACATGCCAGCGTGCCACCATGCCACTGTGCCACCATGCCACATGCCACATGGCAACACATGACAACACGAGCTACCAGCAGCCAGCAACTGGCAACTGGCAATGGCGCCTCAGCCGCCCCCT
This sequence comes from Drosophila paranaensis, assembly GCA_035047545.1. Lineage (NCBI taxonomy): Eukaryota > Metazoa > Arthropoda > Insecta > Diptera > Drosophilidae > Drosophila > Drosophila paranaensis. Next base: position 676,734 of record JAWNPL010000149.1, on the reverse strand, counting down.
GTGCGACTCATGCATCATTCGTCTAGATATCATCCATCTCGTCGCTGGCGTTTACCTCGGCACATTACCCACACCGGATCCACACACACACACACACACACACACACACACACACACACACACACACACACACACACACACACACACACACACACACACACACACACACACACACACACATATATATATAGCCTGTGTAGCCAACCCCTCCCCCTTTCGGGTCGCCCTACAATCGCATTCACATTTTCTGACACTTTGCAAAAGTTTTGCTGTTCGCACTGCAGGCGCTTCTCCTACTGCCACGCCTCCCCGCCGCCCCTGCCTGTGTACTAGTCTCATTAGTCCTCGCCGGTGGTGGCTAATGGAAGGCGTTGCTTTCGGCTCTCAGCTCTCAGCTTTCAGCTGTCTGCGTATGTTTTTTGCTACGAATTACTAAAATATACTTATGCACATTTATCTCAAGCAATTCATTCATTTTCCCTCTCTCTCTCTCTCTATCTCTCTCTCTATCTCTAATAACCAGTCTTTATCTCTCCTCTATTATCCATTATCACTATTTAGCAGCTTCGCTGACTGAACAAGGTATTTTCTAGTCAGGTATGCCCTCTCATTTGCATAAGTAATAGATAAGTAAATATATATAGGAAAATATCCTGATGAGTAGAAGTATTTGAAGAATAGTAAGAGGATGTCATCTGTATAACATATTATATTTATAATCTGAAATATATATCAAATAAATGTTAAGTAGCTCAAAGATTATTAATTGATATATATCAAAGATATACAAATATTAATTTTAAATATATCTAAGCTTAGCATATGATACATATCAAAAATACTTATATAAATACTACTTTTATAATATAAAATTTATATAAATATATGTAAAATTAATTTAAGATGCATATCAAATATACAGAAATATGGAGTCCTTTCTTTTTACAAATATATTGATAGATTGACTAGTTGAATGAAATCATTTTATGTTCAAAATATTCAGTTATTTTCCAAATTTTACAACTTTCAATTTCGTAATATCCTATGGTGCTATTATTTTCACCGCCGCTGTATATACATATATTATATATATATGTATATACATACATACATGTATATAGATATATCAAATATTTTTATCAAAATTTTCTATCAAATTCTTAGCTGTAAATAGCTCAAGCAGGATCAATTTTAGAATAATTTAATTGCATATAAATCTATCAATTCGAAATTCTTCATTAAGGCAACATTTAGTTAAGTGTACCTATAATTATGGCCAGCACTGTTTACGCATCAAATGCATTTTGCTTTGCTTTTCTTGCTTTCAATTTTTTTGTAGACAAAATTTTGATATTTTGCCTTCAGCGCCGCGAGCGTCTTTTGTCACACACACACACACACACGCCTGTGTGTGTGCGAGCTTATCAAGGTGCAAAGAAGAGAGAGGGAGGGAGAGAGAGAGAGAGGGAGAGGGAGCAGACACAGTGAACCGTTATTTGCGATGCATGACACTTTTTAGAATTTATGTGTTTGTATCTCATTAAACGGAACGAAAGCCAGGTGCTAGGGTTGAGCTGGCTGTGGGGGTGGCTGAGTGGGTGGGTGGTTGGGCGGTTGGCTGAGCCATCAATGTGGCTGAAACAGCGGCGGCAAAAAGTTTTGTGAAACATTTTGGCCCAAAAATTATCTCTTAACACAAATGTGACACCAAATGCCACGCCTCCGCTCACACGCCTCAGGCGCGATGTGTGTGCGTGTGTGAGTGAGTGTGTGTGTGTGTGTGTGAAACACATCATAAATTTTAAGTGAAAATGAATCCTTTGGCAATTGAAGTTTTCGTAGGAGATTTCGTTGGCATTTTGGATCGTCATCAGTGTCGCCATAGATACGAGAGCGACAGGGAGAGAGTGAGAGAGAGAGAGAGGGAGACACACACACACACCAAGTAGTGTGTGTGGCATCTATATGAAGTTCGCATCCTGCTCCTGCTCCTGCTGCTGTTGTTCTTGTCGCATCTTAATCCTTTGTTGCCCATAAATCAGCGAATCGCGTTCACATTTTGCGCATGTTCCTGTTCCTGCCACGCAGCTCTGCCCACCCCACTTGACCCATCCCCACCCCCTACCCCCACCCTCCGTCCGTGTGCCACATAATTCAGGTTTAATTAACTCTGCGTGTTTATTAGCAAATATTAGTTTACAATTTGACATGCCATGTTTTGAGATCCACAATTAACTGGGATTTGGTCAGTGGGGTGAGGGGGGAGAGAGACTCAGGGCCACGCCCCCCTTTGTAGCATGGGCGGAAGTACTTACGTTTCAGATAACTCTCTATTAAGGCAAAATAGTGTTCCATTTCCACTGTTCCATTTCAGTTGTTCCATTCCATTTGTTCCGTCCTTCACAGCTGAATTGGATTTGATTTGTAACTACCGCCAATAAAGCTATAGCTAATTTTATATGCAATTCCATGTGTTCCACACTTATACATATGCATATGCATTCGAATATTCCATACCATACGTTTCACCATTAATCTAAGCAGACACTCAATTCCATATGTTCCAAAGTTAAGCTTGTTTAATGCCAATGTATTCAAGCATTCCATTCCAGTTGTGCCAGCGCTGATATGGAATGGAATGAAACATGAATTCTTTGAGTTTTATATTCTACTTAAGCAACTCCATTGTTCATAGTCCATCAATAACATGTTCCGATTCACTGTTCCATTTATTAAATGTATGGCATTTCAGAGTTTTCTTCAAGTAAATACATTTATTTTATTAAATAAAAATAAATAATTGCATAAATTATAGAAAAATTCCCTTTAAACCCAAAATAAAATGAAATCTTTGATATATATTTATATGTATATATATAGATATATTTTGTTTTTCAATTTGAAACATACAACTCTTTTTTTATATATTTTTATTTTATTTTGTTCTCTTTATTGAATTCATTTAGTGTTCGCTCTATCTCTATCTCTTCCTCCTTTAAAGATTTCGATTTGGAAATACAGAAAATGTTCTCTGATTAGACTCTGATTGGATTTTTGGGATTTCTCTTGATTTTTAGTTGATTTTTATTGCATTTTGTTGAACTTACTTAGGAGCTAGGCGAGAAAGGAAGCAAATCGAGATTTTGTTTAGGTTTTAAAAATAATATCACAAAAAACTCAAGGATAAGTCGTACATACATATAAGATCTACATAATATATAAATTATAGTGATAGATGATGATGATGTTTCTTCTTCTTCTTCTTCTTCTTCTCCTTTTTTTTGATGGCTGATGAAATGTTTAACATTTTTTTTTTAGATTTTTGGAAGTCTTAGGCTTAAACTTAGGTATATATAGTTGAGATTTTGAGTTTGTAAACTTTTATATATATATGTATGTATATATATAGAGATATTTATATGTGTATATAATTCAAATAGTATTTTATATATAATATTTTGTATAATTAATGCGTATACATGGGTTGCCGTGATTACATTTTGATTTGACTTTAATTGTTGTTAATTAAGTTTCATATATATCTAGATATCGGGTTATCTGGTTATCTAGTTTATCTGGAAGGAAATTGCTAAGTTTCTAATATTTACATAAATCTATTATAATTATTGCCTCTTGGCTTGGTATACATTCATTTCTCATCTTTGCAAAGGAACTAAATTATTTTTGAAATTTAATTTGAATTTTTTTATTTTATTTATTTTATTTTATTTTATTTTATTTTTTTTTTTTGTAAATTTTTTGGTTTTTTTTTTACGTATACTGCGTTGCATTTTTGTATTTGCTTAATTTTAGTTTTTTTGAATTTAATTTCTATTTTTTTCTTAAGTTTTTTTGGCACGCTTTTCGCAGAGGAATTTGTATTGAGCCGAAATCTTGTATTTCACTCAATAAATCTCGCTTGCTTTCTCGCTCGCGCTCGCTCTGTCTGTTTGGCTGCGCTCAATTTTGCGCTCGGACCTGTTTCGTTCGCACTCAATTGTTCCCCCCACCCATTCGAGTGTTTGCTATTGTTGTTTTTGCTGCTCTGCAGCAACATCCAATCGCATGGGTCAGCGCTTGCTTTTGCTTTGCTTTGTGCTTTGTTTGTGTGCGTGCGTGTGTCTGTGAGTGTGTTTGTTTTTCTTTTTCATTTTGACGAACTGTTGTCGTCGCCTTTCGTCAAACAGCTGCGCACACTATAGCCGTCTCGCTCTGTAGCACGCCTGCAATTGCACTGCACTGTTAAGCTGTATGACTCTGTGTGTGTGTGTGTGTGCGTGCTCTTTGATGGACAGCAGTTCGTCAAAGTGGTGGTAATTGAATTTCGGACGCCTCTCGCGCGTGCGACTGCGACGGCATGCTGTGCGAATTGGCAAACGATAAAAACGAAGCGAGGAGATACGAGGCGAGGCGAGGCGACGTCAGCGCCGTGACGTCAGACTGACTACCCCAGACAGTTAGGTTAGCATGGGGCAAACGCTGCCTGGGGAAATATTCAGCAAAGTAGGGGAAATGCGGCTGCAGAGAGCAACAGACTGAGAGAGCGAGAGCGAGTGCAGACGCCCTCTCTCTCTCTCTCTTTGATCAGAAATCAATGCAGAGCTGATTCGAGCGTTTACACCGCGCAACGGAGACGCGAACTGAGTTGATGTTGAGCTTTGGGGGAGAGTGTAGATCTGCTTAGGCGTTCTTCGAGGACAGCTGCTTGGCCAGCTCCGTGTACTTGAGGAACTTGGACTGCGGCGTCTCGTCGTAGGGCGACGGCGAGGGCTGGGCCGGCGTTGCCGGACTGCGCGAGGCCGAGCGCTTGGGCGATGCCAGCGGCAGCGACTTCGGCGACTGCGCGGCGGCGGGCGACCTCAGGGGTGGCGGTGGCGGCGTCTCCTCGCCCCCATCCTTCACGAAGTGCACCTTGGACAGGTGATGCCGGTAGGCGCCCTTCGACCCGAACGGCGTATCACAGAAGGAGCACTTGATGACCGAATCGCTCAGCACCGCCTCGTTGCAGGCCCAGCTGAAGGCGACCAAGTCGCTGCCGCCCCCACCCGCAGCCGGGCCGGACGTGGAGGTGGAGGTGGAGCCGCTGCGCGTATTCGAGGCCGGCGGATCCGTCGTCTCGCACAGCTTCTGCAGGGCGGCCAAGGGATGAGCCTTTGGCTTCTTTCCATTATTGTTGTTGTTGTTGAAGCAATGTCCTGAAATACGGTAAAATGCGGAGATGAATAGACGGAAAACGGAAGAGAGAGAGAGAGAGAGAGAGAGAGAGAGAGAGAGACGGACGGAGAGACAGAGATATTCGTGGAGATTCATATAGGAATCGCCCTATTGGCATCATCCCACCCTCACCCTCCGGCCGTATTATTGTTGTCCGTCTCATAGGAGCTACACCACCCGCATCCTCCCACTCACCCGTATTGTTGTTGTTCGCCTCCACGCCGCTCAGCTGATCGAACATGGAGTTGAGCGCCAGGAGACTGCCGCTCTCCGGCAAAGTGGAGCTCTGTACGGGCGAGTTGCTGGAGCGTTCGCTGCTCGCGCCCGGACTCTCGCGCGGATTGTCCATGCTGAACTCCTTCTTCACATTGATCAGGTGGCGGCTGGGGGGCTCCACGTCCACGGACTCCGGCTCGACGGGCTCCGACTTGACGATGCCGTGGGCGCTGGAGCTGCTGCAGCTGGACGCTGGCGGCGGCAGCGAGGGCAGCGAGGGCGTCGCCATGGCTGTCGACGCTGGCGTGTCGGGCGTGCGGCGCGGCGTCGCCTGCTGCCGGTCCGGCGTATAGGCCGACTCGACGCGGCTGGCCGAGCTCGACTCGCTGGCGCTGCGGTCCCGCGCCGGATAGGAGGAGCGCAGCAGCTGCATCTGCATGGCCTGCGCGTCCATCAGCGGCTTCGTGTAGTCGCTGCTGTCGTCGATGCCCAGCCGCTTCAGTATGCTCGCGCCCAGGGGCGTGCCCGACTCCGGGTAGCCCGGCGCCAGGCGGCCCACGCGCGACTCGAAGCTCTTCTCGATGAGCTGCTCCAGGGCGTTCAGCACGGACGGAGCTCCAGAGCTGCCGCCGCCTGGCATGCTCGGGCTGGCCAGGCGCTGCTGCTGCTGCTGCGGCGGATCCTGGCCCGGCGGACGCCGCGGCGGAATGGGAATGCTGTCGCCGAGGCACTTGCGTATGTGCTCCACGAACAGGGCCGTCTCGATCTTGCTGCCGCACTTCTCGCACGTGATCTTTGTGGCGGCGGCGAAGTCGCGCAGCGGCTTCAGGGCGGAGTCCAAGCCGGACCCGGACCCGGACCCGGACCCGGAGCGCTCCAGCTCGAGCAGCTTGCGCACGGGCAGCGACTTCTTGCGCTTCTCGTTGCGCGTCTGGCGGCCGCGCTTCGAGCCGAGTCCGGCTGCAGGCGGCGCGGGCGGCGATACGGAGGAGGAGCAGCTGGAGCCGGGGTCCTTGTAGTGCGACTGCTGGGCCATGTGCGTGCTGAGCTCCTTGAGCGTGGCGAACGCCTGCTCGCACACCTTGCACGTCAGCACGGCGCTGACACTGGTCGCCGTGGGCGTGGCACCGCTCGCGGAGGAGGCGGAGATGGAGGCGGTGGCGGCGGTGGTGCCCGGGCCGCCATTGGAGGGCCGCTCGTCGCCGGACTTCCAGGAGATGATCTGCTCCTGGGAGATGATGTTGGTGTAGTGCTGCGTCTCCTGCATGTGGCTGGTCATCTCGGCGAGGGAGCGGAAGCTCTGCCCGCACCACATGCACTTCAGGATCTGGCGCGTCTGCTCGGCCCCCTTGCCCAGCCAGACGTCCTGGCCGCGCACCAGCTTCCGGGGCAGCGGCATCGTCTCCTTGATCAGCATGTTCAGCTCCGACTTGGACGAGCTGGACGAGTTCGAGCTGCTGCTGCTCGAGCAGTTCGAGTTGCTCGCGGACGTCGCATGGCCGGACCGCGACCCCGCCACCGCCTGTCCCCCGAGGCCGGACGGCGAGGGCACCTGGACGCCGCAGTGCTGCGTCTCCTTCATGTGGGTCGTGAGCAGCGCCAGCGTGGCGAAGCTCTGCTTGCACCAGACGCACTTGAACACATCCTTGGCCGCGTCGGCGCCCTTGTTCAGCCAGTGCGACTGCCAGGCGCTGTGGCGTCCTCCTCCAGCGGCTGCTACTCCTCCTGCCCCTGCCCCTCCTGCTGCGCCTCCAGTGGTCCGGCTGCTGGGCGGCGGCGTCTCGAGGCGGCTCATCTCGCTCATCTTCTCCAGCGCCTTGCTCGCCTCACTGGGCGCCATCTTGCCGGCCAGGCCGGACTTGGCCGCCACGGCCGCCAGGTAGGGATTGATGGGCGGCACCCAGCTGCCCGGCGGCAGCGGCGACTTGTAGTCCGTGCTGCGGGGCAGCTTGCGCGCAGGCGTGTCCTGCTCCTGCAGGCCGGGCGTCTGGCGCTTGCGTGTGCTCACCGAGAGATCCAGCGGCGCCGACTCCTGCTCCGTGTGCCCCTGATCCTGCTCCTGCTCCTGGTCCGGCTCGGGCTCGAGCTCGGGCTCCTCGTCGCTGGCGGCGGCCTCGCTGTCGCTGGGCGTGCGCTTGCGGCTGAAGTCCAGCGCGGGCGCCTCCTCCTCCTCCTCCTGCTGGCGCCTGTGCTCCTGCGGCGAGGCCGCCTGCTGCGTGGCCTGCTGGACCAGCGAGGCGGCCGCTGCCAGCGGATTGGTCAGCAGCAGGTGATTCTGCTGCGCCGCCGCCAGGTAGGCAGCCATCGCAGCCGACTGCGGCGGCAGCAGCGCAGCAGCCGCCGAGGGCGCCAGCGTCGCCGCCAGAGGCAGCCCCACGGGCGAGGCGGCTGTAGGCGTCGGCGTCGGCGCCGGCGTCAAACAATCGTTGGCCGAGCAGTGCGACTCGTTCGACGGACACCGGGCATCGCCGGCCGCCGCCGAGACGTTCGACTCCCGCGACTGACAGCGCGGACTCGCCAGCTCGCTGCAAGAATTCCAATTGGAAATTTTAGTGGAGGCAAATGAGAGAAACTTTAGGCTAGGGAAACAGAGATCTGCGGATCTGGAGTGCCGAGAATTCGATATCGAACTGTTAAATCAATCTATTTCCTAATTTTCAATGTTGAATAACTTGAGAATTTGTTAATAGATTAAATTCGAATTCGAATGCGAATTATCAATTTATAATAATAATAATAATAAAAATAATAAAAATAATAATATTAATAATATTAATAGTAATAATAATAATAATAAATACTAATATAATAAATACTAATATATCATTAAAAACATATCTTCATAATAAATAGTTGCCTTGACTTTTCGAATCGAATCATTGAAGACTTTAGCTCTCGATAGTCAAGAAAAAAGTTGGAAATAGTTTATAAATAATTATATAAATTATTTCCAATTAATTTCTTCTTAGTTTAGTAAGTAATTATAGTAAGTATTTATTTATTTATTATATTTAGTAAAATTAAAAATAAATATTATTTTATAATAAATAAATAAACTATTTATAGTAAACTATTAACTAGAATTATTTGTATAAATATCTAAAAAATATTCCTATTTTTTACTTTTAATAATTGCCAATCAAAATATATCAAATGTTTATTTATATAGTTATTAATTAAAAAAAAACCTTTTTAGATCTGTCTTTATATACACAAAGTAGTACAGACTAAAATTAAGTACTCTATCCAGAAAACAGTAAAAACAATAAATAATAATAATAAAAAATAAGATGGTTTTTTTTGGGATTTGTCATTCACATACATTTATATACATATTCAAATCTATTATTAAAATTCGTGTATTTTATTTTTGAATTATTTAAATTTAAAAAAGCTCAACATTTAGTGACAAATACTAAAAAAAACTTAGATAAGGTAAATACCTTAAGGAGCTGATAAGAAAAGTATGTCAAAATATATACATATATAGACTTAGTTTTATATGAGAATATATATATATATATATATAGTATATATATATATATATATATATATATATATATATATATAAGATATATGTTGATATAAGACTGAATAATAGAAATCTTCAGCAATCTTACTTGACTATATATATATATATATATATATATATATATATATATATATATATATATATATATATATATATATATATATATATATATATATATATATATATATATATATATAAAGCATATATGTTAGATATAAGCGAACTGAATAATAAAGAAATCTTCAGCAATCTTACTTGACTTTGACAACGAAACCAAATTAAAAGACTTCAAATTTATATTTATTAAGTTTTATTTAATAAATATAATTTAAATTAATAAATTATTTTTATAAATAAAAAAATAATTATTTGTCATATATTATTCACATATGTACATATGTATATATCTTTTAAAAATACATATTAGAGTTTATATAAAACTATAATATATATATTTATAAAACGATTTCCTCTTAATGCATATGAATAAGACCTACTAAGAGCTGTTAGTTACTCCTTTGTTAATGTTTCTTTCTTCAATTCTATTTCTTAGTTAATTTTCATGCACTCTGCAACACTGATTAACGGTTAAAATTACAATATTCACCTTGCACTCAGCGCCTGGCGATAGATCTCCAGCATCACAGCCTCGTGTAGCATCATTTTGTCAATAGTTTTTGTTGTTTTCGTTTTCGTTTTCTGCTTGTTTCGCTTGTCTCTGCTGCTAAATACCGTTATTAATTTCGCACATCGATGGGCGAAACTGTTGTTGTTGCAGTTGTTGTTGTTGTTGTTGCTGTGCACAGTGTGAGGCGAACGCGAACGCACTTAACTAAACCAAATACACGAGTTCGAATACAAACACAAACACAAATTAAATGTATTTCATTTTATTTTCGTTTCACGTTCGAAATTCTTGAGAGCGGCGCCGTCGACGCTGCGTCTGCTGCTCTTTATATGTATCGATGCGTATGTGTGCGTGCGTGTGCGTGTGTGTGTGTGTGTGAACGTGTCAGTTTCGTGTTGAGCTTCTATCAAAAACACACACGTCAAATAAATCAAATGTCACAATGGGCCAACGGGACGGAACGCGGCGCCTCCCCGCCTCCTTCTGCTGCTGCCTCTGATGACGAACTCTCGCTTACTCAATGCGTGTGTATGTGTGTGTGTGTGTGTGTGATGCATGCGATGTCGTCGTCTTCGTCGCGCTGCGGTCAACTGCCGCCAATTTCCAAGGCACTAGCAGAAGGCAGCGCTTTCGCTTCTGCTTCTCTTCCTCTTCCACTTCCTTCTGCTGGCAAATGCCAACACCACACAACACACAAATACGCTCAACAGCTGTGCCGCTGCGTATGTGTGTGTGTGTATGTGTGTGTGCGTATGCGTGTGCCTGTGCGTGAGCGTGTGTGTGTGGGGCTATTAATTTAATGATTTACTGACGCTTGCCACAGAATTTATTATTATTCTTTGCCGCTGCTGCTGCTTCTGTTGCTTCTTCTTCTTCTTTTTCTTCCTCTGCTGCTGCTGTTTGTTTTTTTTTGTTGGCGACTAGAAAAACGCGCGCGACTCGCACAAAATTGTGAATCGGTTAAAGTGTTTAACGGCTGTGCGGTTTACCGTTAACCGGGCCAGGCGACTTATTAACGTCGACTGATTGACTGACACGCGCGCACACACTGCAATTGTATTTGTTGGCGCTGCCGGCAGCGACGCCGCTGCTGCATTTGACATTAACGTTACTGCGCTGCTGCTAGTGCTGCTACTGCGTTTGCCACTGTTGAATTTCTAGCGAAAAACTCAACAATGAAAATATGCGACATGATTTCGTTCAGCGCTGCCGTTGTCGACTAAAACATCTTTTTGACACTGACAACGTTGAGAGCTGACAGCAACGGCAATAGCAGCGCCGCAGCAGCACTGCCGACGCCGTCGCAGCGAGAGCGAAAGAAACACACGCGCGCGAAGGCTATCAAAATGAATTGTGGCGTGCACAGGCGAGAGAGAGCCGACGACGTTTTCCCCATTAAATTGATATATGCCGGCAGCAGACAGAAAGAGAGCGTAACGTGCTCGCTCAGAGAGCGATGTTGCCGCTGTCGCTGCTGCTAACTGCTGCGCTGCCACGGCTACTGACTGAGTGAGGTCTGCGCATGCGGCGTCGTCGCCAGCTGGCAGCGGCTGCAGTTTTGTTTTGATTTATAGCCGTCGCTTAACTGCTGTGGCTTGGAATGAGGAGAAAGCTCGAAGCGAAACGCTTGAATTGAAATCGAAACGAATGGGGCTGGCGGAACGGCAACTGCAATGGCCGTGAGAGCGTGCACGCTGAGAGAGCGTGAGTGAGAGAGGGAGAGAGCGCAAGCAGCGTTGTGCAGTGCGACAATGTGCAGTGTGACAGGTGTTTGTGTGTGGGGGCCGGTCTGGCGCGCGCTCTCTCTCGCTCTCGCTCTCCCTCTCTCTCACTCATTCGCGCTCGCTCGCGTGCTCTTTGTATTTGTTTTTGCATTGCAGCTGGTTAAACGACTGTGGGGGTGGGTGTTGCGCTGGCATCGCTGCCGACGTCGTCGTCGCCGTCGCCGTCGCTTAAATCAAGGTTATTTATTGAAATTGAAAATGAAGCGACGCAGCGCGCCAAGCAGAGGAGGCGCTGCGCTGCATCAAAACACAAATGCGAAGAGTTGCGTGTGCCAAACTCTTAATTCCTCTTCCTTTCCATTTGTTTTTTTTTTCGTCTTCTTCTAAAACAGACGCATTGCTCCCCCCACCCACCTACTGCTCGCTGCGTCGGCAGCAGCCCAATTGTTGAATGCGCTGCGGAACACTGGAAGGGGAACGGCTCGCGCCAGCACGTGTTAATTTGCTTAGCGTTCTTTTCGCATGGAAAAGAAATTTGATTTGCGATTTTTATGCTAACCATTTGCAAGGGATTCTTGTTTCCATTCCGATCATTCCAGTTTTGTTCTTCTTTTACGAACTGCTGTAATTATTTTCCGATATTTGTGCGCAGCCAGCCATTACGCATCTTTATGAGTTTTGCGTTTCTTGTTCAGCGTTCCTAAGGCGCTGAAAGTGCTTTGTGCGCTCTTCCAGTTACCTGTTCCTAACTATTTTCTTTCCAGGGGCCGCTAACTGTATTTGCTTACACGTTAAGCATACGCAGTTTTGCAGTTAAGGTTCCTCTTTAATTTTTGTGAGGTTATGTTAGCTTTTAGGATCATTCGTCATCAGAACTCAGTCAATTCAACGGGATTTTCTCTATATAAGCTCTCCACTGGCAACTCTGTGCTTAAAGCTGTTGCATTCATAGAAGCAGAAACAAAAAGCAAATCGGAGTTATGGCTCCCCCCGTCTCGATGGCATTATGCGTTCAAATATCTGAAATCGGATTGACAGGTCCTCGAATATCGCGGCACCTGACAATTGCGGCCAAAATGCAACGCCAACCGCTGTCACACGTCAAAAGTTGGATTCGCTATTTGCTTTTTGTTGGTTTTGGTTTTTTGTTTTTTTTTTTTTTTTGTATTTGTGGGCTAGAAATGTGACATAACGGTATGTTACCGTGCCCACCCCACAGCCCGCCCAGCTCGCGGCAAACATTGTAACATTCATTTCCCTCGCAGAATGCAACAAATTTTTATTATTTTTTGTTTTATTCCATTATGGGGGAGGGAACGCCTGGAAATGGAAAATGTGTGAATCGCTGAAATATCAGAATTTAAAGAGCTTGACTGACTTCTTAATAGGGATTAACTAGATGGAGATGGATAGGAAACTGATTAAAATAATAAGTGCATTTTTTGTTTCATTCCACTGTTTCTTCTTGACGAAAAAAGTTTAACGTTTATTGAAGACTTGTGTCAGAATGAAATGGAATTGAAACATTGATTAACTTCAATAGATTAATATACATTGGAACAAAATGGAATCAAAACCATACATAGTTTATCTCTTATATGATTCATATAATACTAGCTTGTTTATTTTATGCAACAAAATAATCCTAAGCCTTTTTAAAAAATTCAAGAAACAAAATGGAATTGAAACACAAAATCCGTAAGTGCTTAAGGTTCTTTGAGTCATCTATTTTATTTACTATAATTTGTTCTTTATTTTTATATTATGAAAATTGAAACAAAGTGGAATTGAACCACAATTTTCTCAAATGCAAAGCTTTTTTAACTCATCTCTTCTATTTATTAAAGTCAAAAAAGGAAGCTTTATTAATTTTAACATTTTGAAAAATGAAACAAAATAGAATTGAAACGGGGCGCTGATGACCAAGCGAACCGGTTAACACTTACCTCAGCTCGCCCACATCGCCGGCCTCAACGAGTCTTCGGCTGCTGCAGGTTGCCGCTGCAGCTGCCAATTCACTGCCACAGATGTCATGTAGCGCGTCCGTTGCCATTGCCACAAACCGTGGCAGCAACACCAACAGCAACAGCACCCAATTCCAATTCCAATTCCAATTCCATTTCTAGGTAATAAAAAAAAGTTGTTGTTGTTGTTGTTTAGGCGGCGGTTAACGTCAGAAATCGAATTGACACACGATTTTATCACACGCCTCGCCTTGCTCCCCATTCGTATTCCATTGCCACTCCGTTCCCTTCTATATGTATTCCATTCCGTTTCGTCTGTCAAATGGCTGCAAATTTCTGACACCTTTGCGCTGATGGACGCATCAGACGCCGATGTCAATGCGGACGCCGTCGCGCCGCTGCAGCGCCATAAAAACTGCGAATGCTTGGCGCCAGCCACGCCTACCGCCCCCCTACCCCCACTGTAAGCGAAAAATGCGTCAAAAACATTTGTTTTGCGAGCAACTTTTGTTGCTGCTGCCGTTAAATTTAGATGCCACCCATTGCAGCAGCAACATTGTGGCCCAGCAGCAGCAACTTCATATTTGAATGGCATTTGTGAGTGGCCCCAGCCCCAGTCTCCAGCCTGCAGTCTCCCGCTCCGATCGAACGATTAAAGGGGCTAAATTACAATTGCACAAACCGAAAAAGTTTAAATAAAATCTATATTCGAGCCAGCAACAATTGCCGAAAACAACAAATTTGTGGAAATGTTTATGAGTTGTGGTTAAAGCGTCTGTCAGACTATTTTTTGGCTACGGATATGGTTCGAGCCGCGGGTTGTTTTCGTTTTTCAAACAATTTAATTTACTATAAGATAGACAAAGGTGCGGGATGATGGGGTAGGGGGATGCTGCTGGGCAGAGCTGCAGAGGGAAGCTGCGCTTAGGTTGAGCTTTAAAGCTGTTGAGCTAGAAATTTCAGAGAATATTTAAGTTTAAAATATTGGAGTAGGCATATTATTAGCTAAGGGTTGTGGAAAGGGTAAGGGAAGGGCTATATAGATCTATAATAGGTATAAAGATCTGAAATGCTTAAGAATTGTACATAAATTAAAGAGGGTAGTGATAGAAGCTCATAAGACTTGCAAGGAGACAAATTTAGATATATAATATAATATCTATATACATATATGTATAAGAATACACAGTAAAGGGTGTCCCAAAAGTCACGCTAGAAGTAATTTTGATAAAAAAACACAGGTTAATAACTACAAATTTTAAGTTTTTTACTGATTTATATAGTATTTAATATAGGGTTTTATATGGTATAGCACGTCGGTTACATGGCCTGCAACACTTTGCACTCTTTGGTGGAAATTTAATTTTAATCGAAAAATCAGCATTCACTTTTATAGATATATTATAGGATATACATAGATCTACATGAAATGCCTTACAATTGTATATAAATTATAGAAACCTCTAAGAGAAGCTTATGACGCTTGAAAGAAGGCTTGTATAGATACATATACTATAATATAATGTAGTAATAATATAATATAATATAATATAGTATAATATAATATAATATAATATAATATAACATAATATAATATAATACAATATAATATAATATAATATAATATAATATAATATAATATAATATAATATAATATAATATAATATAATATAATATAATATCATATCATATCATATCATATAACATTATATATTTTTATATAGTATATAAATTTCTCTATATTTTTATACCCTGAACCCATTGAAAATGGGAAAATCAGGGTATAATGTTTTTGTTGAAATGTATGTAACAGGGAGAAGGAGGCGTGGCAGACCCCATAAAGTATATATATTCTTGATCAGGGAGACAAGCCGAGTTGATATAGCCATGTCCGTCTGTCCGTCCGTCTGTCCGTCTGTCCGTCTGTCCGTCTGTCCGTCCGTCTGTCCGTATGTATGAACGCGTCGTTCTCAGAACCTATAAGAGCTAGAGACTTGAAATTTTTTATGTAGGTTCCTGTATATCACGAAAAGATCGAGTTTGTTAAAAAAAAATCGATAACTGTCTTAATTTTAATGTTATCGATTAAAAACGAAATCGATGCTCGGTTATATAATTATATATAATTCATCTTTATAGCTAGAGTCTTCAAATTTTGCATTTAGTGTTATGTGAGCATTACACAATTTCGGTTTTTGTTAAATTTTGGATGCCACGCCCCCTTCGCCTCAAATTTGTAAGTCCCGTATTTCAAATACTAGAGACTTGTGCTTTGGCACATATATACATATAGATGACATGATCACGCCCAACAAGTTTGATCAAAATCGTTACTCTAGAAAAAAAGTTATTAAACATTTAATTTCCCATAGCATTGCCATGCAAACAGCAGCCAAAGAACAGCTGACGCACCGACTGGCGTGTGTGTGTGCGTGTATATTTTGCTTGTAATGAACGTACATATGCATGTGTATATAAAAGAAACAAAGAATGCTTGGAATAACGGTTCTTCATAGGGTTTAGGGTATACCCTTGTCGAGCGGTCTCGACTAGAGTTTTCTTACTTGTTTTAACATCACATTCTTATTCCTGGGCTGAAGAGCTGCCTAGGTATTCCCATTTTCAAGGAATTGCGGGGTATATTTAAAATATATTTTAAGTAAATATTATCAGTTCAGGCAGTCCAAATTAAATTTATCTCAAATCCAAAGTAGTGATCCTCAAAACTTACTCTAGCTAGGATTAGTTTAGTCCTTAAACTTTAAGATCTTACTCTCCGTTCGCCCTTTCAGCGCTCACACTTAACAGTTAATTCGAAAAGTTCTAAAAGTTCTTCCCAGCTGGATCGATATGCTGACGAGACTTTCGATTCGTATTGTTTTGGCCCCAACTTAGAGTCACATTATGAAAAGCTTAGCAAACATTTGCTGCGCATTCATCAAACGGCAAAAAGGACCTCCTCGCTGCACTACTTATACACACACTTTCTCTCCCTCTCTCTCTCTCTCTCTCTCTCTCTCTCTCTCTCTCTCTCTCTCTCTCTCTCTCTCTCTCTCTCTCTCTGTCTGGCTGTCTCGCTGGCATATTGAGCCATAGAGCCGTAGCCACAGCCAGACAAAAACACAACTCAAAATACAATTCATCTGCATAAACATTTGTGGAGCAATTGAAAAACAAACAACAAACCGAACAACAACAACAACAAACAGTGGTGCAAATACACCGAAAACTGTGCTGAAAATGCAGGCAAATAAATGAGGAGCAACAACTGCCCCCTCAGCCCCTCCTTAGCAAATTAACAGGCAGTCAGCAGCATTGAGGGTGCAGCAACAACAAAGAGAAGTGGAGCGAAGAGCGTGGAGTGAACGACTAGAAAATACCCTGCAAAGATGGAGTATACAGTGATAAGTTGTGAAACTGTAGAGTAACTGTTGACTAGACCATGCAGGATATGACTTGATGCTGCTTTTGAGCTGATTAAAGTTGTTTTGGGTAATCGATATTTATCGATTATTCGTACATATTGAAGGTTAGGGCAAATCAAAGGCTCTTCTTCATTAAAATTTTATTTATATTCTTTTCATATAACTTTTATATAACAAACGCGAATTCATAAATCAAATAGCAAATATTATCGATTACTACAACAGCAGAAACTTATCGATAACTTAATTAAACACTGTCATATAGTTATTAGAAATAGTATCACTCTTGTTGGGATTCACTCTCTAGAGAGCCTTAAGGCCTGGCATGCCCTGCTCAAGCTCTTCTAATAAATACAGGGTATACACATATTGAGCACGAGCATGACGAGTGAGAAGCCTGTGAGGCAGCATTCATCAAGCCATAATATCACAGAGCTCACAAGGGCTGTGTAGTTGGGTGTTGGGTGGTTGAGTGGTGCATGGGCCCGTCGGCTGTAAGGCCTTAGCACACAGGGTGTATCAAGGGCTGACAATAGTTGCGGCTACATTAACTATGCCAGCGACAGTGCCAGATAACTGAGTGGCTCAGCTGAGCAGGAGGTGCGCGTTTCGTTTTGTGATGAAATTCAAAGTGGGAGGCAGGAGACAGGAGACAGGAGGCAGGGGCGGGGGCGGGGGCGGGGCTCCTCGGGTAACGAGCCCAAAAACACTAAACTCTAAAACTGAATGAATGAGTGTCAAGTGTGATATATCACCACAAAAACAAGACCATAAGCATGAGTGATAAACGACAACAACAACAACACACAGAGAGAGAGGGGGGAGGGGGAGAGGGAGAGGGTGTGTGTGCAGTCATAGACATGTCAACATGTTGATGATGGTAACTAACTAGAGCAGCGCGATAAAGCGTTGGCAAACGGGCGAGCAGCGAGCAGCGAGGACAACGGCGAGGTGGCATGTGGCATGTGGCATGTGGATGGACTGCGAATGTGGTTGGCTGTGTTGTCGGCTGCTGGCATGCAACAGGGATATGAAGTTGCAGGCACCAGACCCAGCCAAGCTCTAAACACATTCAAAGCGCTGCACACTGGTTGCAAATTCTGTCTGCATGAAATGGAAAGTGAAAAGCCAATTGGCAAACGAGAGGGAACTGAGTGATGAAGAGTAGCTAGTGAAGGTATATATACATGCATGATAAAGAAAGAATCAATAATAGATATATTCTGCAGTCTCTAATCTCTAACTCTGAATCTCTGACAAACTCACGATGAAACATATATAAAGCTTTTATTATTGATAAACTGAATTAAATATGAAAATGAAGCTAATATAGAAACTATCGATATATGTATATCGATTAATTGAATTATCGAACTTATCTGATTACTTCATTAATACATTAATACTTATTATATTATCTAGAAGCCCAATATCTTCATTAATATCTCATTATAATAATAAAAAAATAATTATTTATAAATTAATTAAATATATAATAAAATAATTCATAGTTAAATATCATCAGCTTAAATCCCTTTATAATTTAATTTAATAATAATTTTAAAATTGATTTTAACTAATAATTAAATATACAAAAAAAATTCATAATTAAATTTCATCAACTTTTATTCCTTGATAATATTTAATAATGAATTTTTATCTTAAATTAATAAATAAAATTAATTTAAAAATTATTATTAAATTAAATTTTAATATCTTAATAACTCAATTTAATAATAAATAATATAAAAATTTATTTTTGTTTATTAATTTAAGATAAAAATGCATTATTAAATCCCTTTTAAATATTCTAATTTAATTTAATAATAATTTATAAATTTATTTTAATTATTAATTAAATATATACAAAAATAATTCAATTTCAAATATAATCAGTTTTAGTCTCCTTGTAAAATATTTTAATTTTCATATAATATTAACTCATATCTTGCCCCACTGTGCACCACATCGCAATGCTTTCAAATGCTTGCAACATACTGCGGCAATCACGTGTGATGAACTGTAGAGGCGCACAGGATTAGGACGCGCAGGAGGGGCGAAGGACTTAACGCGCTGTGGCCGCTGTTTGTATGTTTTCCAGTTTTGTTGCTGTTGTTGTTGCTGCTGTTGCTGTTGCTGCTGTTGGCCAAAAAGGCGTCAAGGCGTTTAAGCCGAAAACAAAAACTGGCAACTAGGAATTCATTGGCCAAAAACAATGCAATTAATTTCACTTACCCGTCGCCGTTGCTGCCGTGAATGATGATGCTGCTGCTGCCGGGTAACGTCAACTGTATGTTGCTGATGGTGCGACAGCGACAACTGCCTGATGCTGATGCTGATGCTGATCCAGTGACTCCAGCTTCAGCATGTGGCGGAAGTGTCAACGAGCGGCTTTCACTGAGCGGCTGTTGCCGGTGATGAATTTCATAGTTGTTGATTTTATGATTGCCGTTGCTGTTGTTTGTGTTGCTGTTGTTGTTGTTGCTGTTGTTGCTGTTGTTTGTGTTGCTGCTAACATTTCAGTTGTTCGCCTGGCTCTTGGGGTGTCTCTCTGGCTCACATGTGAGTAGCTTTTTACAATTGTCAACTTCAAGTTTATTGCCGCTGTTGTTGGCGACATTGTTGTTGCTGTTGCTGTTGTTGCTGTTGTCCTTGTTGCTGTCGCTGTCAACAGCAGTTTGAGCTCTCTCTGCTAGGTGTGTGTGTGTGAGTTTAGTTTTTGTCTCCCTGCTGCTGCTGCTGCTACTGCTGGTGTTGGTGCCTCCATCAGCAACATTCAGCTCGCCTGGCAGCAACATTATGCCGCATGTCAAAGGACGGACACTGTCACATCGTGAATCCTTCAACACCAGTCGCGCTGATGCCTGCAGCCTGGCTGGCTGGCTGGCTGGGCAGGTGTCCGACCATGTCGGGACGCTTTGTGGTCCAACGCAAATCTAAGCAATTTGCATTGTTGTTGCTGTTGTTGTTGACGATTCGGTCACACGACTCCGCAAATTTGTGCGACCACAAAACGCAGCCGTTCCGATTCCATGTTCCCGCTCCATCATGGCCCGACTGGCCAAGGCCGCTGCCGGTCGAGGCCAACATCCACTTTTGCAACAGTTTTCGTGCTGTCACATCGACAATTGTTGCTGATGTGCGCCGTGGATGGGCAGGCTGTTGACTTTCCACATTTGTCTGAGCTTTGAAATTGACTTGAGTTTGACGCGACATAACTGTGCATTGATTTTAGTCGGGCTTTGGCTTAAATTAAATCGAGGTTGGGCTTAGTTAAGGCTACAGTTGAAGGTCATTGTTAATGAGCCTTATATTGATTGGGAATTCATTTATAGATTATCTTTGTGGTAGTTGTTTCTATAGGGAAGATGAAATTTGGTCTATGATAAGCAGTCTTTGAAATTGTTCCATTACCAATGTTTCAATTGATATGAATATTAATTTTTAATATTATAAATATTCGAATCGTGGATAGAAGTTGCAGTTAGGGCCTTTGACTGTTGATCTTATAACTAATGCCCCTAACTGCAATACTTGGGATGATTCATATGGGAATGAATAATCATTTAACAGTGTTTCATTCCAAATATTCCAATCTTCAAACTTCAATCTTTAGTCTTTAGTTTTCTTTCTTCTTTCTTCTTTCTTTTGTTTTCTACTTTCTGCCTTCTGTCTTCCATCTTCCATTTTCCATCTTCTGTCTTTTATGTTCTATCTTCAATCTTTACCCTTTTCTATCTTCTCTCTTCCCTTTTCCATTTTCTGTCTTTTATCTTCTATCTCCTCCCGTAAATCATCCATTTGCCACATTTTATCCTTCAGCTTCACTTCTCTTTTATCTTCTATCTTTTCTCCTCTATCATCTATCTGCTCTACTCTATCTGCCATTTCCTATCTTCTCTCAAGTTCAGCCCTTGAGACATATCATTTATCAACTTGAAGAAAAGCTGACTCC
Source organism: Drosophila paranaensis (assembly GCA_035047545.1). Lineage (NCBI taxonomy): Eukaryota > Metazoa > Arthropoda > Insecta > Diptera > Drosophilidae > Drosophila > Drosophila paranaensis. Next base: position 656,076 of record JAWNPL010000149.1, on the reverse strand, counting down.
TTTTGTGGCTACTGCAGGGGATCAGTTTGGCTCTCAGGTTAAGTCTCGGGCTGCTGCCATTTGGCTTATCGTAGGCCGCCATCGTGATGGCCTCATCATATTTTCGCAACATTTTTCAACACCGCAATTGCGAGGATCGTTTATCAAGTGGTGCGGCGTGGCGCAGGATCTGGATGCAGATGCTCCAGTCATCCAGTCATCCAGTCATCGCGTCCAGGTCCAGTCAGGCCAAGGGCAGATAGAAAAGAGAGAAACGCGAATAAATTACGCACATCTGTCAACTCTTGAATTAGCCATTAAGGCACAAAATGTGCAACATTAATAACTGACACGATCAACGATTTGATTCACAGACGGAGACAAAGAGAGAGAGAGAGAGAGAGAGAGAGAGAGAGAGAGTGAGCGTGTTGCACATGCGCGCTATGTCAATGTCAGCGGCAACAAAAGTGGTTGCAACGGCCGCTGCGGATCTCGGACAGCGCATGCGCAGCGTCCTAATTGAAAGAAATTACTTTGAGTCGAGCTTGTCATTTGTCAACTTTTTGTTGTGGACTTAGGATGACAGCAACAAAGAGAGAGAGAGAGAGAGAGGAGGGAGAGAGAGAGAGAGAGGAGAGGGAGGGCTGCTGATATTATGATTGAAATTAATACCCAGCCCACAACATGGCCAATTGTCGAGGATTATAATATAACCATAAAGTGCAGTTGGCCAAACTAATGACTGGCTCAGCGAAGCAGCAGCAGAAGAGAGAGAGAGCGGAGAGGCGGATAAGGGGATTCTCTCTGGGAGGGTTTTAGGGAGAGTTACAGTTGTAGAAGAAGAGGGATATTGCGGTAAGTTGTGTAAAATGTTTAATTGGAAAGTTTTAAGAAAATTGTGAATTATAAAAATAATATAAAAAATTAATATATATATTTTAATAAATTTATATGTATGTATATACATATATAAATTTATATATATATATTTTTTATTTTTTTAATTATACAAGATTTTTTCTCAGCTTTTACATTTTTTTCTACTTTGATATTTTAATAATATTTTTATTTATTTATTTATTACTCACAGTAATTTTCTTTTCCATTTTTTTTAATTCATTTTTTAACATTTATTTTTTTATTAATTTATTCAATTTTTGTTTCTTAACTTACAAATTTTTAGTTTAATTTATTTTTGTTTTGTGAAATTATTTATTTATTTTCATTCAATTAATTTTTCTAGTTTTCTTCGGCTTTCCATTAAATTTTCACTCAATTTCAAATATTAAATGAAATTAAATTTTCAGTTGCTTTTTCAATTCCATCAAATTCTTTGGCGCACGCAAAATGATGCAAGGGAAACTGCGAAAATGCTAATGATACTAGCCGGGGTAGTTAAGGGGCATAAACACACACACAAATACAGAGGGAGCCAACGGACACACTCGAAATTAAAAGCCGAATATACAAGTTAAATTAAGACACTCAAAAATGATTAAGAAATGCAAAAACAAAGGCCAAAATGAAAAGAAATGCGCTGAAGAGGGGCTGGGAGTAGGAGTGGGAGCGGGTGAGGAAGGGGATGGGCAGGGAGCGAGGGTAGTCACAATGGAATGAAACGAGTGAGAGAACCCCCAACTGATAGAACAGATGATATGCCCGCGGGAATCGTTGCTTAAGATGAAGCAACAGCAGTTGAAAGAGAAGAAGAAGAAGAAGCCGAAGAATGGAAAAATGCGAAAAGGCAAAACTTAAAGAAAAATCCAAGCCAAGCCGAGCCAAGCCAAGAGACGAGGCCAGGCCAAATGAGGCAACATGGCAAAGCGAGAAAAGCATTTTGTAATAATTTCATTTTGCAAATGACGTGCGAGTAACGAAACAAAAGAAATTAAATTTAACATACAAAGGGCGCCCAGTCAGCCACCCAGGGGGAGGGGCTGGAGGGGGCGCAAATAGGAATTGCCTTATGTATTATGAAAGTGATGTCTTCTTAGTTGGCAAAGCCGAACACAAACAAACTATACTAGAGCGCGAATTGCGCTCTCCCTCTCTCCCTCTCTCTCTCTCTCTGTGTGTCTCTCGTTTTTTTTTATGTCACTGAGAATTATATTAGAGTCTGAAAACAGAGGTGCAATAAAATTGTGCTCACTAATGTGCGTCGGGGTCTGTGTCGAGGCAGCTGCGATAGCCCCAGACAGACGTTGATAAAAACTCATTTCAACTGATGGCCAACTGCCTGGGCCCACTCTCTTCTCTGCTCCACTTCCCACTGCAAATGGTGTGTCCAATGGAGCGTTATGGCGCCCAGTTGCAAAGACTCCTTTCTCTGTTTGACGTACAAATGCTGCACGTTTTGACGACTCCTGACATGACGAGTGCAAATGCTGCCAGAGAGAGGGAGGGAGAGAGAGAGAGAGAGAGAGAGAGAGAGAGAGAGAGTGGCTCCATCCTCTGCTGACGTTGGCAACATTCAGCTGCTGGTAGTCGTCGCCATCGTTGCGTTATATTTTAATATATTTGATACAGACCATTACTTTTAACGATTATTTTCTAAAGTAATTACGTTTCAAGTACGAAATATGAAGAAGCAACGGCCAGCTCGTCTCACATGGCTAGTGTGGGGCCAAGTGGGGGAGTGTGCTGTGTGGGGGCACCTTTGGGGTTACGGTTAGTCGCCACATTAAAATGAAATGTTCACACAGTCAGCTCGTAGCGGCGCATTACGTTCCAACTAACGACAGCGTCTAGGCCCAGCATCTACCCCTCTCTCTTACTCTCTCTCTCTCTCCCCCTCCTCCCTCTCTCGCTCAACCCTTTGATGAGCCATGAATTTCACTGTTTGAGAGCATGAAAAGAGTTAAAAAGAGAAAAAACTTTGGGCACTTTTTATGGCCACTTTAATGAATATTGCCTTTTGGCTTTTAATATTTGTTGGCCTGCCAAGAAGTCGAACCCAACCCAAGCCCAACCCTAGCCCAGTCCAGCCCAGCCCTAGCAAATCTCAACTATGGTGATTAGTTCCTGCCATGAAGGTAAGTTGATGCCAACTGGGGCTTAGCTTTAACCGGCAGCTAAGCCAGCCCAGCCATTGCCTGATATAGTATTATTAGAAAGGCGGACCGAGTGCTAAAAGGGAAGGGTTTTCAAATGAGATCTATAAGCTTCGTAAGTATAATAGTTGCAGATTAAAATATCAAAAATATTACATTTTGACTACTTGGTTTTACCAAATGTGTACAAAATGTGTGCAAAATGCATAAATGTAAATATATATGTAAATGCTGGATATGAAGTTAATATGTAATAAATATGCACAAAATATGTACCAAATGTATGCTACATTTGAACTAAGTGGGTACTAAAAATGTACTAAAAAAGAGCTAACTGTGTACTAAATACACATGTGCTAAAAAAGTACTAAATGTGTACTAAATACACATGTGCTAAAAAAGTACTAAATGTGTACTAAATACACAAGTGCCAAAAAAGTACTAAATGTGTCCTAAATACACATGAGCCATAAAATAATAAATATGTCCTAAATGTACTAAATGGGTACTAATGGTGTATTAATGGTGTACTAAATGTGTACTACATAAGTACTAAATGTGTACTACATAAGTACTAAATGTGTACTAAATAAGTACTAAATGTGTACTAAATAAGTACTAAATGTGTACTAAATAGGTACTAAATGTGTACTAAATGTGTCCTACATGTGTACTAAATAAGTACTAAATTTGTACTAAATGTGTCCTACATGTGTACTAAATAAGTACTAAATGTGTACTAAATGTGTCCTACATGTGTACTAAATATGCAGAAAATGTTTACGACTTGTGGTCTAAATGTGTACTAAATGGGTACTAATGGTGTACTAATATGTACTAAAAAATTATAGACATCACACATCCACTATTTGTTTTATTTTTCTTTAGATTTCATTTAAATTGTTATTAAATATATATTCATTTCACATTTCTACATTCGATCTTCTTCTACTCCTATCACTATTATGGGATCTATGCACTTTTATGTGGCTAAACACTTGGAGAATATGTTTTCTCCCCCTCCAAAACGGGCAAATCGTAAAAAGGACGAAATAATAGTTGCATGTCACAGTATTTGATGCAAAAGGGATATCAAAAGCTCGGCAACAGAGACTACCAACAACAACAGCAACAACAAGTGAGGAACTAAATTATACCTTTGAGAGTAATTTACGTGCTTTCCTTCTTTATTAGATGCAGAGCTGTTGGGGGTTCATGGCATAGATACATAGGAAAGTCAAAGCAGAAACCAAAAAAAAAAAGAAAAAGTGGAAAAAAATAACAAAAAATAGAAGAGGTGAGACGACAGCCCTCACAGGTCCAATGCGCCCCGGACTTGTCGTGATGTATTTGTTGTTCTGTGTCCAGTGGTTCGGACTCACCTCAAGCTCAACCTCAACCTCAAACTGAATTTCAGCCCCAGCCTCGGCCTCGGTCAGGCTTTGTTTTACGTTTGCTTTTTATTTCGGTGTGTTTTTGTTGTGGGTGATTTACAGACACTTTGACGTCCGTCCGAGTTGACGGTTGACCCATTAGTGGAATGCCCAGAGAAGCCTCCCAGGGGTCGCGTCGAGCCCGTGTGTCCAGTGACCGAATCGAGTAGGAACAGGAGTCGGAGTTCGGAGAGTGCCAAGAACAAAACAGAATCATGAAATCATTGTTCATGATGATGTGCAATACATTATCCATGCCCATTCAGCATCGACGTACCTCAAAGGACGAATCCTTTCGCATGCGGCTCTTTGTCTCTCACTTTAGTTGTTGAGCTCGTGCTTCCTTCCTCCTTTTTTGACCATGAGTGATTTGAGCTGGACTCAATCCAGTTGGGACGCATTCATCAATAATTCAAGCACATTTTCAGCCAGCTCGATTTCTGCATAAAAATTGCACTCGTTGCGGCCGGAGTTTAGGCGAGCGGGCAGAGCTCGCATTAAAGAGCTGCCCAAAGCAAAGTGAAGCCGCAATCATCTCAATTGTTGGGCTCCTGTCGACGGCACCGCATCACGTTCGGGCTCACGAGTTCACACACACGTCGTGTGGTGTCACAACCCCTGGTTCAAAGCACCAGACAGACGACGTTCGTTCCCAATATAACAATTGGCCGGGCAGCGGCAGCGGCAGCGGCAGCAGCTGGCTGGACTTGGGCTCGGTCCTGGTCTGGGGCATCTTCGAGAGCAATTGGCTAATTGATTTCGATTCTTTTGGCTGTCGGACGGTTCACACGTTCGGGGCCTCTGGTTATCATTAGCTGGAAAGCAAACGTTAGCAGAACCTTTGCCGACATCATTGTCCTTGTCCGACCCTGATTTCTATTTGCCGTGGCTAATTTCCACCCAGAAACTTATTCGTCTTCTTTGACTTTGCACACATTGATTAAAATGTTCTTGTCCACCACCCCCCACCACCCCCTGGTGGAAATGTGCTGTAACCAGTTTTCTTTTAACTGAAATTGTCATCAAGTGTCTGCGCAATTTCGATGTGTGCAAACAAGTGCTCATACCACACACAGCCCTCTGCTCTTGAGCTGTTTAGTGCACTGCTTTTAATTACAAGTCGACAAGAGCTCGAAACCTGCCACGCCCCTCTCTCCTCCCTTGGCAATGCCAAGGCGAGTGTCAAGACAACCCATCAGCGTCATCCTTGCATCATCAGCAGCAGCCGAAGCCGAAGCAGCAGCTGGAAGAGCTACAAAAGTTGTTATAGCTAGAGCGGAGCGTAGTTGGCGGGGTTTGGGCTTTAGAATTTAATAGTTATATATCAAGCTAATATGATTAAAAGTCGAAGTATATATATAGGAGGAAGTATATATATATGTATAGACTGTCTAACGTGAATATATACGTAACAAGGCTCAGACTCTGGAAGCCCTTAAGCTGAACATTCGCCAGAAATGTGGGAAGCTTTTGACTGAAGTTCCTTCGAGAGTGTTGAAAAGTGCCAAATGGTTGTCAACGTTTACCTATATAAATATTTTAATTTATTGAAATAATTAAAATAAACAAAATTTCACAGGCAGAATAAAAAGTTTTCATTAAAACATAAAATAAAAGCGAAATAATATCGAGTGCTTACTTTCATTAAACTATTTCATATTTCAAGATACTCATTCATTCCTTCATTATATGATATGATTCAACTATAAACAATATATAGAGATCGATCTATAAATAATATTTAAAATCAGTTTCAGCCTTAAGACACTCTCAATATACTCAAAACTCCAACCAGATCGTTACATCAGCCCAATCCCCCCTAGGCAGACGCCTCTGGGCAGCGAAATGCCAAATACAAACACTCGATTTTCAATTTTATTTTCAGTGAATTTTTTTGTTGTCTTTGGCGACTTTTGATGCGCAGCTAAAAGCGATTTTCGTGGCTAGTTTTAAATGCTGCGCGCGTTCTCGTAGAGTTGCCAAAATGTCTTGTCCAGCGCCAATGGGGCTGGAGTTGGAGTTGGAGTTGGAGTTGGACTCGAAGTTGTCATTTCGGTTCACACAATGCCCACGAAAATTGATTCGGTTGCATGTGACATGTGTACGGAATTGTCCAGTCGCGCGCTGGGGTCGAGAATGCGGCGTAATTATTGCTGGAAATGCAATGGCAGCGCTTCAGAGCTCCTTTTTTTCAAGGATTGCGCAAATCTTTTACAAATCAAAAGCATGCCAGAGCGGAGCTGCCGCGCTGAGGCGGCATACCAAATTGTGGCTTGCTTTGAGGCTAATTAGTGCGGTCACTCGGCTCTCCTCCTCCTCCTCCTCCTCTCCTGCTCCGTTTTTTTTTATTTTTAATTAGAGACGATGCGAAAGGACAAAGATGCGTCAGGACAGCGTCGGCAGTGACAACAAACAAAAGATATCAAGAATTTCATTTCTTGGCACCAGCCAAGGCGGAGGCGGAGGCGGAGGCCAGTGAAAATAAAAGGAAACGCAACGAGAAGACGACAAGGGCTATCACAAAACGGACGCATTTGGCTAAAATAAAGAAAATGCCAGCGAATTAGCCAAGACAGCGCGCAACTCGAACCACGAACCACGCGCCACTGGACAGACCGCAGTTCGAGCCACTGCGATGAATTGCCCACGTCCATGTCCATGTCCACATTTCTTGTTCTTTCTTCATTCCTTCTTCTGCTGTTGCTGGTTTCGGCAGCAGGCGCAAGATGCGCTTTAAAATTCCACTGATAACAGCCCAGCACCAGCTCCAGCTACCGCTCCAGACCCATATAGCCACTGGCGCTGGCCCAGGCTCAGGCTCTGGCTGTGGCTCTAAGCAGGCGTCAGTGTCAGCGACAGGCATAAGAAATGTGTCCCAAGCAATTACTATCGCCAGCTCGCGGTCCGCTCCTGGTCAAGGGTGCTCCCGGTCAACGTCTGCTTGGATTCGAGCTCAGAAAGTTCGGACTGAAGTTCCGAAAGGCAACAGAAGGAATATGCAACACTTCGGGGGGATTAGCTAGGGAGATTGTATAAAGAGAAAACTTTTAGAGAGAGGAGATCAGTTAAAGAGACCTTTAAAAAGATGGAAATATGTGTTTGAGGACCTGCTTAATTCTGATTAAAAGTATTACTAAAATTAATTTGTAAATATTTTATTTTTGATTTTTCTGGTATATTTATATAAAAATATAAATATATAAGAACAAAGTATTTATATATATATACATTTCTAAAAATATTTTAAAATATATTAAAATTAAAATTTTAGATATATTAAAACAAAAATTATATTGTAATAAAATACATATTTTTAAATTTTATTTATATACTTTTTATATATTTAAATAAAACGGATTTTGTATTTATTTTGGTATATTTTTTTATTTTTTATATATTATATTTATTATATATTTTTTCTATTTATTTTTATTTAAATATATGTTTGGTATATTTTTATATATTTTCTTAAAAATGTATGTTTATAGTTTTATATACTTTTGTGTTTTTTCTATATTTTTTTCGTCATTTAATATTTGTTTTCACATCTGGCAAATTTCGTGGCTGTTTGGCGAATTTCTTGGATTTTCGCCACCATATGATGCTTGTCCATCAACGGTTCGCAATGATTGATAAACTGAAAATCCAAAAAAAAAAAAAATGACTGTGCTGAACTCAACTGGAATTATGTGCAAACATTCCAGAGCTATGATCAATTTAATTGCTGTTATATATCAAAACGATGTGGAAATTTGCTGCATGAATGAAATATGGCCTTATAATTCACGCACAGCCGAAACTGAGAAGAAGAAGAAGAACAAATAAATTATAATTCATAAATTAAAAACAATACTCAGCTCGCATAGGGGGGAGTGGCTGATGGCTGATCTAAATTTATTCAATACAAATTTCTATTGGCAAAAATTGATACTCGCTGCCTGAAGGCGACTGCGACTGCGACGGCGACGGCGACGGCAACGGCGATTGTTGCTGGTGCGAAGAGATTGCCCATATCAAAATAAACAAATCATCAATCAGGCGATCCGCACGCAACACAACAAGCAGCAGCCCCAGGCCGATCGGGCTGGCTGCTTGGGGTTGCGGTCGCCTCGAACGGTGGGGCGCGCCAACAAGCTGGGATATCTTTGACAGTTTGCCACAACTCGAGCAAGCTCCGAGCAGCTGGCATACTCATATGCACTCGAGCAATCAACAGGCGCGAGAAATGAAGCCAACGCTTTCCACTGCTCTCTGAGAACGTGTATGTGAGTGTGAGTGTGCGATTGTGGTGCTATTGTGGCTGTGGTTTTGTGGTTTCGCTGTGCTCTTGGTGGGTGTCTTCTGCACAGCAGTTGGCATTCCTGCCAGCTTGACAGACACGGCCAGAGCGCGTACAGCTTGCTCCATGAATGATAATCTAAACGAAAATTCAATTAATTAATTGAAATAAAAATTTTAAAAAATGTAGAGATAATTTTAAATTTAAATAAAAATATTTTAAGAATTTAAAAATATTTTTTTGTATATATTTCTTAATATCTTTTCCCCTATCTATTCGCTTCCCTTTTTTATTCCTTTCAACAAATCCTCAATTTTTCTATCAGTCCTAAAAATATGAGCCATGCTGTAGCATAGAGCTAACGATCTTTCGATTTGCTCTGACTATTCAAAACATTTGCTCCCTCTCCCTCCCAGCTCTCTGTAGCTCAACTCGTTGCACTTTTTGCCGTGGAAGACATGCAATTATGAGAGAACTGAAATCAAGTGGCTCGACAGCTCGCTGTGGGTTTTTGGGATCGGATTGGATTGGATTGGATTCAGTTGTATTGGATGGATATGCAGCTCGTGGCGAGGGCCGTGACAGGCAGCGCGATCGAATCAATATCGCTTCGTGTGCGGGTGGCCAGCAGCAGCCGCAGCAGCCGGAATGTGTGTGCCAGTGCGAATGTTTGTCTGGGCATCAACGGCTGCGAGGCTGAGATGATTTGTTTATTATTTCTTATGGAGTGTTTTTGTTTGGCATGCGATTACGTTCTGACAGGCAGCGATGATGACAACGACGGCAACGGCGACGGCGACGACGGCCACGTCGAGGCGAGTCCATATAGAGAGAGAGAGTCGACGATCGGCATAAACAATGGCAGCCAGCGCGGTCCACCAATGAGCGGCTACCGGGCTGCACCCGGACATCGGGAGACGTTGACATCTGGGCACGGCCCCAAGCCTGCGCTTGATCTTCCACACAATGGCCACTTTGTTACTCCACCAATGGTAGCAGCCGGCCTTTGTGCCGAAGGTGGCTCCCGTTTACCCCCAGCTTGACATTGATACATGGCCCAGCTGTAAGTTTGATAGCTGTGCCCATTGTTACCGTTTTTTTGTTGCTCTGCCTCGCCGTCAAACGGGTTTCTCTCAATTGGCTTCCTACTCCGGGCTCTGCTTCAGCCTCATGCTCGTGCTCATTGGCTGACCGATCCGAGTGGACATCAATTACCTGTGTAAATGCCACAAGGCAGGGCCATAAGCAGTGAAAGATAGACCAAAGAAAGCTGTGACTATGTGAAGTTTTAGTTTTAATCATAACAGAGTTCGCTGAAGTCAGAAATGGAAGAGTATATTGAAGATTGATATTGGGATGATGAGTCTGAATGAGTCTGATCTTTAAATTATTTGTCAATATTTTTGCAGAATTTACATAAATCATGAAGTATTTGAATTTCGGACAGAATTTCAATATTTGTAATTAATTGTAATTAAATAAATTTACTGTCTTTTTTTTATAAAAATATTTTACTTTTTCTGTTTAAAGAAAAATATACATAAATAATATTTTTTTAATAAAAATTAATTTATTAAAATTATTAAAGCCCCAAAGCGCAAAGCTCAAATCAATTAATAAATTAACTAAAATAAAGGCTTAAACAAAATTATAAATATTTCAAGATTCACAAATAATTTACAGTCTCTGATTAATTTTTCCATTTGCAGAAAATAATATTTAAAAATTAAAATATTTATTATAATTTTCAATTAAAATAATTAAATATTTATTAAAATTTTGTGTTGCAATAAATATTTTATTTATTATATATTATCTTAGGAAATATATTAAATTTACTACATAAATACTACAAATTTTTATGAGCAAAAATAAAACCTTTTGCTCGGTTATAAATATTTAAAAAATTCTTAAACTGTTAAACAGTCGCCCATCAAAATTCTTGCAAGCTATTAAGATGAAGTTAGTTACGCATTGATTTGGCATTCGCGTCGCTGTGTTTATCACGAGTAGGCAAATGAGATGCTGCGAAGCATATTTACATTTTGTTGTATCAGATGGCCAGGTCGTAGCGAGAGGCAGAGCCGTTGCTTGATTACTTCGCGCCTCGGATGCCAGCAGATTTGAGGCGGATGCAGAGATGCGAGAGATACAGATACAGATACAGATACAGCTACAGCTACAGCTAGAGATATGTAGATGCAGATACGTGGTAATCCTTGCGATATGCATGTGTCTGTCAAAATAAATTTCAGGCAAACGAGCACAGCCCCGTGAATAAATCAGTTTGTAAACATAAATAAAACAACAGAAATAATTTTTCGCACAATTCGTGGCGGTGGCTGTGGCTGCGGCTGAGTAGTTGTCGGCAGCGCCGTGCATGGAAAATCTCAGGCAACAGTCAGTCGGGTATTGTATCTTGCGCATTCCATCAACAGCAGCAGCAGCAGCAGCCAGTGCATCATCGTCCAAGACACCAGCCAGCAGCCAGCAGACACCAGGCGGCCCTGGCTGCCATGACTATGCCAATTTATGAGTCCGACTGCTTTATGGCCATAGCGAAGCGCGCAAAATTAACGCATTATAAATAATAATTTTTATTATTTGCAAAATAGATGCAATTTATTGCCCAAAAGTGCTCGCTCAACTCGACACACAACAAGCACACCCAACAGAGCCGGATCCATCCATTCAACACATACATTATAGATATGTTTGTATATATATATATTTCATATTTCTAATTGGTTAAATTTAGATTTTTAATTGTTCAGCTCTAAGGTCGATGTAAATTCAATTTGATGTACGTGCTAATGTATATATGCATAGATGTATATATAGTACATACATATATATATATATATATATATATATATATATATATATATATATATATATATATATATATATATATATATATATATATATAATGGATGTATGTTCCAGCTGTCGACTTGTGGGCGCCCGTCATGGCAGCCACATGGCCGAAATCATATTCAAACATAAATGTCATACAATTTGCTAGCCAATAAAAATAGTTTTATTGATATTAAAAATATATTTCTTTATTTTATTATCACTGAACCTAGTTTTATTTAAATATATATGTAAAATATATACAAATATTTTACAGATTTGAGTAATGAGCAACATAAATTTATAAATAAATTAAATAATTTAAATACACACAATATATAAATGACCAATTTCTATAGCTTTCATTCTGCATTCACACAGCCAATCAAATATTTTCTATATTTTTATATATATTTAATTAACAATATAAAATTCAATAAATCTTTTTAAAATTTTAATTCTTATAGATTACCAATAAATTATTCAAGTTTTTAAACCATTTAATTATTATATTTTATTTATTTAACAATTAAAAATTTAAAAAATATTTAATTTTAATTCTTATACGCCTATACCCATATATATATATGTATATATATATTTTTTTTTTTGTAACAATTTACTTCTCTAACTATATTTAATTAACAACTTAAAATTCAAATATTTAAATAAATTTTAATTTTTTACCAATTCTTTGTCAATTTTTTAAACAACTTAATTTATTAGCTGCAGTTATTAAAGTGCGCTCGATGGCTGCAATTGTCTGTTGTCGATGCTTCAAATCCGTCACAAATTTCGCACTCGAAGCGAGCAACACAAATAAACAACGAATGGAGATGCATTTCTGTCTCTCTCTCTCTCTCTCTCTCTCTCTCTCTCTCTCTCTCTCTCTCTCTATCACTATCTGCATCTGTATCTTTCTCATGCGAGCGAGCGGTTTGTGGCGTGCGTTTGTTTATCGATATTTGAATTATTTCCATCGCCACTTGCAGCTGGAGCGAGAGAAGCATAGGGGGGTGGCTTGGGGTGCTGGGACGGGCAGCAAGTGCTGGCGGCCACTTTTGGCCACAAAATGTGGCCAGAGCTGGGCACCCGCAACTCTCGACTCATCGCATTCAATTGTCCGCCTGCTTATGCTGAGTGCCTAATGTGCTGTCGATGGGTTTACAATCCGTCAAAACACATTCGCCCCGACGAGTGCATCATCATTGCCACTAGGGTCCTATTAGACGGCCACTACAAATAAACAAAACAGTCGCTAACAATGCCATCGAGTTCTACTTAGCTGGAATTTTAGATAATTACCATTTGATACATGAATGCATTTCTATATATATATATATGTGTGTGTGTGTGTGAGGGTGTGTGAATGCATTGTTTTGGGCAAATAATGGACATTTGGAAGCATTTGAAACATTTCATTATGATATTTGAAGTGATTGAATATGCTGTTGGCATTTGTAATGAAGAATGATAATTGTAAGATATTAATTATATATGAATATATTAAATAAATAATATTAAAATATAGTAAATGCCAATAAATTTATAAATATCTTTAAAAAATATAATATTTTTACATCTTTTTTGTATTATATTTATTTATACATTATCTATATATATTTATATAGAAAGATTTACAGTTGAAACCTAAGCTTGAGTTTAACTTGAAGTCTTTCAGCATCTTGTATAGAGATATTTGAGCGGTTATTCTAGCTGCTGCTATTCTATTCTATTACTCAGTCAGCTCTCTCTGACTCCCTCTCCCAGTCTCTCTTATCAGTCAGTTGTGTATTGCCTTCTCATTTGATTACTCATGCCAGCTAAATACACATTAGCATCAGTTCAGACCCACAATGGGACTTGAAGAAAGCATTTCGCAAGCTTTTCTATTGGGCTTGCATGCTGCTCCTCATGTGCTCAGCTGCTCCTTATTTATCTATGCATCTCGTTAGGCGTATTGTAATCTGAGCTGCGATAACAATGGCCAGCGCTTGGCAATTGCAATTGCCGAATTTTCCGTCGTCCATTAAAAGTGAACCATCATAAAGTCAGCGGGCGGGGGGCAGTGAGTGGCCAGCGGCTGCAGCAATGACAATGGACAATGAGCTCATAAATCAGTGTAATTAATAGAAAACTAGCCAAAGGCCAGAAAGTCCACGCATGCGCAACGCCAACAACAAAAGCAGCAGCATAAGCAGCAACAGGTTTTTGGCCACGTGCAATGGAATGGCCAGCGAAAGCCCAAATGGCCAAATGCAGAGCAGGCAGATCCATTTACGGCTCATTGCTGAAATGCCAGCAGTCTGCCAAATCTAGCGCCTAATTACAATTGAAGACGGCAGCAGTAGAAGCAGCAGCAGCAGCAGCCGCAGCCGCAGCCACAGCAGCAACATCTGCAACAGCAGCAGCAATAAATGAGTTGAACTACGCAATGTACTAAGAAAAGTATTTAACAATATGTATACCCTACTCACACACACACACACCTACACCTGCTCAAGTGTAAACATTTGTTGTATTTTCTTGTGGTGGTTTCATTGGCGGCAATTTATCTCACAGTTTGATGCAAACGCATAAATCTCTCAACGCGCGCCCAATGCGATATTTCAATTTCAAATTTAAATAAATATTTAAACGCTTCGGTTTTTTAAGCTCGACGGCAAATTAAATTTATTATCAATAAAGCAAATTTATCAGCCGCGCAGCAGCTGCCTCTGCCTCTGGGCCGCAGTGGGTGGGTGCAGACATAACACAGCGATCCATCAGCTCGAATGAAAATCTCGGCTCTCTCGGCTACTCTCCAAGGAACTAATTCATTCATTTCGGCCCATCAAATCGCTGGCCATTCATTTGGCCAAATGTCCGGCCGGCGGACAAAAATCCTACAAAGCGAAAGGGCTGCTGGCGTCGGCTGCCCCTTTGTATCACCTGCAATATGTCTGGGCGGCAGAGTGAGGCAGCCATCAGTCGCTCTGCCCTTCAAATTACCAACTGATTAGACTCGTGGGACAAGCGCCGCTTTGTAACCAGACTCATCCGTTGTGGCTGACATCTCTGGACAACAACACTTTCAGAATTGATGCGGTCTGTGGGCATCTAATAGCTCAACCGGTGCTGAGGCTAACAAATATGCTAGGCCATGTGTCAACAGTGAATCAAAGTTTTGCTCTGCGCTTGCTAAAGGCAGCTCTGACACCACTCAACTTCGAGTAAGCCCACAATTTGTGAATTACCTTTTGAAGTCTGCTTTGATAGGAACTAAAATTTGTTTTATTTTATTAAAATATTCTAAAGACAGAGGGAGATATATATATATATAGTTAATATAGCTATGCTTTATATATTTCAGTGATATTTATTATCAAATTTATATTATTTTTTAGCCATTTACACTGATCTGAAATTACTAGACTTAGAGATCTATAAATAAATAAATATATGCTACGAAAGGAATGTTGTGGCTGCGTTCGCTAGTCAAAGTTTAGGCGTTGGGCATAAATTCGACTTTGGTCACCGATCGTGTGACACAGGGAGAGGTGACAACCCTAAAGCTTATTGACAACGGACAAAGCATAAATTATGGCAATGCCAGAGCGTTAATCGCACATTTTACTCCCAGCAGCAGCAGCCGCAGCCGCAGCATGGCAATTGAAGGGGGAAATGGAAGCTTAAACGATTGGCAAATCGCAACGAGAACGACTCAGCAACAGCAGCAGCAACAGCAACAACAACAACAATATTGTTGCTGCGATAACAATCACGAATGCAGCAGCAGCAGCAGCAGCAGTAGCAGCAATCGACTGAGAGCTAAGCCAATGGCAATGACTACTCCTGGATCGAGCCAGGGGCACTCTGGGAGAGTGAGTGTGAGAGATGCAACAGGCTCGAACATAAGCAGCAACACAAATAATTCGCTTTAATGAGATCGCAATCTGGCGATTTGCGACAAAAACACACGCGGTTTGTGTCTCAGTGCGTGCGATCAGTCCAAAGATGAAGATGAGCACAGACACTGCCCCGAACCCAAGCCTAAACCCGAACCCAATGTCGATGCCGATGCCGCGATGCCGAGATGCCGATCTCAATCCCAATCATTGAGCGCAGCATCGACTATCGTTCAGCTCTTGTTTGTTATTGCTGCTGCTGCTGCTGCTGTTGCTGTTGCTGCTGCTGCTGCTGTTGCGCTCATGTTGCTGTCAGCGCGCGTTGACTTGTTTGCTGTGGCCGTTGGCAGCTCCAGGTTCGAGTCGAGCTTGTTGACATGCCCAGCATGCTTAGGCATACAGCCAAACAAGCAGCAGCTCTCCAACTTGGACTCAGACGTCAACGTGTCGTTGTCATTGTCCCTGCCCGTTGTACCTCCCTCTCGCTCCAGCATCGTCTCTCCCTCTCTGTCGCTCTCATTGCCCTCCCATGGCTCCAGCAATATGACATCGAACAGTCGAACAGCGCACTGGATTTTCGCTTGTTTTTGATGCAATAATTTTTCTAGATTGCAGAAATGTCTTCACCCAAAGTTCACGCCCATATCGCATCACACTTTAATCAATTCGATATAAGAAAGTTCTCCCTGTCTCCCTCTCTCTGTCTCTTTGACATATTTTGGACAATTAATAGCCTCAATTAGTGCGACATGACGCGAACGGAATGATTAAAGTCGCCTCGAGACGAAACTGACAAAATGGGCGTCGGACCAAGTTTCAGTTTCACATTTATCAACGGAACTCTAATGTCCCAGACGTGGCTGTATTAGTGAGTCTGTGTGGGGGAGAGCGAGAGTTTTGGAGTTATTGAAAATGTAACACGTTGAATATTCAAGTTAAAACTATATATTTGTTATGTCTTTAAGATAACAAAAATATAAAAATTAAAAATAAATATCTATAAAATATATATAGGAAAAAGATAAGATCAGAGTACTCCAAGTGGAAGTGCTTGTTCTCCACATACTCTGCATTCACAGCTAGGCTGTATGTTTCTGTATTTTCGATTTCATCATGAACTGATGAGATATGATCTGATATTTCTGGCAATTAGGAAAAAGAGGCTTTACTATAAGAACTTAATTTTGGTTTAAGCTTTGCTCTAGTTGGACTTTTGTGTAGCCATTTTAAATGTGTTCTGAATGTAAAACCTAAAGAATTGAACAATTTATGAGTTGATTTGATATAAAATACATCCCCTATATATATTTTCATTAATCAACTCTTCTTTGGAATATACATCTATATTATATACTATAAAAATTCACCCATAGTTCAACTATCTATCGATAATTCCCTCTTGATATCCGAACAGTGTTGTGAAAAGACTTACATAAATTTTGACTGTAGCTGCACGTACTTATTCAGCTTGAGAGCTCTCTAATTTCAGTGGAAAGTAAATAGCTCAGTAAATAATATATTCTGAAATTTTTACCTTTTTTCCATTCTGCTAGTCTCCGAAGGATAAGCAAAATGATGTCCTTGAGCTTGTTGCGCCGCGCTCGTCTGGGCCCCTATTTGAACGCCACGTTCATTCGCAAGCAGAAGACCATGCACAATGTGGACAGGGATGGCATGCCGGCCAAGAAGGGGTATTCGCCCTTTGGTCGGAAGCAGCCGAAGTGGGGCGAGTGGGCTGTGACCCGCCTGGACGATCTGCTGAACTGGGGCCGCAAGGGCTCCGTGTGGCCGATGACCTTCGGGCTGGCCTGCTGCGCCGTGGAGATGATGCACATTGCTGGGCCGCGCTACGATATGGATCGCTTCGGCGTCGTCTTTCGCGCCTCGCCGCGCCAGACGGATCTCATCATCGTCGCTGGCACCTTGACCAACAAGATGGCGCCTGCTCTGCGCAAGATCTATGACCAGATGCCCGAGCCGCGCTGGGTCATATCCATGGGCAGCTGCGCCAACGGCGGCGGCTACTATCACTACTCGTACTCCGTGGTTCGCGGCTGTGACCGCATCATACCCGTCGACATCTACGTGCCCGGCTGCCCACCCACAGCCGAGGCTCTACTCTACGGCATCCTGCAGTTGCAGAAGAAGATCAAGCGCATGCGCACCCTGCAAATGTGGTACAGGAAATAGGCGCTCGACTTGAAAACATATTTGGGGATATAAATGAAATATTTTAATCATTATTTACACAATTTCTACTCTCACTTATCACTAATCGTCCATTAAATCAGACTTTAAATGAGAATCGATTTCTTTGGCAATAAAAATAAATGTGAAAAAAATGTCGGAATTTATTTATATAATGAATTTGTTTGAAATTTATTATTTTATATTAATTTATTATAATATTTATTTACTTATAATAAATGAAATATATGTTCACGATGTATTCATTATTTATTTTATTATTTATGTATTTTAAAAAATTATATAAATTATACTTCGAATAAATATATTTTTATTTTAAATAGGTATTAGGATATATTTTAAATTTGTAACATTTTCTGCAGAAAGTAAAGCTTTAACTATTTTTTTTTAATATTTGTAGTTTTACAACAGACAAAAACAGAAGAAATAAAAGCCTGTTCAATATTTTTAGTGATATTTATTTGCTAGGCAAAGCTGAAGCAGAAGCTGCTTTATTCCTAAGTTATCTATTTAATAATATTTAACTTATTCAGAGGAGACAGAAATATTTTACGAATTCGGATTTACAGCTGCATAGATCCCGTTAAATAAATGAAGCTTCAAGGCAAGCAAAGAACAGAAGAATTAAAAGGTAATGGAAAGAGAAACAGAATTTGTAAGCAAGACTTTTCAATATATTTCTATAGATAAATAAATGTAATATTAAATATGTATAATTTGTGGATAATAATTATAGATATTTAGAAGAATTGCGAATATAAATATCTATTGTGTGTTTATGGGTACCTAAGCAAAGCCATTGCTGGTGCTTGACTTGCGCAGCTGAAGTGAAACACGTCCGATCGCCTCTGGCTTCACTGCCAAACTGTTCTGATTCCATTAATGTGCGACAGTAGTGGAGAGCATGATGTAAGCTGTGAGTGGGGAGTGCGCTAGCATGCCCGCTCATACGAATTCATAATTCACTCAAACACAAATGCAGCTCATGCTGTTATCATTGATAGTTCACTCATATTCCCTAATCAACAGCATTTAGAAGCTGTGGTATTTGAGAGAATCTGAGACAGTTTGGTTTCAATCAGCAGCTTTTTTTGTGAACGAAGTGAAAATAGTTTCAATAATAAATTTACTTGAAATATGCACACCTAAAACTTAATATTAATTTAAATATATAATTATATTTTTTATATTAAAAAATACTTTTAAGAGATTTGTTAAAAGTCGTTATCAAAGTCAAAGCATTTTTCGCTTGATTTAAATAAATTATATAATAGTTAAATTAATTGATTATAAATATAAAAACATATATATAAATTAAAAATAAAATTTTTTCTAATATATAAAAATGTTTCTATTATTTTATCTATATTATAATATATATATATATATATATATATATATATATATATATATATAATTTAATTTTCTTGTGTAAAAAATATTTTAAAAGAATATGTTAAATTCTCAACTATAATAAATAAAACTGCTTGTAAAAAATCGTAAAAGCTTCTTTGAGAGATAAATTCCCGTTTGTTTTCTGTGTGCAGCCTGATTCGGCGAAGACCAAGCCTGTTGAAGATGAAGTGCAGCGTGTGCGGCAGTAAATCGAATGTTTAATCGATTGAATTTAATTAGAAAACAGCAACCATCAAATGTGGCATGCAGCAGCAGTTGCTGGAGCTGCTGCGGCTGCGGCTGCTGTTTCCCGCCTTGCTGTCCGCTCTGTCGGCAATCGCATGCTAGTCAGAGTCTGGGGATTAAAGCTCAATACGATCGCTGCGCATGCGATTCGCGGGCGAGTGGCATCGAGGGGGGAGGAAGCGAATACTGCCCACTGCCACTGGGCCAGTTGGTAGCGATTGGCGTGGCGAGTGTGTGTTGTGTAATGCGGCTGCCGTCTGTGCGCCGCAGCATGTGCCCAGGCCCAGAATGCAGATGTGGCTGTGTAAGCCAGCGAGCGGTGCAGCTTGTTCTGGTATCGAGCCAGTGCGATCGAAAATGGATTTGTATCAATATCGACTCACTAACATGATTCCAATAAATTAATATGCATACAAGCCAGACTCCAGACTCCAGACTCCAGGCAACTCCAACTCCAACTCCAACTCCAACTGCGACTGCAACAGTGACGACGCCTGTCGCCGTCTGGGTGCCCGGTCTCGGGGTCTCGATCTCGATCGACATCGCGTACACACGATGATGCATGTGCAGTGTCTCTGAGTTGTGATCGTGTTAATGTAAATAATTGCCAGCGCCCCAGCTACGTACGCCATAATGCGGATCTCGCAGCCAACGTCCAATCCCCAATCCCCAATCCGAATCCGTATCCCAGTCCCAGTCGCCGACCATTGCAGATGTAATTAAAATCTCGCTCTCTGCGGCTTCTCACTTTCTGTCCTGCTGTCTGGCTTGGTGTTTGTCTGCTTGTTCGCCGGCCCAGGGAGATTCGTCTTGACTGATATGAGCCAAGCGACATACACGCAAACCTCGCTCCAACTCCAACTCCAACTCCAACTCCAGCTACGACTCCAGCTCAGATGTTGACAGTTCACGAGTTTTGTTTGGCATCTTGCGATATTTCTTCTGCTGGCAGACACTGGGCTGACGATACGATTTCGGTTTGGGATTTGGGATTGGGATTGGGATTGAAATTGGGATTTGTTTATAAGAGCCAATAGCACAGGCTTTGCCACTGGCACTGGGCATCTGTTAACGAGTTGTCTAATTGGCATTGTTATTTGTATTAGTCGCATGGAAAGTTGCCTTGGCAACCTCGACTGGTTAGCAGGCAGCTCTTACACCTTTTGTGTGAATATTTAAGAGAAAGTTGAAGTTCGACTTGCCAAATGACCCCTGACCAAAGATCAGCTTATGGGTAAAATTTTTATTTTTTTTTCTAATTTAAGATTAAAATTATTGCTTTAAAATATATTTGAAATTTTTTAAATAATAAAATCTAACTATTTACACTTCATTTATTTATGTTTTATTTTTATTGCTTTATATATTTTTTATTATTAAAAAAACTTTAAATTTAATGAATAAGTTTATAAAATTTATTAAAACGTTTTATTGAGTGGCAAAACAAAAATTGTTTTAATTATAAAACTATAAATATTTTAATTATTAAAATAGTTTTTGGATGAAAATAAAATATTTCGATTATTATTATAATTTTAAATATAAAATAATATTCGACATAATAAATATTTCTGATAAATGAAGTTCTCAGTAAATATCTAAATGAATAGACTTGCTTTCCAAGCTTAAGTATATTTGAGTTGTAATTTAGGTATCTTAATTTAAGTGTTCAAGTATTTGCATGCGCTCCTTAAGTACTCAACTTGAACAAAAACCTTTGCCAATCTGCCATCGACAGTGCGAAATGCTGCGCCTGCGATCGAGCCAGAGAGAGAGAGCGAGAGAGGGAGAGGAAGGGAGGGAACGGTACGAGCTGTTGCCTACTTGGTTACTTAGTATGTCAGGGCTTAGCCGGGGCCCTTGCGGGCAAAGCATTCGACTGTCTGCGCTTATTTATGGCCACAGATGCTAAAGATATAGCGCCAGACGACGACAGATCAAAGGGAGAGAGAGACAGAGAGAGAGAGAGAGAGAGAGAGAGAGAGAGAGTGAGAGCGAGTCTGAGCCAGACGATTGGCAGACGCAGCTTGGCCAGGCTTACTTAGCCTGGTCATATCTGCAGCATCAGCTGACGGCAGTTTCACAGAATCTGAAGCTTCGACTCTTATATCGATGCATTGTTGATTAGTCTGTCCAGACGGCAGCAGATTCGGCTGCAGCTTTTGGCATGCAAAATATTTGGGTTAGTTAAGACGCAACAGTCACGCATTTAGAGGGACACCAAACCCATCGCCCCACTCTCCCTCCCTCTCCCTCCCTCTCTCTCTTCGTCTCTCTTCAAGCTGTCAATCAGGCTGCGAGGCTCCAGTGTGTCAATTGTTGTGCGTGCCGTCGCAGAATATCGCAATGTCATTATTTGTGGGAACCAATACTGAAAATTTGTGTATCACGCTCAGCTCGAGTTCGAGTTGGAGTTGGAGGCGCAGAGCGCGCAAAAATCCAAAATCTAGAGTCAAAAATCAAAAATCATTACTTCAAACAAACGCAGCGCGCCGCGTCAAGCAATCAATCAATCAAGCCAGCAAATCAAACAAGATCGACTCGAGCCGAGCTCGAAACGAGTTCAGTTTCAGCTTCACACAATGGCGCACACACAAATGACAGATCGACAATACGAATCAAGTTCGATCGGTCTACAATTCTCCTCTCTCTCTCTCTCTCTCTCTCTCTCTCTCTGTCTCTAAGTATTTGTGTTGCGCACTTGAGCTGTTGCCTTCATTGGTTTCTTTTCTTCAGATCTTGTGACTCAAGTGCACAAATAGTCGAGCGCAGACAAATAAAGGTTAATGAGCTTTTTCTTAATATTTATTTTTCGGTTACTTTTTTTTCCATTTACAATTATTTTTTATTTTTATTCAATTCGATTATTGATCGCTGTCGTGAAATGTAATGAGCTGTTTATGTAAATACAATTTATATGCTCGATCTATCGGGGATTTTTAGATATAAATATACGATGTTGAAATGACATAGTGGAGTAGAAGAAAAAGAACATTTTCTGTTGTCTACAAATATTAATAGTATATCAATAATTAAATAAATTATTATATATTTATTATTATTAATATTATTATTATTATTATTATTATTATTATTATTATTATTATTATTATTATTATTATTATTATTATTATATAATTATAAACTATTAATTATATAATTTAAAGAAAATTTGCGACCTGATCAATAATATATTTAATTTGATTTTTTTTTAAATTTTTATTGAACATTTTTAAATATTTTCAGATATAGAGATAATCTTCAGAAGCAGGATAAATTTTGTTATTGTTATATATATATATATATATATATATATATTTTGTTTTTTTTTTTTTTAATTTTAAAGATTGATTTTGCTTATATATTTTTATACTCTAAGCTAAATAAACTAAAAATGTTTAGTGCAATTTTCATAAAAAATATAATTTTTGCTCAATAAAACATCTACAGCTAACAAATATATTCAATATTCCAGAATTCACATTCAACTCAACATACTTTAGCTGCAACAGCAAAACGAATCAAAATGAGCAACACAGTGCGGGTCATTTAAATAGAATTCCATTTTAGCTAGAAGTGCGTCAGATAATTCCAATTGCTGATTAGTTTAGATAGAGAAGACAACTTGCTGCTAGCATTCAGAGCTGTTGAAGCTCATCATCGCACTCGACTACGCACTCACAATATTTGCTTTTCACCGAACTCTCTGCCTATTTGAGCCGAGGCCCACGAGTTCGATCTGCGCGCTGCGTCGTGGTTAATGTTTGTGTTCTGCAATTAAATTCGTATTCTCTTACAATTGAGGCGCTCGAGTGGAACTTCCACGAATATCATGGATATGGATACGCTGACAAGCAGATTGAGATGCAGCTGCAATCATGCCGGCCGGACTGCCTAGGTCCGGCTTGTTGTTATAGGCCAGAGCCCAAGTAAATACTTGTGGCTCTCTCAGCGTTGGCTGCTTTATCAATGGGCGCGCGGGGGCAGGCTCTGGGCTTGGGCAGCGGCGTCTGAAGCACATCCATATCAAAATAATCAAAATTTTGATTGAGTGCAGTTTTTGGTGCGTCTTTGGTGTGTTTACACGATGACGACGCGCCGAGCAGAAGAAGATCGATTCATTGGGAGCCAGCCGGAGGGGCCTTTGTGCCCAATCACGTTGTTGATATTGATAATGACATTGATGGCATCGAGTTCGCCTGAGTGACTATGTGACTTGGCTACAAGATCTCGAGTGCGAATGCAGTCGTCGCCGTCGAAGCGATTGTTTGCGCGGATTTTGATTTGGATTTCGAGACGGAGACGGAGACTGTGACTGTGACTGAGTCTGAGGCTGAGACTGAGGCTGGGTGCCTGTCAATCGGTGAAATCCGGCACAGTTCGAGGGAATCGAAATTGGTATTGAAAACGCAGTCAGGTTGATGCTTCAAGTTGAATGATGATATTGACATCATCGAGAGACACTTTAAAAGTGTACAACAGACTAAAGCAATTCATGTAAATGATAATGCTCAACACACTCGATACACTCTCACGCACTGTAATTGTTTTCATATCTTTCGTAGCTCCGTCTGAGCTACACTCGGCCCTCTTCGGGCTGCTCTCAATTGGTTTGATTGATTCGCTGCACTCAAACAGATAAGAGCCGTCGCTCGGCCTGGTGAAAGCAAGTGGGAATTTATTAGTAATACTTTGCACTGCTCGCAATACACTTAATATTTGTAGCCACTGTGGCGCCTGAGCTGGCTGCTCTTGACTCGACTCCGATAATGGTTTTCTGATTGCTGCAGCTGTGGAACAAGAATTTTGCCTAATTTGATTACTTCTAATCAATTTCACATGTTTCACAATTGACAGTTATTCGGGCTGCATAGCTGGATAAGTTAAGCAGCTCAGGCTTGGCTCTCTTTACTGTATTTGACAGAGTGCATAGAGGAAGGTATATATTCAATAAACATATTAATTGATCAGTCAAGTTTGAGCCTGAGTCTGAGTCGAACTCAGACAGGAAATGTTAAGGCAGCTGTCGGATGCCACTCGTTTCCGCTTTTTGTGCTCGAATCGAACTTGGTGAGAAATTAATAAAAACGAAGCTGCTTACCTATTCAGACTCTAACCTACATAAGACTCGAACCTGAAACTTCATTTAGTTCAAGCTGAAGCTGAAGGCATGAAGAGTTTGGAATTTTATTAATAGGAGAAATAAAATGAAATAAAAAAACTTCTTATAATTTTAAAGGTTCAGTTCAATATATTCTGTTTCATTTCACTATTTTATTTATTTATTTTCACCTTAAATATATTTATTATTTAAGTTCCATTCCACCCATTGCCAAAAACCACCCTAGCGCATCTTTCGACCTTCACATATCAGCTGCATTCGCCATGGTCACACGGAGTAGTTTAATGTGCGCAATTCCCTAAGCAAACACAGATGGAAATGGTTCATAATGTTCTTTAAAGATTTGCACAATTGATGACCAAGAATCATAGACAGACTGAGAGAGAGAGAGAGAGAGAGAGAGAGAGAGGAGAGAGGGAGAGTGTGGGCAACAATTGGAGCAATTAAGAGCGGCCCACAACAAAACAATTTGACGCTGACAACGACAATTGTCAATGCACAATTCGGCGTGTAATTCATCAAAATTCAGTTCAAGGCAGAGAGAGAGAGGAAAAGAGAGAAAGAGAGTGAGAGGAGGGGAAGGTGTACAGTCGAGAAGCGAAACATTTCATTGTTTTTGGCGCATGGCCCATAGAGTTGGACCGAGCGAATGTTGATTTTGATGTTGATGTCAAATGCAACGTGACTTGGAACTCTTTGCGGTTCCTTTGATTGGCAATTTTTCAAAATCGTCAACAGCAATCGAGCGAGAGAGAGAGAGAGAGAGAGAGAGAGCGGTAGAGAGAGAGCGTGTGCTGCTTGGGTCAGACGGAGTTGGAACGTCACGTCGTTGGTTATTTATAATTCGATGCGATTGATTGATGGAATCGCCGCAAAGTCGGTGACACTTGGCAGTGCGCAAAAATAAATAGCCGCTCGCAGCATTGACAGCTGATTGCGAAAGTCCATTAGGGCCAGGCACGGGCCGTAAATGGGGCAGTGCGGCAGCGGCAGCGGCAGTGGCAGCGGCATCGAGGTGCCACTGTAGCTGCCGCTGACGCATGTAACGTCTGTCCGCTGTCCCCTTTGTCCAAAGCAACGGTCCAGGATCTGCCAGAGAACTGCATCTGCATGTAGCTCGGACTTCCAGCTCCTGCTCCGACTCCGGCAGGCCCATCAAAAGTGCAGTCAATCAAGTGAACAAAATTTGATAATTTTGCCCAAAAAGAAAAAAGGAGTAGGAAAATATGTATTACGTGTGTTCTCGGACAGGCTGTCAGGGGGTGGCATCTCTCAAGCCAGACCCACAATATATATCTCTCTGCATAAGCCAAATGCAAACTGATGTCTGGAGCAGACAGCAGGCTGTGCAAAGAGTTCACAATGGACATGGGCCTAGATGTTGGCCAAACGGTTTTGTGCTTCCTGAATATTGTAAAATAAATAACTGAGCAGCAAGGGCAGGGGGCGACGACAGCTTTTACCTCAGAAACTTGATTAAATTCAATTTGAATTTTATATAGATTTTTTTGGATATTTGCAAAATTTTATTTAATTTTTATTTTTACAGAAAAATATCTGGTCAAGGGCTTAGTTTTGGCTAAATTACAGTTTTATTTATACATATATATTCTTTAAAAATTATTTACAGCTTTTGAAGAGACAGACGTGAATATTATACGAAAAATTATAAAAAGACAAAAATGAAAATAATATAAAAATAATAGAAAATAAAATTTATTTTAAAAGAATTAAAAAAAATGGAGGGAGAGAGATAGATAGGAGAGATAGGGGAGTAAATGCAGAGTAAATGCAGAGTAAAATCAAGAAAGAAGGCCACAGTTAGAGATAGATTCAAAGACAGAGAGAAAGAGAGAGGTATATATAATTAGAATGAAAAGTTCTTTGGAAGAATAAGAGAAGAGTGAGAGAGAGAAGAAAGTGTCTGAGAAAGCGAATAAATTTAATATCATAGATATATAAAAAAAAAACTGTACATATAATTAGAATAATTACTACAGGCGTGCCGGCCAAAAAATATGTTAAGGTTTAAGAGACAAATGCGCTATAGAGTCTTTGACAAAAAGCAGCAAAAAAATTCACTTAAAAAAAAAAAAAATAGATATATAATATAGAATATATTTATATATATTTGATAATAGAATATAAGTTGAGGCTCCTCTTCTCCTCTCCTCTGCAACAGCTCAACTGATTGTTCGGTGTACTTAAGAATTGCTCACAAATCGTAATTATTTCGGACAGTTTACCTGCGATAAATTTACCAGAGCAGCGAAAGTTTTCCTATTATTCCCTATAAATGCTGCACTTGAAGTCAGGAAATGCAACGCTCATGCATTGATTTATCTTTGCACTTTTAATTTGCTGTATATTTCTGAAGAAATCAAGGAGTGAGTGAGTGAGTGGGAAACCAGCTTTTGATTACAGGTTTACGTGTTGCGAATGGGCATGAAAGTATTATTTATTTTGTTTATTTTTAGCACTCGTATCAGAGGAACTGTCAATATTGTGACATGACATGATTTGTTTGATGCAACTGCTCTCCAGGCACAGCCCAGCCCCAGCTCCAGCCCCAGTCCCAATGGGGCAGCCTCACTTGGCGCATCGCATGATGATCGGCAATAAATTGATGGTCGTCCCTGACACCAGCAGAAACGGAGGATGGGCGAGTGGAAGTGGGCCCTGAAAGCTCACTGAGTCAGCTAAAAGCAGTTGCTGACTGATTTGAGCTGCAAGTCGCTGTAACTGGCAACTGGCAACTGGCAACTGGCAACTGGCACCTGGCGGATGCAGTCACCAGCAATTTGTATGTTTATGAAGGAAATATATATAGATGTATGTGAACTCATTTAATTATTGTGCGATGATTGATTTATGGCTATTATTTAGCTGGAAAATAGCCAAACTTTTTCAGCTAGCTGCGGTCACTGCCTGTAATTGCAGCTGAAGACATTTACTGTCCTGCTGAACACGCGCTTCTGACATTTACGACCCTCCACACTGGTGCCATGAGCTGCAGCTGGAGTAGGAGGGCGAGGAGGAGGTCGCTTGTCTCTGTGACATGAACACACTCGGACAATGGCAGTTAATGGTCATGCCGGCGAGCTGTAGCCACCGAAAAATAAACCAACTCACCAGCGCTACATAAATTTCAAAACTAGCCTCGGCACAGTCGCTGCCCTTTATGTGGCACACACATTTCACGCAGTGACGACATGAATCCGCCAACATAAACACTCGTCCAGGACGCACTAATACACACACACACACACGCACACGCGCGCACAGAGAGCACACTCATAGAGATACAAAATATTAGAGCTGCTGAAAAAACATGGCCAAATGGACAACAGCAGGCGAGGTACAGTGGGCAAAAATGGGAAAATATATTTAGCTAACATTCTGATTTGAAATTTAATTTAAATGAAACTTTAAAGTATTAAAAATTATATTTAAGTGCTTAAATGTGAATATAATATAAGAAATAAAATACAATAATAATATAGAATATTTTCATGGAAGACATAAATACTACAATTGGACATGAAAGTAGTTCTCAGTAAGAAAAAAAATGTATTAAAAGTTTGAAATATGAAATTGATGTGAAATCATTTAAGTAATATTTTATTTAATATTTTATTTAATAAATTTAGACTAATAATAACAATTAGTATTTTAATACATTTATATATATATATATATATATATATATATATATATATATATATATATATATATATATATATATATGTGCTAGAGATATAACATATATATAACATATATATGAAATAGTTTTTAAATGAAAAAAAAAAACAAAAAGGCCCAAACCAGAAACATCAAGTGTTTAAAAAACCCCAGCCAAACGTCCTCCTTTCCCTTTTCAGTTCGTAAAATGCCTCTTTGCTCCACTGTGCGCAGGCGGCTCCTTCTAGTGCTTTGTAGCAGCAGCAGCAAAAAAAAGCGAGAGTCTGACGAAAACTGTTTAGTGGGTGCGTGGACAAATGCAGCAGCAACAACTACAACAACAACATCAGCAACAACAACAACAACGATGAGAGAGGCACCTACCATTTGACCATTCTAACATCCTCGTCATGCTGGAGCCCGCCATGATATGGCATTCAGTAGCACTCACATGTCAGAAGTGGGCCGAACTGCGGCCGCTCTAGCTGTGGCGCAGTGGATAGAGCAGGAAGCGGACAATAACGCAGGACACAGGACACAACGGACACGGGGACAGCTGGGACCCAGGGCCATGGTCCGGCGTGCAGCCGTGGCCAAATTGGTTGATAGCTTGAAAAACTGTTTTTGCACAGCTCCGTCAAATTGCATTTTGTGTGACAGACCGCAAAATGCATCATCACCAACATGAGCGATGAGCGCTGTTGTTGTTTCTGTTGTTGGTGTTGCTTCTGTTGCTGTTGCGTTGATGTTTATATTTGCCAGCAGGCTACAGCCCCATCTCCGCTGGCCAGCGTCAGCGTCGTGCAGCACCCAAACATTGTCCAGTAATTTACGAGCTTTTCTCTTTTGTTGTTTTTGTTGCTTTAGCTTCTTTTTTTTTTTTTTTGGGCAACGCATGTGTTGGTTGCATCGTGTCGCAATATTACAGCAGATCCATGGGTTAGGCATCCATCGTTGGGAAAGTGTTTTGAGGTTAAAAGTTTTCAGACCGCCCGCCTACATGAGTGCACAGTGCTTCAGTGGCTCAGTGGCTCAATGGCCATTTGAACTGAAGATTCATTGAATCCCGTTGCAGTTTATAAAATTCATGAAGGAACAAACTTGAACAAGATAATGCTAATATTAAGCTTGTGTTGGCCAAATTAAAAAATGTCTAGGAAAATGTTTTTTTTTTCAGAAATTCTGAGGAATAAACCAAAAAATTAATTACTCTGTACAAAGCAGCCAAACATATTTTTATCTCTTCTACAACCATTGAGTATAACCATTTTTATTTGTTACTCAGAAATATTTTATATTTTTCAATAATAATCGGGTTTATTAAAATATGAGCTTCTTAATATAAATATATATAAATTATATCTTTATAATTAAAACCAATATAAATAATTATTTTTTATGCAAAAATATATATTTTTAATATTTCTTTATTATATTTAAATTTTCAAGTAAATTGGTTTTCTAGTTTTAAATTATAAAATTCAATTCATGTGAAATTTTAAACTACAATTATTCTTCAAATAAATTATATATTATGAAAACCTTTCATTTTATATTTAAATTAAATTATACATTAAATTCCCTTTGTCTTTTGCGCCACTGTGCGCCGGCAACAACTTCATTCAGTTCGCATTAATGCAGCGTGAAT
This sequence comes from Drosophila paranaensis, assembly GCA_035047545.1. Lineage (NCBI taxonomy): Eukaryota > Metazoa > Arthropoda > Insecta > Diptera > Drosophilidae > Drosophila > Drosophila paranaensis. Next base: position 626,292 of record JAWNPL010000149.1, on the reverse strand, counting down.
TAAGTGTCAAGGACATTTTTCGGTTGCAGCCAGTTGCTGTTGTTGACGACGCAGCATGCTTCAGTCAGGCCATATCCAGGACTCGCCCGGACCCAGGCTCCCTTTCAGGCGTTGTCCTTGCGTGTGCAAAGTGAGGTTACGCCTGTGCGTGTGTGTGTGTGTGTGCGTGTGGCCGAAATTGCGTTGCAACATTCAAGTAAGTGACGTAAATGCATCACAAACACAGCACAGACAGAGAGGCGGACAGAGGGACAGACGGAGAGACAGACGGAAAGAGGAGTAAATCATGCTGACCAGGCCGGGGGAATGGAGCACAGGCATCAGGCGGCAGTTATGGCTGTCAAGATGAATGCCATATCATCGCACCGAAAATGGTGTCAAAATGTCAGCTGCGCTAGCGGGCGCTGCCCCAGGCCCGAACAGCATCAGCGCCAGCTCCAGCGCCAGCTCCAGCCTCACCATCAGAGTGTTGTTATCCATTTGAATTATGAGTTGTGCAGCGCCATCAGCAACAGGACCAACAACGCATGCCTGTCGTCGGTACCCGCCTCCTTGTCGGTCGGTCACTCCGTGTAATCCGTCACTGGGCAAATGTGACCGAGGCCGAGGAGCGAGGAGGAGGGCTTGCAGGGAAAAACTCTTTTGGCATTCGAGTAATTTATACGTGAATGACCGCAGTTAAATTAAATGCTAAACGAAGACATTAACAATGCAGGACATGCAGGACACAGCACATGCACGCATACGCATGCCACACTGACTGCCTTCAGTCAATGCAGTGCGTCATCAGCTGTTGAGATTGAGGTTAATTTCATTTGGAGACGGCAATTGATGGCCAGAGTGCTGAGAGCTGTAAGAGATAAAATGAGGAGAGAGTGAGATAGAGGGAAAGAGTGAGAGAGATTATCTGACCTACGGATACTTGGCATCTTCTTGTTTGAGAAGGGAAATCAACTCTTAATACTTCAACTCGATTCTCATTCAAGTTGATCAAAGTAACTCTAATATTAAGAATGTTGCTATATCTTCCTATGTTCTCATAGCAAAACTCTTAACTTATGCATATTGTAAGCACTTAGCAATGTCTGCCTCTGGCATCTGTTGGCAGATTTTATATAGTCGTCGATGATTCATGCTGTTGACTTTCTTAATGCTCCCCTTGCTCCTCTGTCTCCTCTGTCTCCTCTGTCTCCCCCTGGCTGCATTTTGTCGCTCGTTGGGGCAGTGCACAAATGCGAGGCTGAAACTCGATACAACATCGAAACCCACATCCACATGCCACAGTTTACGGCTCGTTCATCAAGTGTGACAACGGCTCAAGTAATTCCCTTGGACATTTCACGCCAAACTGCACGCAGACGACACCCAATCAAAGTGGAATCGAGTCCACGAAACCAAAGAAAAGGTGCAACGAAATAGTACGAGAGCGAAAAGGGAAACCGAGAAACTGAAACGGGCCAAAAGTGAAGCGCGGAAGCTGCCACAGCATATGTATATGTATGTGTGTGTGTATGCGTGTGTGTGTGTGTGTGTGTGTGTGGGAGCAGACAGTCGTGCCCCCTTCTACGCCTTCAATTTGCTGACATTTATTAATTTCCGATTAGCGACATGGAATTTATGCGCTACTGAAATTTTGCTTAATTTTGGTTTTTGTTTTTTTTGTTTTTGTTTTTTCTGCTTTTTCGGTAGTCGTCGACCCTTTGGCCCGATCAGTGCGGGGGCTCGAATTACCTGGCGGCTGAGACGACGGCTTCTAATGCCGCCTGACACTTGCTGCCAAGTGTAAACGACGCCACTTTACGGCACATTTGGCGCCCAAGAGAAACAGAGAAAATCGAAAAGCGAACGAGCCTAAACGATCTTTGGCTATGCCTGATTTCGCCATATGATTTATGGGCCATGTAGCCATAAATCACCAAAGTCTGATCTAAATGTGCGTTAAATGGTGCAAGCGGAACGTTATCTCTCTCTCTGTCTCACTCTCTCTCTCTCTCTCTGTCTGTCTCGCTGATCGCTTAATCGACGCTGCAATCGAGCTGCGATACAATTAACCCCAGGGGGGCCTTCATAAACGTGATATCGTTGGTGGTAATCAACCAGGTAACAACTTTTCAGCCCACGCGATGTTGTTGTTGTTGTTGTCGCTGCTGCAGTTGTTAAGGCAACTTGTTGCTGCCATTGCCATTGTTGGTTAATTGGAATGTCAAAAGTGACTAAAATCACGACTTTGATATTACTTCGGGATCATGTGAACAGTAGCGAAAAGCTATTTTGCAAACTATTTGCTAATTTAATGATGCAAAGTAGCAGCTGGTGGGAAATTAGATAGATATGTATGCAGTTGATAAAGTAACTTATACTTAAATAACTACTAATACTAGACTACTATTATTATACATACAGAAGGAAAACAGTAAATTTGCATTAAGCTTAAGCATATACTGAGATGCTCCCTAATTGAAGTGAAGATCATGAGAGCAGTGATGATGACGGCTAACATATAATATTAGCCAGGCAAAGAATCAGTATTCAAGTTTAGTAACATATTTAATATTTTATATACATATATTTAAAAAATAATATATAGATAAAGATTTGCATGTATTAACTATATAAAAAACTAGATTTGCAATTAACAAATCTTCCATTTTGTAGCCCTATGAATGGAATCACAGCAGTCCTCAGATAAATTCTATATATATATAATACTCGAGAGACTCTTTGCCTCTTTACCATTCAGTGGCTCTCCAGCTGTAATGAGCCAACCTATTTAAAGTAATTTAAATAATTCTTACTACTATATCACACTCTTCTATCAGTTTCATTCAAAATATAATATAATTGCTGCACATTCAGCAAACTCTAAGCGCGAAGAGGTAATAAAGTCGCGTGGAGCAACAAATTGCAACATTATAAAATTACAGAGTTTAACGTGTGATAAGCTTTGACAAAGATAAACACGTTCAATCATGCCACCTGATTGACGAGCAAACACACAGACAGAGGGAGAGAAGGAGAGGGAGAGAGGCAGCCAGACAGAGAGACAGAAAGCTAAGCTGAACCTTAACCAAAAACGGGCCACAGATCAATTGAGGCAGCCTGCAACAATGTGAAATGGATTTGATGGAGGACAGACAACGACAGCAGAGCGAGCTGATGGAGTCAAGGGGGCTGGGGTGTGGGAAGGGGGGGGGGGGGGGGGGGGTTCGCTCTGATGACGATAAGTGCGTTTTGTGGCGGGACTACGAGGCGTATGCGTTTCATGGCCCTTTTGATTGATTGATGACGCATCGCATCGGGCGTCGTAATTCATGTTGAGAGACGAACAATTTGCTCTCCTGTCCTGTTGGCCCCGAAAGGTGAGACAATAAAACGGCAAACGGTTTTTCATCTCTTCAAGCCAGGGCTGTAGCCGTAGCCGTAGCTGTTGCTCTTGCTGTGAAGCCGTGAGAAACTCGCTTAGCTATGCCTACGCCTACGTGTTGCCCAGACAGAAACACACACACACACACACACACACACACACACACACACACTCCCACACACCCACTTATACAATTCGTGGCAGACAGAGTCAAGTGGGACTAGGGCAAGGCCGCCGCAGCAAAATCGAGGAATTAAATTCGCATGGCACGCCGTATGGCAAGGCAAGAGCCAAAGGCAATGGCAAAGCCAAAGGCCACGCAAACGTGCCGCAGCCAATGGGTGCGGGCGTCGGGCGGCAGTCGGCGGGCGGCTGCCAGAAAGACAAAAGCAAAAAGTTCAGGAAAAATTGTTTTTCTAGCAGCTCGGTTTCAGTTTCCTTTTGGCGAGCGGGCGCATAAAATGGCACAAAAACCCCAAATAGCTAGCGATTTTTTTCACGTTTTAATGTTGCCTGACTTCCCAATCCCATTCCGATTGCCAGCTCCTGTTCCTGCTACTACTGCTGCTGCTGCTCCTGCTCCTGCTCCCTATTACCCAAACTCATCCTGCACAATGTCGACATTCTCGACATTCACACACACACAAACACACATACATACATATATACACACACTCTTGACGGTTTTCGTGTGCGTGTGGGGTCTGGGGGGCTTGCCAAGCGTCTGCCTGCCGTCTGCTGGCTTCGCCCGAGTTCAAGTGCGCCTCGCCTGCCGCCACGCCTCAGCTCGCGACCCTGCCCCCACTGCCCCCACTGGCTCCACTGCCGGTTGGTTCCATTCATCGAACCGATGGCAACTTGTTGATTTTGTGTGAAATTCACATGCAAAAACCAAACCAATTTCGCCCTTCATTTGCGGGCGCCACAGTTGCCGGTCGGCAGGCATTTCCTTTTTTTCCTCCTCCATTTCATTTCGTATTTTTTTCTCGCTCGTCTCTCGCTTTGCGCCGAGTTTGTTTTGTGTCCTTTTTTCCGCTTTTCCCTTTTCGCACCGAACTAGGCTGCCGCCGTGCAAAAGAGAAATCAATAATCGATTTCGCCGTAATGGCGCTGCCTTTAAAGTATGCTTTATGTGCGTATTAAACAGTTGCCGCAGGCGCGACTTTTTATGGCAATAAAAGGACGAATTAACATATTAAGAAGTTCTTGCAATGTTGGCCTAATATTTTCTCAAATATTATTTCCAGCTAAGAATATTATCTAAATTTATATAAATAGTAAATTTAATTTATAACAATATAAATATATATAAATTTATATAAATAGTAAATTTAATTTATAACAATATAAATATATATAAATTTAAAATAATTAAATTATAAATATAAATTAAAATATATTAAAATTTAATATTACATTTTTTTTAGTAAAAAGATTCATAAGAAAGATAATAATAAAATATATTAAAATTGACAAATAAATTTCATTTAGTAAAAATAAAAATATGACACTGATTCCCTTTCCGCTCTAAGCTTATATATTTTATTATTAATTGATTCAGAATTAAATAAACAAATAAATAAATAAAATTGAAAATTTTAATTATTATATTTATTTTACCTTAATTTTATATTATATTTATTATACAATTTTATTATTTATTTTGCTTTTATTTTATTATTATATTTTATTTTTATTTTATTATTATATTTTATTTTTATTATCATTATTTTAGATTCCTTATTTTATTTTATTTTATTATAATCATTTATTTATATTTATTTTATTTTTTATCTAATTGCTAATTTGTACTTATTCAAATATTTTTGAAAGATATACATATATATTTTCAGTATTCATATGAGCTTTATCAAATAATTCATATATGTATCTATATACATTGAGTATTTCAAATATAGTAGAACTGTTATTGATGAGGCTTATAAATCATTATTCAATAGAAAATAGTGAAGATGTTCCTCGCTGCATTCCGCATATCCAAGTCCTTATCCATATTTAGTCAAGTTATTTATAGAGATCAACATGTGCGAGAGCATTTGCATTTGCATTTGGAACGACAAATCATATTATCTGCGGCGTGACACATTCGTCATGACGCGAACTCGGGCCGGACATAGGAGACGTGCTAGGTTCGAGTCTGATGCCATCCTCCTACTCCCTCTCTCCCTCTGTCTCTCTCATCTGCTGGCTGCTGTGGTCATCGGCGCAATGTGCGCGTATTGGCCTCGATGTCGGCCACAGTCACAACCATCCGTCATGTCTGGTGACGTTGAAGACATGCCCGGTACTCGTCGTCGTCGTCGTCGTTGCTCGAGTGCGCTGGCTGGCATCGGATTTGAACAGTTTGATGGATCAACTTGCGCACGTCCTCGTCATAACTCACAACACTTTTAGCTCTGCAACGCTTTGGCTCGACTATGGCTCGTCCGTCTAGTCCGTCCCTGAGCACGACGCCGATTTGACGTTTGACGTGAGCGCACGTTTGATGGAAGATCTGTCAGGGCAGGCATTGAGCTTGTTCCAATTCGCTTGGAGCTTTGCGCTGTCTGTTTCAATGTTGGCCAATTTGGGCACTGAATGATTGGCGGCGGCTTTTGTTCTCCCAGCACCAGGCGAAAATTCTCCGCTCTTTATTATCGCCATGCCCTGATTTATTGCCAATTAATATGATTGAAGTGTCATAATTCATAAGCGGCTTTCGCTGCCCCCGCAGCTCCCCAGCTGCCCCCAGTCGCCCCCAGTCAATTGTGAATAAGCAACCAAATAGCCGTTTCCCAGCAATGAGTGTGCACTTGGGAACATTTTGGGCCATAACGCTTCAAGAGATATGCCAAAACGAGCAGACTTTAATCAAGCAATTGAGCTTGATTCTAATAAGCTGAAGCTGAAGCGTGTTTATATATAGAATTCTATGAACTTTTTAAGAACGTATTTAATGCCTCGATTCGATTTAATATGCCAAATATATTTACTATGGGCAGAAGGTTCTTGGCTCTCTTCAGTCACTCGATCTTTGTGATGGGAGTTTACTTTAAGGTGGACGCTGCCAAGATCTGGTCAACTTTTTACTTACTTGCAGTTTATACAACTCTTTCTTTGCCTTCCATGGAAATCATGCTCATTAATCTACATCTATTTACCTTGGCTGCTCAGCTGAGTTCAGGGCAAAAGCAACAGCTAAACTCTAAGCGAAGCATGCGTAAAGAGCCAAGGGCAGGCCCAGAGTCAAGGCGAAGAGGGCGTGGCGTGAAAGCCTTCAGTTTGACGCTTTCTTTAATTTTGACAAGACGTAAAGTCTATTAAGAAAGTCAATCAATGTCTCTCAGGCGAGCTGGCTTCGACTTTGGCTGCGGGGTCCTTCAACTTCAACTTCAGTGTGCTCGCGCGCTGGATGAGCGCCAAAGTTCTGAAGTGACAGGCAGACAGACAGACAGGCAGGCAGGCAGACAGGAAGACAGACAGTTAGTCACCGAGTGGGAGTGACGTGTGGATGCGTCGATGCGGGAGGCCCCGGTCTTCGCTTGAGTGTCGGGCACTTGACTGACAGCTGGACGCGGTGGACCTGAAGGTGGACGTGGACGAGAGCGTGGCCACGGATGATGATTGTTGTGCGAGTCCTGGGAGGCGAGCTGCTTGATTGAAAGTACGTATTCAATGTGTGCACACAGCGAAATTATGAACAGAACAAAAAAATTGAGTGCGCAGCTGAAAAGTTGACAAAACGGCGATGGCACTGACGATGGCGAAGCTGACAAGGACCAAGGGAAGTGTTGTTCAAACGGACGAACAGGTAAAACTTTATCCGGCGACATTAATTTGTAAAAGTGTTTTTCATCAAACAGGAATTAATTAAGATGCGCCCCCAAAGTTTGCAGCGAGCCAGAGCACAAATGAAAAAAGTCGAAGAAATTCGAGCAGTGCGAACGAAAAATTCTTTGGAAAAGTTGAGTGGCTATCGAACGGCCCACACCCCAGAAGCAGAGAGAGAGAGAGAGAGAGAGAGAGAGAGAGAGAGAGCGCTGGGAACTGGGAGCAGGCGAGTGGGAGTGGCGTCAATAATAATTGAAAATCATCACTCGAGATTTGCTAATTATGTGGAATTATCATCTCAATTATTTATTTTTCGATTTTCATGCGTTTTTCCTTTGCTCACTTTCCTCTAATTACTTTTTTCTCGCTCTCTTCTAGAGTCGCTGCCCCTCCCTCGCTGCTGTATCTGTGCTGCTCAGGTGCGATTATAATCAAAGCTTCGAGGATTTGCCGTCAAAGTCTCGAACTTCTCAATTAAACGAATGCATAAATCATTGGCCGGCACGTCTGCAGATAATTCCCAAAAGTCCCAAACGAGGCGCATTAGAGTGCGAAAATACACACAAACACACAGAGACAGAGAGGCAGAGGGCATCAAAGACGCTCAGCAAAGGACACTCATAAATCTGTAGAAATGTTGCTAATTAAAAAAATACGCATATTCCATCATCATTGAGCCAACATTTTTCTACGGCCTCCAGTTCTGGGTGTGTGCGTTGTTTCTGATAAAACTCTGCTCAGATTTATGCCCTCATAATCCATAAATATGCTTTTACCACACACACATATATGTGTGTGTATATACATCTTAATAAATTTGCTCGGCTGCTTGGGTGTGTCATTCCATGACGCATTAATTAATAGCCACATCAACAACTAGCGCCAACAACAACAATAATACATAATAAGGTTTCACCTAAACACACCCACACACACTGGCACACTCGCACACACCAACACACTCACGGATTGTAACGTTTCATGACTCTGACGAGTCCTTTGGGCATTTGAAGCTTTGGCTTACGTCTCGCGGTCTGTCAATTGCTTTGCTGGCTTCATATTGATTGCTTGGTTAGAGATGCTTTCTCTCTCTCGTTTAGTGGAACACATTTTGGAAGATGTTCTCTTAATCGAGAATATTTATAGGGAATATCAACATATATGTGCATATATTAGACAAAGAATCTTACTACAATATAAATAATAGGCAATTTAGTTTTATTTAATATAAAAAATTTAATTTTAAACCATAAAATTAGTTAAAAACCCCCCCCCCACCACAACCATTGCCTCTGCCACAACCCCCGCCATATACCATTCCACATCCCAACCCCCCACCCCCGCCCCCTCACATCCCATCAAAATAATTCACCTAAAAACCCCTCCCTCCCCGCTCCCATCGCTGCCTAGTTAAACTCCCCTCGCGAGTCCCCCCCTCTCCTTACCCTCGCTTGCCCTCCCCCCCCCCCCCCTCGCCCATTTCCCTCCCCTCGCCATACCACACAGCCACCGATGCAAGTGCCGCGACACCAGCGAGGAAACTGAGAACAGCTCATAGACGGCGGCGTGTGGCAGCGGCCACCCCGGACCCCCGGTGGCTTCTTTTGCCATTTTTTCTCCTTTTTTCTTTTTTTTATTATTTATAACATTTTCTCTATCTTATACATATATTTATAAATCTTCTTACCAAACAAAAAAACACGCCATCGCAAAGTCATGCGGTGTGGTGTCCGCCCCTAGCCAGCTGCCGGTGCGTCTTTGTCGCCCCCCCCCCCCCCCCCCGGACGTACATCGTCCCCCCTGGGCCGGCGCGGGGAGTGTGTGTATGACAATAGAAAGGTGTGGATGGATACGAACGTATCGCGCGAATATTCGGGGATTTTCTGGTGTCTTCCCCCCTCTTTGGCTGTCCCGCCGTTCGTGCGGAGGGGTTGGGGGGGGCCCCCGAGGCCGCCCCCCCCCCCTTCCCAGCTTTCGCACTTTAGCGCTCGGAGCTATAAGGCTATATGTGGTGCCACGCCCCTGCACGCCCCCCCATGACCGCCTATGCCTCCCCCTCGTGTGGTGTTATCGCCGGTGTATCCCCCGAGTCTCTCCCCCTCTCACCACCCCTGCCCCCATTCTAACCCAAATATTAAAAGCACTATATATATACATCCGATTTCCCACCCCCCTTGCCCGCCCCCCCGTAGCATTAGCTTACATATTTTTTGAGCGCCTAATCGGACCCGCCCGTCCCCTCCCGGGCCTATTTGGGCCATCCCTGCTGAAGATGCAGGTTCACCCGATTTCGCCCCCCCCCCCAGGCCCCCAATAGCCCCCCCAGGTGTTTTCGATTTTGGTGGTCTTCGGGGGTTGTCCCGAGAGTCCCCCTACACTCCCCCCTCTCACGCCATTCTTCCCAGAGACACAGAAAGACACATGCCCATTTTCCCCCCCCCCCCGCCCCCGCTGGGGGAACCTGGAACTTTTTCCCCCATCAGACGCCACACAATAGTTTAAATCATAAATCCCGTCCCTCTCTACAGTGGCGAGGTAGTGTGTTTTCATACCCAGACACGCAGACACGCAGACACGCAGACACGCAGACACACGGACACAGCACGACAGACATTGCACAAAACCAATATACTATATCACTACGTGAAATAGTATAATTAATAAATACTATAAATGTATAATACATTAATTTAACAAAAATATTCAATATTATTTAAATGATTTTAAAAAATATTAAATATTTCTTATGTATTTTTATTATTTTTTTATATTCTTGAAATAAATATATTTTAATTATTCTACCATTGATTGAGAGTTTGAGCTTGCTTTAACTCAAATATAGAACAAGATTTAAAAGTTGGTAGGATCCTACTAGTAATAGATATGTCATAGCATACTTCTAGGCGCTACCACACTATTTTGAGAGATTTCTAGTTTGGAATATTAATATTAAGTTATTTCTTTGCAGTAATTATATTTTTTTTTACAAAATTTAATTATTTTTAAACTTTAAAGAGAATCTAAAAGATTCTACAATTTTTGTTGGAACTCGATAGAAACAGAAAGTTAGAAAAATATAAAATATTTAGCAGAAATCGATCAAATAGAAGACAGTCGCACAGAAAGACTAATCAAGAATATTCCCCATTTGATGTAATATTTTCAAGAATTTATAGACTTTATGGAGGCAGCTTTAGTTTGAGTGCTGTAAATATGCCATAGAAAAATTTGCGTACTCTTAAACTAAATATAAAAGAAATCTTTATTTTTAGTGCTACGTATTAGCTTGCCCATATATTTAAATATTACTTTTCCGCTTTTTGATTAAAAGTCATAGTCACAATGCTCAGCTCCTACCATGTTCTGCGCTTGGCATATGGTCATTCGGCATATTAAATGAATTGGACTTGGACAGGGAGGAAGGTCTTACAGCTGAGGCACGCAAATGGGGCGAGATAAATAACAGATAACCAAATGATAAATAATAATTTCGGCAAATACATCAGAGGGCTGGACTGCTAATTGGAATTGATTAGGCTGGCGAACGCCCACATCTCTCTGAGCGCTTGCCCAACTGCACGTTCCACAAATTTATCTGCATCTAGAGTCACATATGCGACGAGTCGCCGCCCACTGCCCGCTCCAAGTGGAGTAGTTGGCAAAAGTTTTTGTCGGCAAATAGTTGGGTGTTTTTCGGAAGTAACAAATGTGCTTAATATTTGTGATCGATGGAAAGTGCTTTGTTTTATTTTCGGCGATGGCAAGCATACATCTGAGCGTGGCCCCAGCCAGACTCCTTGGCTAATGAGCAATATTGCATGGAGAGGCGTTGCACTAATCACTTCATTAGCTGCGACCCAGCCCCAGGCTTAGCCCGAGCCTCAGCCCAGCTCAGCTCCGTTCAGTCGGGACCAGACATATTTATTTAACCTGCAAATCACAAATTCATCCATCATCCTTTACGTCGGCCGTCCTTCGCCCGCCGGCAGTCGCCCGCCGGTCGTCGCTGTGCGAGTGACAAGGTTCGGGCTTCAGCTGCTTCCTTCATTTGTTGGCGACGACGTCGCTCTTTGACTGACATTTGACTTCGACGCTGACGAGCTTGGCGACGATGAAAGCGACAAGTTCATTGTCCTTGCACTGCCAAGAAGACGTCGAAACACGCCCTCTGGCTCGAAAGGACCTCCGCGCCATGTCCAGAGCCCAGACCTCGTCTCAGTCCCTGAGCGAAGGACGCACTTTGTTCGCAATTTGTTTTGTTTGCTTCGCGCTCTGCGCTCTACGCTCTCGTCGTCTTGGTCTGCCAGAGGGTGGCTCCCTGTCTGCCCGGTTAGCAACACTAAATCTCTATAGGTGTGCGTGTGTGCGAGTGTGTGTGTTCCTTTGGCTGCGAATGTGTGTCGTGCTGAAATATGCTTTCAATTTGGGTTAAAACTTAAAGCTCTCCATCTGTCTCCTTTGTCACCTTCTCTCTCTCTCTCTCTCCCTCTCCCTCTTTTGTTCATTAAATAAATCCGCAGATGATCTTGGTAAATGAGTTTTATCTTGTGATTTAATTTGATTTTATGGCACGAAGAAAGCTAAATAATGATATTTGATTTGAGACGAGTCATAAATCGAGTATAAGAATTAATGCTTGTTATATATATCAAGGAAGTATATACTCAGCATTTAGAAATCCTTCATATTTATGTGAATAGTTTTTAAAGTAAGCTTGAATGGCCTGAATATAGACTTCCTTGATATATAGTAGACAAGCAATACTCAATTTATGTTTTATGTTGCTATTCGAAAAGGATTATGAGTCTGCCCATTGAAAGCCCAAATTTGATTGTTCAACAAATATCTCGAACGTGGCTTTAATATGCTTTGCTTTGCTGGTTAAACCCTTAAGACACGCACAACTGTGTGGCAGGGCAAACGTGTAATGAATCAATTGCTTGTTTACGCACCAGAACCAAAACAGTTCACACAACAAGCAAACACACACACACACACACACACTCATACACACTCATACACACTCACACACATATGAAATGCAATAACTGAGGCCCGTTCATAATTAGCTGCTCATGTGTCACGCAGCAAGTGCAGCTGCAACAGCCAAGGCGCGAAGGCGGACGGACGGACGGACAGGCAGACGGAGGCACGTTGAGGACGAGGCTAAGGGCCTTTTGGTTGACTGAGAATGTGAGATTTGGCGTCAACAGCCAATTTGGTGCATTAGCGAAAACCGTTGGGCAATTACTGTCAAGTGTGTGCGCGTCCGCCCACGTCCGCCCAGGGAGGTTTGTTGGTTCGTGAGATTAGCCGAAAGCCAAGGCGCGTTTGCTAATCAAACGCTTCGGCGCCGGAGCCTTCGGGGGGATTGAAAAACCAGTTGTCAGTCGATAGCACAAAGCGGCCCAGGACATCTTTAATCACACACACGCGCGCAAGGATATGGCCTGGCTTGGGCCGTGTCCCAACTCAATAAATGTCATCATTGGGCTAAAATGTTAATTAGCTCCAGTTGGCACCTCTGGGCATTGCGAAGGAGTTGCAAGGACTTGCACTACGTGCGACACTAATTACGCTGAAAGCTGCGATTGTCAGCTCCGATTGCGATTGCGGCTATCGGAAAAGTCCTTTTGTTTTCAGTTTGAAGCGAATTAATCAGCGGCAAGCATTCGACATTGTTATCGGACGTCATCAGCAGCCCCCAACGACAGCAACAACAATGGGCCCGAGAGCCACAGCCACAGGCACAGCCACAGCCACGGCCAAAGCCAAGAGCCATAAGCATAACAATGACAGCAACCATCAGCAGCTATGGGCAAAGGTACCCAAAACCCACACACACACGCACACAGACAGAGAGAGAGAGAGAGACTGTCAACCGCTAAACAACAAACGGGCGGCTTCTCCATATCTGTCGCCTGCCTTTGATGTGCGCCTTTGACAAGTGAGTTGACAATGTCAACGTCAACAGTTGACAGCCTTATTATGGCATTATGTCTGCCCCTGGATATGTTTGTGGCTCGTGTTGACTGCAGATAAAGACTGGATGAGGACCTCTGCATGGAGGACCCTCATAGCGCAGATCGTCGATGTTAATCATGCGAACCGAAACAGATCCATAGGTAACTTCCACATTCATCATCTTAAACCAAACTTAATCTTTACTATCTTCACTCTATCGATTCCATCTTGACCCAACTTTAATAAGCTTTAACGCTGTCGGAACATTCCACAGTGACCACATCGTTATCGGCACACACTCGCCCCACCTTGGCTACTGCAGCTACTTCATGCTTCCGCTGCAGACATTCAGCTTGACAGCTAAATCAATTATTTTGGACAGTATGCTCGTCAGGCCGAGGCGGCACGTCAACTGCCAGACTAATTACACAAGCCAAATATTTTTATATTTCGATATTTTTCGCTCGAAATCAATGACTTTCCACACACACACACACACACACATTGTCATTCAAATTTCATATTTTCAATGACAATCACATATATTACTTGTAAAGGAGCAGAAGCAGGAACAGCAACAGGACCAGGGCCAGCTCATGTATCCTCATCAGCACGCTGTCCTGTCAGCGACCATTGAGACTTCAAGTGTAAGACATGTCAGCTCCACTCACTGACAATGCAGCCCCCTCTGCACCACCGCCTGTCCCCTGTTGGTCAATCCCCACTTGCACGAGTGCGTAACACTTGTCCGTCACATCAAAAGCATCAAAAGTTTTGTCATGTGAATAAAAGTTTTCGCACCTGCCTTCAATGCGAAAACATTGACATAAGTATTAATCCCAAATAGAAATTTCATCAGCAGGCAGCAGCCACACCAACAAGGATAGCCACAGGAACCAGAACACAGTCATATATATAGACATATATATACATATATTCGTGTATGACTTATACACACAACAACAGCTTTGACGGCTGCTCGGACTCTGACGAAAAGACTGACAGACTGTCAGCTTGTCTATTGAGGGGCGCCGCTCTACGAGTTTGATTTATTTTTATTTCCAGCTGCAAAAAAATGACAAATAAATGTATTTTCGTTTCTATCTGACAGAGTTTTTGTACAATGGCTTTTATGATAAGAATGCCAGTAGGCAGAGCCTTCATTAAATTTTTAAAATATAATACAAAATTTATAGATTTTGCCATGGATCAGAAAAGGTTTTGAAATTTGTTAGAAAATATCCGAAAATAAAATAAGAGCATACAGAATGCAACTAAAAATAAGTACATCTATAAGTTATCTAAAATAAACTTGTAATAAAAATATATAAAAATTAAACTAAAATTATAATAAAAGCATATTAAAGAATTCATAAATAAATAAATATATAAACAAATCTTAAATATGTATCAAATGAAAAGAAATCAAACTGAATACAAACATATGTATATATATCGGGATAAGCAGTAATAATCTTATCCAAAGTCTGAAGTCAAACCTAAAAAAATAAAATAAATATTAAAAAAAAAAAAAAAAAAAATATATATATATATATATATATATATATATATATATATATATATATATATATATATATATATATATATATATATATATATATATATATATATATATATATATATATTAAAAATTAATGAATAATAAATACAATTATATATGTTCAAATAATTCCCATTTTGTGAACTAAAAATCATAAAAATACCATATATTATTTTAAATTATTTTATTTTAAATAAAAATACCAACAAAAAGGAAGCAAGAAGGGAAAGAGTAATTCAACTGCACATTTAATGAACTCAACGAGCGCGCGTGTGATGCATTGTTCGATTTGGAGCTTTTGACTGGTGGCTGCTCTCTGGCCGCTGGTCGCTGGTCGACTGATGCCCCCCGCCCTGTCGTCGGCTCGCCTGCTCGAGTGGGGTCAAGCGGATGTCGAAGGTTCGATTGCCGG
The DNA here is from genome assembly GCA_035047545.1 of Drosophila paranaensis. Classification (NCBI taxonomy): domain Eukaryota; kingdom Metazoa; phylum Arthropoda; class Insecta; order Diptera; family Drosophilidae; genus Drosophila; species Drosophila paranaensis. The sequence goes on along the minus strand of JAWNPL010000149.1, from coordinate 611,160 downwards.
TTCGAACTCATTTGTCGCAGTGAAATCCGATTGACAAACTGTCAGGCGACGCATTTTGTTGTTTTCATTTTCATTTCCATTTTGGCGGCTTGGCATATGCAACAAAAAAAAAAAAAGAACCAAAAAACGCACGAAATTAATTGAACAATTTAAACAGGAATTTTCGTATAGTCGGGAGTCGGCGGGCATTGGCTGTCGGTGTCAAAAAGGACATGACCGAGCATTTGGCTGGGCACAGATGCACCCAAGTGAGTGAGTGAGTGAGAGATTGTATTATTGATTTTGCATAATAAAAATGTCACACACACACACAGCAGCAGCAGCAGCCATTGTGTGTGCGAGTGTGTGTGAGTTGACAATACAGCAACAATAAATTAATTAAGCCGATGAGACAGTTTAATGTCATTTAATAAAATATTGACGTGTCACTGACACTGACGCACACACACACACACACTCGTGCACACACATGAAATGAATGACGCCATTTTGTTTTTTGGCTTTGACATCTGATGGGTGTTAAAATCAATTGACGGAATCAATTGGAATTGGCGGTCAGTTGGCGTCGAGAGTACAAAGCGCACGTTGATTGATGGACAGCCGACATATTGGTTAGCCCGCAAGATTGATGGCTTCATCAGCACAAGTACAGATAGAGAGAGAGAGAGAGAGTTTATGTGTGTGTGAGAGAGTGAGAGAGAGAGAGAGAGAGTATGCATACCATGTCTATGCACTTTTAGGAAAATGCATTTCATAGCCAAGCTCTTCAGCTGCTGCTCCACGCTCGCATAAATTTCACATAATGAAATGTTAATTTTGACACGTCATTAATATATTTTGTCTACCTTCCCAAATGCCACGCCCCCGCACTAACTCGCCCCCCAATAGGTACGTTCAATTGACAGCAGCAGCGACGCTGTAATTAGTTTTGACGTTTCTCGTTGCACAAATTAATTTATTTGACATGTCAGACGACCGTCGGATCGGCCATTGACAACTGGCCACTAGCCGCTGCCACAGCCGCCATTCGCCGCAGAGACTCTGCGAATTGTTTCTCATTTTCGTTTTTTGCCCTCCAAATGTGACATTTATTGGAGGAGCGACAAAACATGCACATGTCTATATAAAATACCTGTCACGCCATCATATTCCAGCCAACAGCAGCCTCTGTTTATTGCGAGAGGCTTTTGCGTGCTCAGTTTAATTTATTAGCAGCAAAATCTATTTGGATTAGAGTATAAAATCAAATTAAATAATTTACAGCTTTAGAGGACAAAGCTTATACAAAGTGTTGTCTCGTTTAGATTTAATAATAATTTAAATATTTTATAAATAATAATTTCTTAATTTTTGTAGTCAACTGAAGACTACAATAGTTTGCATTGATTCGTTTCGGCACAGTTTTCTCCATAGACTTCTTTCTCCAACTGAAGCTGTACGGAGTGAGGACTACAGGATAATTAACTATTTCCACGCCTTCAAGCATCTCAAACCCATTTGCACTTTAATCAATGGTCACTCCCAGTTCGTAATTTTCTTTTCGCTTCTCTTTCTCTTGCCCAGCTGCATTTTTTCACTCGATCCTTTTCGTCTCGCTCCATTTGAATATATATTCAATATATGGGTGCTCTGGGGCTGGGGTTGGTGCAGGGTCAGCAGTTGACACTTTGCATCTTGTGCAATCACCAAATATTGTCAGAGGATGTCAACGTCGTTTTCCACGCAGTCGACGTCGAGGTCGTCAGCTTCAACTTTGTATCGAAGTTTGCACACAATCAGTAAAATATTTTGGCCATCCTTCGGGGACGACCTCATTTCGTCTTTGTCGTTGTCAGTTGGACGAGGACGAGGACGAGTCGACGCTTCGTCGCCTGCTCTGGGCTCTTCAATGTTTTTCTTTAGCCATGCACATTTTTCCGTTTTTTAATCTTTTGCCTTTGCCTGCTCGTTGCTTTCTTAGCCTTGCCGCCCCTTGCTTTCCCTTGCCACTGCGCTGGCCTGGTCTGGCTGAGGGCAAACTTTTTGGCGTTTCATCTGCAGCACATCAATTTTTGTTGCTGACGAGCAAAAGTTGCAATAGTCTAAGTCCAGGCAATGCCAAAAATCCCCATTCCCATCTCCCTTACGCCCACCCACCCACACATACTCACTGCTTGGCAATGTGAATGTTATTCTACTATTGGGTCGCAGGCTGTCCTTCCGGCTGCCTGCTGATTGACGGCGACTGACAAGTTTCTCTTCGACTGCGCATTGACTTTTTCTTTGCAGTCGTTGCATTTTACGAGTATGTTCCAACTTTCGACTTGGCTCGGCTCCTGCCGAGAAGCATTTCACTAAATTTCTAATCCCTAAGTATATAGCAGCCAGAGCAGAGCAGAGCAGAGCGAAGCAACTGCCTGGATGTGTCTGTAGCTTTAGGTCTTCTGTCGCTTCGTTGCATAACATGCTGTCTACCAGACTCCAGTGGCTGCTTGTTATTTGCTGGTCATTTTGTCAGTCGGCTCCAGGCAGCACGAAGCTGAGACCAGCGCAGACATGTTCCTATTACATCTTGGCGACAAGCTCCTTGACCGTGTTTTCCTCCTTTGCATGTTTCACTAACAAGTTACACAAGCAAATTTCTCGTTTTTCCCATTGACTACGCCTGCAACTTTGCGAGCTCTGATCAAAAAATGAACTAGACTTTTGTCTAGGAATTTGCAAAAACTATTTAAGTCTCCGCTTCACAATGTCCTGAGCCAGCGCTCATCAACACTCTGAGCCACTGGAAGCGTTCGCATCAATCAATATGTATAAGCAATGAAAAATACATAGCCGAAATGCATCACGATGAGAGAAATTGTAAAGCAGACCAAGACAGAGAGAAAGAGAGACAGAGACAGAGAGAGAGAGAGAGAGAGAGAGAGAGAGAGAGAGAGAGAGAGAGAGAGAGAGACAGAGACAGAGAGAGAGAGAGAGGATAAAGGAACTATGCTGGCTAGTTGCGCTGCTGGAGCAGAGTTCAAACCTCAAGCTCATTGCTTAAACTTTTCAACCGAGCAGAACTCAAACTACAACTCGAACGTGCAAGTGGACGTCCAACATATAGCGCATCAGTCAAAAATTGTTCTTGCTTGTCATCAGAGACGTGCCACGTCCGCGCGCACCCAGCCAAGGGGCAGCCGTTGCTAAAAGATGAGGAAATGTTGCGAAAAGCAAGCAAAGAAACTTTGATGCTGACCACAAGATAGGCAAATCATAAGAAAAGCTTGAGCGGTGCGAGAATACCCTTACTAAATAATGTTAAGGGAAAAATGTTAAGAGAGGAAAATGTTAAACAGAAATGTTAATGTGAATAGAAAAATGTTAAGAGGGTGAAATGTTAATGAGAAATATTTTATGATTGAAGCAACTCGTGATTGATTCAGCTGTAAATCACAGACCATCTTCAGGAAGGTCGAATAATACATCCTGCTTGAAACATACTTCATATAAGTGTGTATATAATAGAATGATTACTTAGAGATACTTTACGATTGATTCTTAGATACATAATGATTGATTCACTTTTAAGAAGAGGATCACAGTTCATCTCAATGCAGCTCAAACGATACACCATGATTGAAGTGCCCGTAGTGCTTAGGGTATGCCACATAGAGCACACATCCATACATTCATATCCTGCACATAGGAAGTCCATATGTGTTGCTTCTGGTGGACGCCGCATTGATGAGGGCCACGTCAATAAAATGGCGTGGGTGCGGGTTGATGGGGCATTTCGGCGAGATGGAAGCTCGACATGAAACAAAATGTCTAGCTAAGAAGTAGAAAAGAAATGCGCCACGTCAGACTAATCCTTGCGCCATCATATTACAGCAGCGCCGGGACGACTGCTCCGGCAGAGCCAAGAAAACTTGTGAATATTGCGCAGAAGGAGTACGCCTGCTCGTTTCATCTTCGTCTCCTGCGCTCCCGCCTGGCCCAGGCTATGTCATGGAAGCCATCAATCGTTTTGTTGAAATGTGCAATAAAAGAAAAGTCATGAAAACTTTCTGCGCTGCTCGCAGATTTCTCCAAGTAGGGGTCGAGTTGGGTTGAATTGGGCTGGGTCAGGTTGGGGCGGAGGAGGAGGCTGTGGCTGGGGCTGTGGCTGGGGCTGGGTCTCGAGCTTGCTGTTAGTTGCCTAATGCCAGCGACAACATGGCACGGCTACGACTTCGCATCCGCATCCGCATCCGCATCCGTTCGCCTGTCCATCTGTATGTCTGGCCGTCATTTTCCTGCATTTGACAGCGTCTTGGCGACATTTGACGATTGACGAGGACGTCGAAGACGTTGGCTCTCCCTGCTACTGTGCCTGTAATGGCCAAGACGCTGCCCATACCTCGCAGGGCCCTGGCAGATGATGATGCTGTGCCACCCAAAAATGTCTCGGGTCAAACTGTCGTTCGCACGTTGAATTGCGGTTCGCTTGGGAACGGGAATGGAAGTGGGAATGGGAAGTGGGAATGAGTGGGGCTGGCAAACTGGGCGCTGTGTATTGGATTTGCGCCTGACTGGGACTACAGCTGGGAGGGGCTGGCGTCTTAGTGTCAGCGTCCGAGTCCATGACTGCGGCATCAGATTCTAGTATTCCCTTTCTCGCTCTCGCTTTCGCCTGCCAGCAACTGCAAGCGACAAGTGCAGCGGCTGTCCTTTTCTCGATTTCTTTCCTTCTCTTCCTTCGGGCCACGTCTTCTGGCTCGAGTCACTCGGGCTCGGCTCGCTCTATCAATCCGCACAGCACATTGAACGACAGCGTCAGGATTTTTGCAATTTGAGAAGTTGCTACGTGACATTTCAATAATTTTTGAAAAGTTTCGTTGCCCTTCCCTCCTCCCGCTCTCCCCTTCTCCCTCTCTCCTCCTCTCTCCAGCGAATCCTGCTTATTTTTGCTGCTGCACTTTTTTCATCCGATTTTTTTCTAGTATTTTGCGCCATCGTCTTCTTTATTTTATATATTTTTATAGTGTATTTTCGGGCGGCGTCCTTGGGCCAAAATCGAAGCGAGGGAGCGGAGGATGTGCATGTGGTTTTGGTCCTGGGTCTGTCGCATCGGGCGTCGCCGGAACTAGGAATTTTATATTCTGCAATTTTCGTGACAACGTCATTTTGTCCACGACGACATTCTGCCTGATGCGTCGTTGTCGTTGTCTTCCTCTTCTTCTTCGACTTCTTCATCGCCGACGTCCAGCCTCTCTCCTCCATCTTCATCTCGCTATGTAAGAAATTTGTTGTGTGCATTAGGAACTTTGACGCTTGACTGGATAGCTGTCAGTGGGCTGGCTGACTGGCTGACTGGCTGACTGGCTGACTGGCTGACTTGGCCAGAGTTGGGTGCTGGGCAAGGGTTGCTGGCTGATGGCTTCGCCTCCTTTTGACGTTTGAATTTTGATGCTCCGACAGTTTATTCGATTGTTTTTCTCGCTTTTGCTCGGCAAAATTACGGAAGTGCAGCAGTTGCCTCGCCTCCTCCCGCCCACACCCACACCCACTGCCTCATCTGCTCTCGGTGCTGGGGCTTATGTAAGAACAGAAAATTGCTGGCACAAATGGCGCCTCGGCCGTGTCCTGTTGCTAGTCCTTGGCTGCGCCATGCTGTCCGGCCATCTTCATTAGAATTTATTTTTATTGTTTTGCGCAACTTTCAACTTTTACAACTTTATCAATATATGAATATAGATGCGCATAGCCCGCTTCCGTAGCTGCCTTTAATTATGGAAATGCTGCCGAACGATAAAGATGACGATGACGATGACAAGGGCTAGGACTAGGGCTAGCCATGACGACCATTCCACTGTAAGCTAAGGTGAATTCTGAATTGCATTGGAAAGGTCTTTAAATGGTATTTGATATAATGAAGTTGGTTTAATGCCGAATTGTGTTAAGCAGATCTTAGAAGTAATTACAACAGTCATTAGAGTTAAGGAAAGGCAACAGAAAATTCGACAATTCTATCATTTAAATATTAAATTGAAGCTTATACATGCATATGTAATTAACTTCAAGTCTCTGGGGGGTGCAGATAGACGGAGATAGTAATCAGAATAGCTAGATATGATTATATTTGTATGCAAAAGTCGTGGTGTTAATAAAGAGAGAGAGAGAGAGAGAGAGAGAGAGAGAGAGAGAATTATATTGGCATTTCATTATGCAAGCATTGCCTTGACTTTGGCCGCTACAAACTCAGCAATACGAATTGAAATACAATTAATTTCAATATGAGACTATGGGAAAGTTACAATTACAAAAGACTTCGTTACACAATCGTGCCTATAAGTTATCAACTTGCTGAGTGCCATTTCTATCGATACAATTCAAGCATATTGCAGCACTACTCTTTAAGCTTTAATCAACACTGCAAATCAAACTATTGCTATTGGTATGTACTCACCTATCGATACAAAACAAACACTTCACAGCACTGGCTCGTGACTAGGCAATGCGAAAGCACATGTCAAGCGAAGCAGCTCGAGCAGCAGTCGAAGTTGAACTTAGTTGAAATTGAATTTAATTTACAATCGATTCGAAATCATGTTTATGCAGAAAGCGGATCGAAATGCCATCTACACGGTGCTCTTCCGCTCGGGCGTGATGTTCGCTGAGCGCGCGCCGCAGAAGATGCACCAGGAGGAGGAGCTGAAGCACCTGACCAATCTGCAGGTGATCAAGACGCTGCAGTCGCTGAAGTCGCGCGGCTACGTCTCGGAGCAGTCGGCCTGGCGCCACTACTACTGGTGCTTGAACAACGAGGGCATCGAGTACCTCAGGGACTACCTGCACATGCCCACCGAGGTGGTGCCCACCACTCTGCAGCGCCGCAACGAGCCCGTGCGCATGTCGCGCACCTCCGACGATCCTCGCTCCCGTGGACCACGCGAGGCCAAGGAGCGCGACCGCGACCGCGACGATCGCACCATGTACCGTCGCAGCGAGCGCACCCCCAACGCCGACTATGACAAAACGGGCAACGTGGGCGCTGGCAGTGCCTCGGTGGAGTTCCGCGGCGGCTTCGGGCGTGGCGGACGAAAGTAAAGCTCTGGAATAATTGAAGAATATTTTCAAATTAGATCATTTAATAATTTTTCTACAATCAATAAATATCATCTCGAGCTCATCTCATCTTCTATTGTAGGTAGTTTCAACCAATCATTCTACAGTATTTAGTAATCGAATAGATATATTCCAGATCAAACTGAAATAGGCATAAAGTAAAACACGAATGGAGAGATTTATTTTATAAACTTTTAATCGACTGCAGGGAGTGGCCATTATTTCGCCTCTAATGGGCGCGTGTTGGTAAATAAAGTCTACAAATCGCTGGCTGCATCCGGCGTGGCGAGTCAATCATTTGGGCCCGGGTCTTGGGGCTTTGCTCAGTCAACTGCATGTTTATTGTTTACTTAAATACCCACTAAAATATGTGTGTCTACATTATGATAAACAATTCGCTCCGACTCGGATAACGACAATAAATCCAGAGCTTGACGTTGCGCTGTTGGCCACGCCAACGCAGGCCCGGGCGAGAGCTGGTCTCGGACTTGGTTCGCTGGGAAGACAGGATGGCTGGGAAGACCTGGAAGCGCATTTATTATTTGATTATAAACAGCAGCGAGCTGTGAGCTGTGAGCAGCGGCGAGTGTCGAGCGGGGCCATAAAAATCACCTACTGACAGATTTATTACACAGCCAGCGAGCCGGGCAGAGTCGAGTCGAGCTGAGTCGAGCCAGGGGCAGCCCCTGGCCAGCCAGCTAGGCAGCCAGCCAGACGCTTTCGCTTTGACAACAAGCAGATACGACTACAACAGAAACAACAACAGCAGCAGCAACTGCAGCGCTGCATCGGGGTCTCGCGTCCTCGAGCTCGTCATCGTCATCATCAGGCAACGATGCTGACAGCTACACGGCAACGCCATCAGTGTAATCAACTTCGTGTCGAGCGGCAAAGACTGTTGTGGCCGGGACAACACAGGGCAGCAGCGCGCAGGCACAGGCCACTCCTGGTAGCAGCGCCAGTGCGAAGACACCCAGATCACCTTTATGGGTGGCATGTGAGCCGCTCGCCCCGCACCGCCCTTGGCCCGCCAAGCAGCCCTAACTCTTTGGCCTCATTAAGCCAAAGAAAGAGCAGAAAACAAAATAAAATCAAAGCGACTTTGCTGTATATTGGCTTGATATTTGATATGAGGGAGCTGAAAGGAAAATATTTGAATGAAGTAGAGGGAGTTTCAGGCGAATCTATTGAGGTATTTAAAGTAAAGAGATCAGCCAATACTACAACAGAAATTCTATATAAAGAGTTGAGCTTTTTATGGCCAATTAGATTGATCTTAGTCAACACACACACTCACCCATGAGCAGATCTGTGCTGTGTGTGGATCTTCAGGACTGGGAATCGCTGGGTCAACTGCTCGATGGCTGTTGTCGGACTCGGAGTCGCATCCCAAAAGTGTCAAGTGTGTTGGGTGATTTATGCAGTCAGTCGCATGATTTGTTTGCAGTCCGTCTACTTTTCGTGTTTATCTGGCAAAAATATGAGAAAGATAAATTGAGGCTGCTCGCGGCCCAGTCGCCGGCATCGTCTGGCCAAATCGCAATCAGTTGGCGATTTTCACTTGGCAACTTTTACTGCTGTCCGCAGCGGCGGCTGCTTTCATTCGTCACCTGGCCGCCATGTAATTTCTCAGGTAAATTATTGAAACGTCCCTAACGATGCGAACGATCGCCGCCAGGCATCAGCCATTAGCCGTGAGCCATGAGCCGTGAGCCGAGAGCCGTGAGCCGAGAGCTGTGAACTGTGAGCCGTGCGCTCCATTGGATCTGCTGCATCAGGAAGTGTCCGAGATTTTACAGCGCTTTGATTTGTGTTTTAACCAAATGATATATGTATGTATTCGCGTCCCACTCTCACGCATGCGTATCCAAGCGCTGTTGTTGTTGATTTCGATCTTTGAATCTTAGCGCTGAGTGTTAATTTATTAACACTTCGTTTTGAGGTCGCTGCTGGCAACTAGCACAGCAACGGTTGGATATACATGGGAAAGACTTTCGCAGAAGCTGTGTGTGTGCCAAATGAAAGTGCCACAAATGTCCTTATACGCGGAGAGGGAGAGAGAGAGAGAGAGAGAAAGGAAGAGAAGAATAACTGCATTCAGCTATCCATGTATTAGAGTCTACCTTATTAGACATATTCTGAGCACAAATTATTCTCAAAGTTTATAGAAATTAAGTTTATCATAAATATGACAGAGTTTAGTATAAGTGAGTTTAATATAATAAATATAAGCATAATTCGCACTTTATATATTATAACTATAACTCGCCTCATTCCGCCAACAGCTTGTGGCACTAACAAACTTACATTTAATGCTGCCCCGCCTTTGCGGTGTCATTTGCGTTTTTTATACTTTTTGGTGGCTCGCTCGATTGATGTCGCTTCCTGGGTGCAGTGCAATATGGCCGTGGCATGGCATTTCTAAATGGACGCCATAATCAAGCGCTAATAACCTCATTTGTATGTCCAAGCGGGCCATTAACTTTTCATTTGCCACGCGAAAATGTTGCATTGAGCAAATGCAGGCAGCCAGCAGCCGGCAGCGGGCAGCTGGGCACAGAGACCAGATGGAGATTGTCCAATGGACTTGCCAAGCGACCAGTCAGCGATCCATCGTGCCAGTCGCTTCATGCCACCTCCCTCTCTCACTCCCTCTCTGTCTCTCACACAGGCGACCCGCTGCAGTTGGACTTGGACGTGAACGTGGACATGGACATTCGCTGTCAGAGCTCGCACTCGGCCCGGCCATAACTTGCGTGAAACATGTTAATAATTTACAATTTGGTATTCATAAATAAAATGTCATCCAGACTCCTCCGACACCGACACCGCCGCCGCCTGCCTGGTAATGAGCGAATGTTGATTGAGGTTATATTTCATGGCAAATGGGTGCCGTTGCCTCTGGCAGCGCTTGGGAAAGTCAAAGTCTCTGCTGCGAGCACTGCGAGGCGCATGTTTAGCTCGTACTCGCCGTCGGTTGACGTTTGACATGCGGCTAAATCCGCCAACTGCCATCGTAAAGTAGCCCAGGAGGTTGCGCCTGCGCGCCAGCACAGTTCTCCATTTGGCTACCCAATCGGCTGCTCCTGCTCCTGCATCTTGGCTCAACTCTGATTAAACTCTGGCCATTTATCGTCATTTATGGTAATTGTTTGAGTTGCAATACGCAAGCAGTTCAGCTCAATGGCAGCCGTGAGATAGTCAATTCCCACCTTCATATCTCCCGCCCTCTCTCCCCATTCCCTCTCTCTCTCTTTCTCTCTCTTCATATATATCTGTCTCTGCTACTGAGCCAATTAGCAGGCGTAGCCTCTACACGCTGCGTGGCACCAGATAAAACTTGACTTTGGCTTAATTCTTATGCAGGTCACTTTGCGGGAACTGACTGAGCAGTGGCAAAGGTATCAAGGTTTACTACTGTATATACATTGCATTTTATGGGAATACATGTAAAAAAAGTTAAAAAATATTTATTTTTTATAGTGTTTTAATTTTTTTCAATTTTATTTTACAGTTGCAAAATGAATTTTTTTGCATTTTTTAGTTTATCTCTAAATAGTTTAAATAAATAAATAATATGAATTGAATAATCGTTTAATAAGTATTTTATTTGATTTAATATTAGCTCTAAATAAATAATTTTATTTAAATAATATTTTTATACATATTTTATTTTATTTTATTATAATTATATTTAATCATATTAATAGTTAAATTACTGTTTTTGAGTTTATCTCTAAATAATAAAAAAATGTTATTTTAATACAAAATAATTAAATAAATAATATTTATATTCTATTTAATCATTACGACTATCCTTGTGCAGTTTATCTCTAAATAATAATTTGATACAGTATTTTATTGTACATAATCATGGCCACAATTCGATTGTGGCATTGACAAACGTCGCTGGCATTTCCAGGCACATATCCTCGATAGTGTTTCGAGCACTGCTCTGGAATTTGGCTGGGCTGACGCCGAGTGCCGTTATGCACAATGGGTGACATTTAATTGCAAACAGATACATTTTGTCAGGCGCGAGTGACGTGAATAGATGCCGACTCTGCTAGCCCAGTCAGCCAGGCCAGGCAACTGGCTGCATCTGCATCTGCCTCTGCATCCGGGCGCTGCAGAGAGCTGGCAAATTAAGTGGGTGCCGCTAGCTATGGCAACGGAATGGCTCCAACTGTGAGACGAGAGCTGTGAAGATGTGCGACGACAGATGCATCTGCATATACATATATGTATGTGTATGTGTATGTGTGTGCTGCAGTCAGTCTATCAGACGCTCTCTCGCTCAGTCTGTCTGTCTGTCTGTCAGTCAGTCTGTCGTCAAGTGCGATACATTTCCGCGTGAGAAATGCGCAATTTCTGTTTATTTAATGCCAATGCATTTCGAATGCGCCGCCAACACGCCATCAGTTTTCAATCACGCGCTGAATTGCAACGCCCCATCGTCGCTCCTGCTCCTGTCTCCCACTCCCATGTTGCATGCCATGATTTACTGCGCACTTGTTGCGCCCCAACAACAACAGCAACAACAGCAACGAGATGAAGACTAAACGTTGCAGCAGCTGAAAATCACTTTGCAACTTTTGCATCTTCTCATGACGCTGGCCCCCAAAGTGGTGTCAACAGCTCTCGGCGCGCTGACTGATGGGTTGCTCATCCGGAAATGTTTTCCACTTGCCAAGCCAGCACAGCAGCCACTAGGCGCAATTTTCTAGCAGCCAGCGAGCGATTCGCATCCAAAAAGCCAACAAAGCGTCTTTGTCAACGCCTGACAAATTGGGCTGCGAAATTTCACAAAGAACTGGGCAAACACCCGAGCCGAACGAGCGACACTTTCCAGCAGCGGGACGGTCGGAGAGGAATTCGAGCTCATTTAGGCGTTTATTTTTGTATCTTTGTCCCTCTCTCTTGTTAAACTATGCAAAATGCTCCATTAAATGAAAAAAGAGAAACTTTAGTTGAGATCTATCAGAGTTTTTTATGCACGCTCAAGCACTTGCTGAAAGGTGCTGGGATTCGCATGGAAAGGTGCCTCGGCCTAGCAAAAATGTTGCTTAGATAACTTGGCTTTGTAGGCGGCTAATTCGAAAGGATTTTTGTGGATTACGATGAACTAAAATAAACTTTTAAAAATTATAATAAATAAAATAAAAATAGAAAGATAAAAATAAATGAATAAATAAATTAATATGTGAATAAAAAACACAACAAAAAATAAATTGAAAAAAATAACATTTTGTTTTAAATAAATGAATAAAAACATGTATCAATAAATAAATAAATATATTTAAAAAATAAATAAGGAAAAACATATCACTGTATAAATAAATAAATAAATACATCAAAAAATAGAAATAAATAATTAAATATAATTAGAAAATATGAACAAATAAATAAATAAACAAAAATAAGTATATTAATAAATAAATAAATTTATATACATATGGATAAATATATAAATATTTTCAAATATAGAAAAAGCATTGATATTGTTCAAGCAAGGCTATTACGACTCCTTATCTCTGGCAGCGACAGCCTGAGTAAGACACAACCGATCGCCTCTGGCTTCGCTTCGCAAACTGCAGACAGCAGTGGAGAGCATGACAGCACTTGCGAGTGGGGAGTGCGATAGTGTGCCCTCTCACAGAAATTCAAGTTTCACTCAAATTGATCTTAGTGATAGCTCACTCAAATGCCTAAGCGAGCCTCTTAATGTGAGTGTGTTTCATATTCAGCTCCGAGTCAACTTAAAGATTTGCAACTGCTGATGCAACAGAGAAAAAGAAATGCAAATAAATCAATTAGTAAATAGTCCTAATTATGGAAATCAAATAACAAGTCTCAGATGTTTTCAATGCATTTAATATTTAAATATTTCTGGTATTAGCTAACTTGTTCCTATTATAAAATATCAAATCCTCCTTCCTAGTCCAATTATTATCAAATATTCATAAGCCTTACCTCTGTTTCCTGTCAACTGCCCGTAAGAAATCTTTGGGGAGTGGCAAAATGAAGAGAATGCAGAGATTTATGCGCATTTATTTGTAAATTGGTCCCGCCAAAATCCTTGACTCGCATGCGAATAACTCCTGGGGGGAGCGCAGTCAGCGTTGGCTGCCAGCGAGCGACACAGCCAAGGCAGAGGCGACGGCGGAATGCAGCCGAATGCGAAGTTGTGACATGAAGCGATGCAAAATGCATTCCCAGTGTGATGATGTGATATGTTGTGCTGGAGCTGATGCCTCAGATGATGAGGCTGATGCTGATGTCGTTGGCTGTGCTCAGCCAATGTCGAGGACGAGCTTGATGAGCATGATTACGAGCGGGCGGGGGCTGCGACACTGCGACAAGGACAGGCAGCCGCTGCAACTGATGGTGACAATCTCAGCGCGGAGGCTGAAACTGATGAGGTTAACAGCGATGCTGGAGATGATGAGCCATATTATGTTACGCTGTCTCGCTGCCTGCCTGCAGCCCGAAACCCGGAGCTCGGAGCTCGAAGCTGAGCGTGTCATAAATGTCGCACGCCACGTTACTGATGGCTGTGATTATGCCGCGTCCTCCTCTCTCCTCTGCTCCACACACGTTGCGGGTCGCGCATGGCGGCGGCTCCAGACCAAACAGAAAATTTGCATGCGCACGAAGCGTCATCGAAAATGCATCATTAGCAGCTGGGAATTGGGCAAACAAGTCTATTTGTCGCCTCGCAGCGAGGACGGCGACAAAGACACGACCACGACCATGTCGCGATATGCAAAAGACCCCAGCCCAGCGCCCACGACTCCACTGCCCGCCACCTGGAACACTTGTTGCCAGCGTGTGGCACTGATCTATGCCCCCAAAGCCGTAACCCGCCACAGCGCCTCCAACACTTGTACTCACTTCAAATGCAAATCTCTTTCCCTCCTCCCTGTTAGCCAGTTGTAGCTACAAGTGTTTCCACAGCTACGAGCTGTCTATGGCTCTGTCTCTTCCACTGGTCAACTCAACTGGAGTCCGTAGTAAATATCTTTATTTCAAATTAAAAGTTATTCGACCTCACTTTCGTCCGCCACGCCCGAAGCCGCCGCGGAACTCCACCGAGGCACTGCCAGCGCCCACGTTGCCCGTTTTGTCATAGTCGGCGTTGGGGGTGCGCTCGCTGCGACGGTACATGGTGCGATCGTCGCGGTCGCGGTCGCGCTCCTTGGCCTCGCGTGGTCCACGGGAGCGAGGATCGTCGGAGGTGCGCGACATGCGCACGGGCTCGTTGCGGCGCTGCAGAGTGGTGGGCACCACCTCGGTGGGCATGTGCAGGTAGTCCCTGAGGTACTCGATGCCCTCGTTGTTCAAGCACCAGTAGTAGTGGCGCCAGGCCGACTGCTCCGAGACGTAGCCGCGCGACTTCAGCGACTGCAGCGTCTTGATCACCTGCAGATTGGTCAGGTGCTTCAGCTCCTCCTCCTGGTGCATCTTCTGCGGCGCGCGCTCAGCGAACATCACGCCCGAGCGGAAGAGCACCGTGTAGATGGCATTTCGATCCGCTTTCTGCATAAACATGATTTCGAATCGATTGTAAATTAAATTCAATTTCAACTAAGTTCAACTTCGACTGCTGCTCGAGCTGCTTCGCTTGACATGTGCTTTCGCATTGCCTAGTCACGAGCCAGTGCTGTGAAGTGTTTGTTTTGTATCGATAGGTGAGCACATACCAATAGCAATAGTTTGATTTGCAATGTTGATTAAAGCTTAAAGAGTAGTGTTGCCTAATAAAAGTGAGCATTTTTAGCTTACACTAATTGTATTCAAAGTTGAAGCTCAATCAAGAATTTAATAAGAATCTCCCAGCAACTAATACTTCTTCGCCTAAGACATTGTATGCACATACAGTTGCCTATTGTGGGTGAGTGTGTATGTGTGTGTGGGTGTGTGAGTACACACGTCTTCCTCGCATTAACGGCGTCTCAATCGACCGCATCCATGTTGGCCAAAAATATGTCACAGCTGAGGCGCCGCGACAACTTTGTTAAGTGCAGGAGGCACTCGACGGAAGCGGAGCCCATTCATATGGACATATATAAATAAAAATACATATATATGTACATATGTATATTTATATCTGTCTCAGAGGCTGGTGTTGTCACTTGCAGCGCGTTGCTGCAAATTGTCGTCGTGCCCGTCACAACAGCACAGCCCCAGCCAAGACGGACAGCGCGCATCGAAGGAATGTTTCATATCTGGCTAGCGACCACAAAATGCCAAATGCTCATCTTATTCTTATTCTCATTCGTATTCGTATTGTTGTTGATGTTGTTGGTTGCTGATTGAGTGACGGACGTTGGGGCAATGTTTGGCAAGTCGACAGCCAAGCATATTGTGCATTAGATCAGCTAACTAAACCAACCAACTGCGCGGAACGTGCTTGAGGTCTGCTGCATGACTGATGCGTGTCTATGTGAATAATATAAGTATAGACAAATTTCATCTTTACTATAGATATCTATTATGTGGACAAGGCTAATAGGAAATGCCTTGAATAAAACCAAACAACATTAATATATGAAATAATATTTAAGTAGCTTTTATTTATTTTTTTATCTTTTAATTTTTTTGTTTTTTTAATTTTATTTACTAATTAAAAAAAAATAAAATATTTAAGTATAATCATATAGTTCGAGTTCGAGTCCCCAAAGTTCGTAAAGGCTACATTTAAGCACACGTAATCTGCTTCCACACAATGTTGCATGATCATATCAGCATTGGGTCCATGGCAAATGCCATAAATATGAGTGTATGCAAAATATCATGGTCCATGGACTGAAATAAAACATAAATTCATAAATGAGTGCAACATTTGGCGCTCTGATGGCCAACAACTTTTATGGCCGACGAATACACACAGGCGGCACACAGACTGGCTGACGGACTGCCTGGCTGATTGTCGCTCTGTGGGTCGGTCGGTCGGTCGGTCTGGCATAAGATTTCACGACATAAATTGTCAGCTGAAGCGTTTCGTCTACTTCGTCATTCTGGCGCATGAATGAATGTCATATTCTTGGCTGAAAATGACGAACTGCTGACAGGTGGCAACGTCTAATTGGGCTTCTTAATTTTTTGACACTCGCGCATAAAGTGATTTACATACATCCGCCCCACCTCGACTCGTTTGCTCGCTACTTCGGCTGAGTGTTGCCCAGAAGACACCGGCAGACAGACAATTGCTTCGGCTGCAGAGTGAATTCCTCGGAATTGCCACAGTTCCTCAACGTGGTCGTAGTCGCGGCTGTCATGTTGACAATCCGCGATTCCCGGGCGGCCGGATAGGCCTGCAATTGGCAAGAGGAGGCCGAGCATATCGGACAACCACGCGTTCATCATCATAATCATCATAATTCCCTGCCAAAAAAAGGCCACAGCAAATACTGTCACCATGAGCCATGTCGCTCTCTGCAATCGGCACAGTGGAATGCAATGCCAAACGTATGTTAAAGTAGATTGATCGATCATGGTTAAATGTCTGAAAAAAATAAAAATAAAAATAGAAAATGTATTACAAAATATTTTAAAAATTTAATTTATCATAGAAAATGTATTTATATATTTTGCTTTTCAGCTTGAAAATATATTTGACAAAGGCACATCATTTTCAGGGTTGACTTAAGAATTAAATTAATCTGTATAAATTTAAAGTATTTGCATTATTCATGAGCGTTAAGAAAGTTTTTGTCATTATTTCTAATGCATATGGTCACACTGCTAGAGCTTAGAATATTTTTAAGTAATCGTTAAATATTTCAAATATATGATCTGTGAATGGCAAATCTTATTGGGTATCTCGATAACTTCAGCAGTTGTTGAAATGTGTTTATCGAAAATGGTAATACTCTTACTGGGGCCATCACCAAGCGATTCGAATTGGCAGTTCTCAGTAAATGAGTCGGGTTTTTAAGTCCAATCGAATGTGTTTTTAATAATTAAAAAAAAAACAAAATTATTTATGGTGAAAACTTCACATCTTTATCAGCAATTGTAAAATAAGATTAATTTAATTTTATAAATATTATAACAATACATACTCACATACTATATCCATCTATTAAACAGCCTTCTGCGGCGGCACCACTGTGCGCTTGCTCTGGCCACGCAGCTAAGAGGAGACCGCAGCAGCATCCACAGCGAAGAAGACGACAACGACGTTGACGCTGACGCTGAAGCTTGTCACTTGTCAGTTGTTTGTCATCTGACATACATGTGAGTGATATATAAACACACACGGTCGGCGATGCGACTCGACGCGACTCGACTTGAGTTGGCCATGTCCACGTCGCCGCACTGCCACTACTGGGGGTATTATCCACGTCCACGTCCACGTCCACATCCACTGGCACTTAGTCTAAATTTCCGCGTACTTAGTGGCATATACTCAGAGAGAGGGAGAGAGAGAGACAGAGGGAGAGAGACACTCTCATATATGCATTTGCTTGTTTTTTGTCAGCGAAATTTATTGCTTCATTTGTTTCACGAAATCCGCTGGCAAAACCTGGCACGAATCGCCGCCTCGGCCACAGCATACGCCACATGGCCATAGGCCCGCTCTTTAGAAGGGGTTCGCAGGGTGGCGCGGTGTGGATGGAGCTTACAGTTTAGTTTTTCATATGTCAGTGATATATCATCGGGCAATTGGCCGCCGCGCGCAAAAAACAGCAGCGGCACATGAATATAAATTTGAATAACCATTAGCATTGGATCAAGTGGCACTTCCGCTCAGCTCCCATAAAGTGAAAGCTAGTAGCTATCAATCAATCTGTCAGAGGTGATCATATATTAAAGCTTATATATATGCATATATATATATATATATATATATATATATATATATATATATATATATATATATATTTATTTATTTATTATTTGATATAGACATAAGTGTCAAAGCAAAAAGTATTGCCTCCAACAGAAGTCAACGTTTTTCTTGCTTAAGTTCATCTTATTATTCATATTCTCAGACTTATCTTAACCCTTCGTATATTCTTTTTTTCCAACAAAGACCCGTCAACAGCTGAAATTGTAGCTAAACTATTCATCAACTAAATCTAGGCAAGGCTCTAACAAAAGTTAGCTGACTTGTAAACTGAAATTAACCACAGCCGAAAATTAGCTGAGTCGCATGCCTGGCCCAACCGCTCAATAGTGTACAGCACATCTATATATATATATATATATATATATATATATATATATATATATATATATATATATATATATATATATATATATATATATAGTACATAAAGATATATATAAGGTATATATTATGTAGTACATAACGTCTATTTACAGCCCCGTAGCGCAAGACATTTATGACGTCTCTTGTAGGACGGACGGAATGCAAAGCGTCACGTAGTTTTGATTGACGAAACAAGCGCACAAAGTTCCTACCTGACAAATCGTCGGACAGACAACGAAACGGACGGACGGACGGACGGATAGACGCGTCGCCGTGGCTAGAACAAAGCGCCCAAAAGGCGGACGAACAAGTTTTGCAGTGCATTTCGCACGGCGTGTTATGCTCTCCCACGGCGCAGCGAGGGATTCCTCGATTCATTTGTACGTGCGTTCGTATATGTATGTCTCTATCAAGTAGATATGTATGTATATGTATGTATATAAACCTCTACAAGTTATTTAATCTCATCTGTCTATCAATCTGTCCATCAATTTGCCAGTCAGACAGTCCGTCAGGCTGGCGCTTAGCTTAGTGCAGTTCCGTTTGCCTTCGTGTGTTTCAAAAGGCACCCAAACTCGTAACAATGTATGTCCATCTACCAGTCACACACACACATAAACACTGTGAAGGATTGTGCAGTAACTACGATGGCTGTCCATCATTTTGTCTGCTCTATAAATTTTCTATTTTAAATTGACAGCGCTTCCTCCAAAAGCTGAAGCTAAACGGAACCGAGGCACTCAACCTCAGTTTCGTCCGCCTCAAAATTGAACATTGGAATTGAATGGATTGAGTGAGTGACTGACTGACGGACAGACGAACGGGTGGACGGACAAACTGACGTCCTGTCTGGGCAAATGAGCGAACGGGTCGAGGCAGTTGACAGATTGACGTCGTCCTCGTTGGCTCCCCTGCTGCTCCCACCCTGCAGCCCAGCCCCTGCCACCTATTCTATTTAGTGTTGAACTTGAGTTGCAAACGTATTTTCAATTGGCATGTTGCATTAAATTGTACTCAAGGACGACGCTTCAAATGAAATGGCATATTACATTCAGCTTGGGGCGGCTCATATATCGAAATTACACTCTAATTGCAGGAGAATGAAAATTGAATACGTTCACTGGAAATCGAGAAATTTTATATGGATTTGACATTTAACTATCTTATAAAGTATTTAAGTGTTGGCTGTGATTGGTTTTAAATTTTTACAAAGGTTTTGATTTTGATCAAAAATAATATAATATATATTAAACCAAATTAAATGAATAATCTTATTAGCACATAATACAATTCAAACTCCATTTTCAACCACATCAGCATAGACTTGTATAACCTGATATATGGCAGAGTACTTATGGGCCCTGAGTATATTAGAAGCCCCCTTCATCACCCTCTACTCGCTTGCTAACTCAATTTTGTGGCTGGGCTCTGTGCTCTACGCCACTTATAGTTGCTAGAGAACTTGGCCAACTGACACTTGTCCAGCCATAAGTATGCCCAGCACTTTCGTAAGAAGTCCAATTATTTGGTCAACTCAAAGCTTATAACCCTAAAAACACGCACACATACATAGGCAGATAGGGAACTGTTTATTGTTCGTCGCGTCCTGCAGCAAATTTATGCACGTCGTGTATGACAACAGCAATAACAACAAAGGAACTCAAATTGTCTGTTTACTTTAAAAATTATTTTCACTTGAGTGAAAAATCATTATCCCTAAGGTAACACAGTGCGCGTTTGTTCTCAACGTTCCGGTGGCAAAGGAAAAGTTCAGGACCCCTCGTCCGATGTCCGTCAACTGTTTGGCCCGGCTGGACATGCGTTTGCCCAGCCTTTTTACCTCCAGACTCTTGCTGTTCCTCTTCCTCGTGCTCGCTTGCCCTATCTCTGCTCGGCTCCAACGCCCACTGTTGATTGTGTGGCCGTTGGACACTTTGTAAGGACGACTGGGCTGGGCTGGGCTGGGCACATTATGTGTGTATGAAAGGATAGAAACCTGTCTCTGACAAGTCATCGTCAGCTGTCAACTTATTCTTTTGAAGTGTATTTAGTTGTTTTGTGTTGTTGCTGCTGATGGGCTGGGTGGTTGGGCCATTCCATCCGTTTGGTCATTCATTTGAAACCGCCCTCCTGCCCTGTCCATTCGACCCCGTCTCAGAAGCGACTGACTAAAAGATTGAATGAAGCGTGTGCCGCTGAGTTCGTCAGCTTGTCAACTCTGGTTCGTTTTGCTTTTGGCCTTCACTGCCTCTGAACAACTCAGTAGGTCTGATGCTGTTGACACTGCCGCACAATATAAAGTAACGGCACAGTTAATGTCCAGCACTGGGCAAACTGTCAGCCGTGTCCAATAAACACAGACAAAGCCACACACATTCCGTGCGTGAGTGCGTGTGTCCTCGGAGCTAATGTGTGCGGACGATTGCTATAAAAAACTGAAGATGATTTTCAAATATCTTCGATGGAAGGATTCCACGAATACTTTGCACCATAAATAAATGCAGGTGAAGCGAATGATTAGAGAGGGCTGGAATATATACATTATATAATGTATTAAAATAATATACAAAAAATGTATATATACTTAAAACTCATAATATAAAAAAAGTATAAACAAGCTTTTAAATTTTAAAAATCTCGAATTAAATAAATAAATCAAAAATAGCAATAAAAACATAGTCAAATGATAATAAATTAAAAAATCTTTAATTATAATAAATAGATAATTATGTATTAATAAATAATAAAATTAAATAATTGCAAATGTAATTACTTGTTTTAAAAAATATAGATTTATGGCAAAAACATACTGTGTATATGTGTGAGTCGAAGTTTAGTTTCTATGGCAAGCATATAACGTTCCGCTTTGGCCAACTTTCACATGCATGCAACGGGCAGAGCTATGCAACGAACCATGGCAAAACCTAATAAGTATTCTAAGTAGAAACAGACAAAGAGATGGCGGAAGGTATTCTGATGAAGCTCTTAAATATTTAGCTAGAAATGAAGTATGAATATACGAACCAAGCAAATACTGGCCCAGCAGAGCTGAGAGGTTTCAGAAACAGATAATATGCATATCTAGTAAATAAATAGAATACTCAAATACTAAATTCTATGCCTCACACATTTCAAGCCAAAAATATATAAAACTCTGGAGAGTAAATAGGAATTTATACAGAATATTAGTTGTAAGCCTCGCATGCATATTTCCTTGTATTTAGTCAAAGCTCTCTGAGATAATTTCTTTATTCATGCTGCATTTTGAAGGCAAATATCGAATGGGTGCATATACATATATGCTTAGTTGTGGGTAAAACACAAACCAAATGCAGTTTCCAATTGATAAATCGACTTGTGTGTGCGTGTGTGGGTGTGTGTGGGTGTATGGGTAATGGCTTTTGTGTCCTTGCCTCGCAACTAAAAATCAACGTTTCAATTAACAGGAATTTTACAAAACTTTTCTGTTCGAGAATAAAAATGAAAAGAAAAGAAAAGGGAAAGCTTCAGCGGGAGCAGGAGCAGGAGCAGCAGCTAGTCAAATTTCTATTTAATTTCTGGCAACAAGCGGACGAAGTTCGTCAAACCAAAACTCAGAAGTGACGAACTCTGTCCTGTCGCTGGGACGAGGTGACCCTTCATCAGACAGAAACAACAAAAATTTGCACGAAGAGAAGCGGACCGAGAGGATGGGGATGGAGGTGTGGCAAATCCAAAGGACACAAGCCAAGAGGCCAAAAGGATGCAGCGGGCGCTGACGAAGTACAAGCAGAAGATGGACAAATGAAAAGCATAAGGAAAAAGGACAATATTGGACAAGTTGGCACACATGCGACAGCGACAGAGCAAGGGAGAGAGCGAGAGTGAGAGAGAGATGGAGATGGAGATTGGGCAATGGTTGGGTCAGAAACATCCTGACGAGATGTAAAGCGACAGCAGCGCAGCAAAGGCAACAGCCGTTGGTTTGACTTGAGATTGAGTTGATGACGAAAAAGATGACAAGTTGAAAATTTTTCTAATGAAGGGCCTTTTGCAGCACAAAGGACGCCCACACACACACACACACACCGAGACACATGCAAACCGATGGCCAGACAAGCGCCTGTATTCGTATTCGTAGATATGTATGTTTGTGTGTATGTATATTGATATATATATTTTTAGCTAACTATATAACAGCCGGTCTCATTTATAGCTTTTGGCCAGAAACTGCAACTGCTAACCGAAGCTGCATACCCTAGGCGTGCGACTGTAATTGTAGAGGGGTTAAGTGAACTCCTCTTCAGTAAATTTTCTAGAATTACTTAGGATTGTTAAGTTGATTCACGATTTATTTGCAATGAAAAATATTTCTCATGCGAGTCTTGCCTAATGTCTTCGATTGCCCGTTCTCAAGAGCCTGATAGAGAGCTGAACTATATACATATATAAATATGCAATCTACTATAACTGTAACTCTAACTCGTTGCTAATTAATTGCATTTTATTGAAGCTCTTAATAACTATCTATCGTCATCTTTTCGCTTGACGGTTTCCAACCCGTTGATAATATCGGCATGCTCGACTCTTGAGCGCATCAAAATGGTTCTTAAAAAATGAGGAGAAATTGAAGTGTGCTTGTTGGTGGCGTCAGCAACTCGACTTTGAAGCATGAGAAATTACAAAGTTACTCGCCTCCAGTTGTCAATCCGTTGAAGGATCTTTGTTATCTGCTCCAATGCACATGCGGGTGGCGGCTGTCGGCTGTTGGCTGTTGGCTCTGGGCTCTGGGCTCTGGGCTGTCGGGACCCGGTCCACGGCCAAGACGTTTGCCCTGCTGCGAAGATGATGTCCCTGAGTGGATAGATAAAGGATTTGTGATAAATGAAAAGCAAGTGGCGTATGAAAGCAAAAAACGTAAAGAAAAGGAAAAATATGTGTGTCGCCCCAGAGCAGCACTGGCTGAAGCTGACTGACTGACGGACAGCTCCGCTCTAACACATTGACGGTCCGACGTTGTCGTTATCCTGTCGTCGACTACTACGGGGCTGACATCTTCGTCGACGACAATGCTCTTAGCTTTGATGTACATGCATTTGTGTGCTGCTAGTGCCCTCTGTCCAGTCCTTCTACTCTGTGTCCTACGTCGAGTGCACCAGCTCAGCTGGTGGCTAGTTTGACGAAAGCTAAACTTGATTATCGATTGAGAGACTTCTGGAATAAGCCGGGCTGCTCAGATATAGATCTATTTGAAGGTGCTCTGTACTCTCATATCTTCCCCTTCTATGTCCTCCCTGCACAGCTGCTGATTGTGCTGATGCTCGATTCTTGAGTTATTCAAGGACTTCGATATCAAACAGGCCTCATCCGATATAGATCTATTTGTTAGCTCTCAAATTTGTCTTTTCTCAACTATTTCTACTGCGGCAGTTGGAATAAATTGCAAAAATAAATTGAAAATATGAAATATCGAAGGTTGACGTCGTGTTGCCTTCCTCTATGAACAGCTAGCGAATGATTTATCCTTCCGCTTCGCTCTCTCACTCTCTCTGTGTGTGTGTGTGTGTGTGTATGTGTGTGTGTGTGGCGATTTGTACGTTGCTTGTCAGCGTTGTCCATTGTCAATTCGTTTGTTGTCACATGCGTATCCTGCGGGGTTGTTTCATCATCTTCAGCAGCAGCAACGCAGGGCGAAGAAAAATGAGCTGATGCACAGCTTTTGGTTTGATTGAAGGTTGTGATATTTGACAGATTCGATTGAAAATCCTTTGGGCAAGCACAAGACGGACTCTCGGACTCGATTGAGTGACAGACTGACCGGCCAACTGACAGCCAATCCAACCGAATGTCGAACGTCGAAGACCAGAGCGAGAGCGAGAGCCAGACTAGACCCATCAAGCCGGATGGGTGTTTGCAGATTGTGACAGCGGCAAAAGGGTAAATAACAGCTATAGCAGGAGAACAGACTCTGGAAATAAATTGAAAGTGTGCTGTGAACGAAAATTGACGAGCTGCCACTGGACCGACGGAGGCGTGGCATTCGAGGGATCCTTCCGCTACAGTTTGTCTGATTGACTGAAAGGTGATTGAACTTATTTGCATAAAATAGCCAAGCGTAGACGATTTCTCTCTAGTTTTCCCCCCTCTCCCAAGTGGACTTTAATTTTGTGGCGTGACGTGGAGTGGGAATGGGAATGGGAATGGGAATGGGAATGGGACTTGTGAGTGCCAGACAATTGCGTCTTGCGGTTTGACAAAAATACAGAAAAAGACATTTCCCAAAGACAATTGCAATGTTCGGGTGGCTGGCTGAGCACTGACTGAGTGCCTGCTGGCATGGGCATAACACATCTGTTTCGTACAAATTCATTCAGTCGATTGTTCCCAGCCAGACAGGAAGACCAAGTCGGCGCTGATTGGCGGAGGGGGAGGGCGACACTCAATTCCGTCAACAGAAAAGTTCAATCAGAAATTAAGAAAACAGCCGCCGCGAAAAATTGTCGCGCGAAAAACTTTGCTCCCCGCCAGGCCGGGCGAGGCCAATCTGAAATGGGTGAAATGGAAAATGGTAAATGAAAAGAAAATGGCATTAGACAATGAACGGGCCCAAGGAAACACAGCGCCCAGTCTACGGCAAGGCGACACAGTTCATCGCGTGTCGAAGACGCATTTGATGGCTCGACGACACTTCAGACATTTCCGCAGACTTCGAAAGCGGCTGTTGAACAAGCTGCAATCGAATGAGGTGGAGCTTCCTCGGAGTAAATTAGTAAAGGCACAAGAAATATATTTTTCCTGCAGATAAGTAGCTTTAAAGTGGGCGATGCAATATGAAATTGGCTCTTATCTGGACTTTTGTCTTAGGATTTTTTATGAATATTATTTTTGTTTGCCAATATTTAAAAAATTTTTATAATTTCTCATATTTTTATTAGGTAATATATATTATTATTTATTTATATTTATCTATACATATTTTTAGTTAAATAGTTCTATCTACTAACGAACTCATGATTTGGACATAGATATAGCTTGGATTTATATTAATTATTATATTCTAGCTAGCAGTCATGTCATAAACTTGATCAGATGTGTACAATATAGCCATAACAGATCCTCTCTCTACAAAGATTTATCAGTTCGCGTTCCTTTCCATCCTCTCTCATCCTTCAATCACATATCTTTAGTCTCACTTTATACGCCTTTAATATTTATCAGCTATCAAGACTCCCTCTCTTTATTCAATTATTCCAGCTGAAATATATATGTTTTGAAATTCATTTCTTTCAGTTCGCGTTGATTGAAAAAATTTGCGAAGCGTGCATAAATTGTTGCGACTGGCCAAATGCCACAAATTCAATTTACGATGAACAATCAATTTTGTATCGAACGATCGCAGGTTGACTCTTGGCCCCCATTCGTTAGAGTTGCCCAGCCCCAGTGGGATCTCACTAAACAACAACACCCGCCACACACACACACATACACTCTGTGGTAACACATTCACTTACATATTTCATTTTGTTTATTTGCATTCCGTCGCTCGTTGGTTTGGCATCGCCGGACTTCAACTTCTTGACGTTAGGTTAGAGTTTTGGTTCCCAGAGCTGGAATGGGAGCGGAGCAGCAGCCTGGCTGCGGAAATTGAAATTTGCGCTGGGCAAAGTGAAGGCGGATCGATTGCAGGCACTGATCAAAGTCAACAACTCGCAAAGCCTACTCAACTGCAGATACAGGAGATACAGATACATTGCTTGTGGCGTATCTTAAGCTCACTCTCTCTCCTCTCTCTCTCTCTCTTTCTCTCTCTGGCTCTATCTCTGACGACTGCAACTTGCTGTTGTTGCTGTTGGCAGTTGAAGCCTCGGTGCAATTTTTATTGTTGGCATTATTATCGTCACATGTCGCTCACTAATTGATTTTTCTTGTCGCCTGCCTCGTCGCTCGCTCGTTCGTTGCCTTTCGATCGAGTCGCGGATCGTTGCTCGATCTGAATGATTGGCTGCAGTTGCTGCGCTTGTTGCTGTTGTTGTTAATTTGGTTGCTGTTGTCGCAGTTGCTTGCAAATTTTGTGCGCACATGACACTTGCCGGGACAGGCAACATCAGCGCTGCCACTGCTGCCAAATGTGTCAAAGTCGTGGTTGCATTAATAAATTTTCCGTACATCACACTGGCAACTATATACTCCTCTCTCTCTCTCTCTCTCTCTCTCTCTCTCTCTCTCTCTCTAGTGTTCTCTCTGTCTCCTTTCCAACATTGACCAACTGAGCTTCCACAATTCGTTGCAACTGCGACACACAACTGTGTGTTGGACACAAATTGAGGCAACTTAAAATTTTAATAATATAATTAAATAAAATATAAATATAATTTAAAATTTTTAAAAATATTGTATAATAATAATAAATATTTTTTTTTAAATTTGTAGGTTAAAGAAAGTTCTAAATTAACTAAAATATTGAAATAAAATAAAAATAAAATATTTTTAAAGTTATTCAATCTTGTAAAATTGTATATAATTTCTAAAAATATTTTGTTATTAAAATATATTTGCAAATAAATATGCAGGGACTAATTTAAACTTCAAATATATGCTTCAAGGTTTGTTTTAATAATATATATTTATATATATAATACCCTGATATAGTCTTTCATATATTTCAAGGAGAGTGTCTGCCAAAAGAGTAAAGAGTTCTTCTGGGATTCTTCTGCAGAAGAGTGAGAGAATCGATGATCGAAGTTGCGATGCGGACGCTGGGCTGTTGGGAACTGTTTGGCTCTGTGTTCGCATTGACATTTTGTCACTTAATTTGTTGTTTTGTTGCAGCGGGTTGCTGCAGGTTGGCTGCCTTGGTTGGCTTGGCACAGGCAACTGGTTTGGCCGAGGCAGCTGGAAGTGGCTGCTGCTGCTGCCGCTAGTCGGCAATTGCCTCAGCTGCATGGGGCAGCAATTTGTTGGCCGATCGTAGATAGGGCAATTTTAATTGGACTTAACGGAAACTAGCAAAGAAATGCATGCAAAGCATACAAATGAAAGGTGAAACCGCAACGCAGGCTATGGCAGGCGAGGAGCGGGCGTGCGGGGGGCTGGCAGCATGTCAAAGTCTTGGCTAAGAGCTGGTAAATGTGTTGTGGCTCCGGCTGTGAATTGAGCTATCTAAGAGTGATCATAGCAGCAGTGATCGCAGCTTGATTGCGCCAGTCGGGATCCTGAGACCGAATCATTCTTTGACAGCAGCAGCAGCAGCGGTCGCATCAGCACAGATCGTGAGAAATTCACTCTGCGAATGCCAATTGCCAACTGATTTTCACAGCGAGTTAACATTCCGAGTGTACTGCGAGCTAGCTTTCCAGATGGCTCAATTGTGATTTACTCAGCATCGATGATCAGCAAAAAAGAGAGAGAGAGAGAGAGAGGAATCTGTGACAAGCTTTGTTCTAAGATGTTCGATTAAGTTTAAGTTTAAATTAAGTTAAATTGAGATAATATTATATTATAAATAAATAAAATCAAATTTATATATAAATTAAATAAAGTTTGAGCTTAAATTTAAATAATATAAAACTTAAAGTTCTAGTTGAATTTATATTTTTTAAAATATTTTTTAAATTCAACTCATGTCTCTATCCTTATCCTTTTCATATTTCCCATAGATCTCTGCTATCTAAAACAATTTCTTGGCGCTTAGACAAATGTGGATGCATTCACAATGCTGCGCTTTGTTCTCGCCGTCCAGTTGGTTGCCAAGCCGAGAGCTTGCTGGTTATGATTGATTTGACTGAGCAAGGTAATCTAAACTCTTTCGTCATCAGCTCCATTGGCAGCGGCGGCGGAGTCTAGCGAAACACCTGCGCCATTATTTTACGTTATTGTCGCACATAGCGAGGCCAATATATCATTGATAGCCGATGACGACGACGACGATGCTGCTCCTGCTGCTGCTGCCAACAACGACTCATGTGTGTGTGTGTGTTGCTGCTTGAAGTGTTCCACGTCGTGGATGTTGCACATTTCTCAGACGTCACAAAGACTCCTTGCCCTGCCCTGCCCTGCCCAGCCCGAAAGCAGCGACCAGCCTGACCGTAGTGGGAATTGGGCTGGGTTGCGGCTGGGTTGTCGCTCTGTTCTGGCCCGGCCCGGTCGGGTGACTTATGTTAGCTGCCGCTGCAGCCGGCACATCCATCATCTATCAAAGACGAATTCATCTCCGTCAAATCGCAGGCCCTGCGCTTTGAATGTGGGCTACAACATTTATGAATAAATTGCACGTACGACGACACCTCATGGCTGGCTGCTGCACTTGCAGCGGCAGCAGCAGCAGCTCCTCCTCGTGGCATCCGCAGCCACGTCCCATGTCAACCCAATTGGACGGCCTAGCCGCGCATTGCCAAATGAGCGCACAGGACAGAGGCAGAGGCAGAGGCGGAGACTAGCCAAGAGGGGGACGTGGACGAAGCAGAAGCAGAAGACGGTGACGATGACGATCATTTGGTGCCGCCGCCAGGAAATTTCAAATTTATTATCGCATTTGCCATTATTTATGATTTGTGCACAATCTTGTCGTATATCAAAGTCAATGGTGTGACATAAACTATCGATGGCTATCGATAATTTACGTCAACTCTTTCCAACTAATAACAACAAGCGAATGATGTCGTTGACAATGCGCTGCTGCTGCTGCTGCTGCCATATTGAATTCGATTCGAGTGAACATATTTCGCGAATTGCACTCGCTTCAGCTGGCACCTTCGCTGTGAACGTGCAAAGCTCGTTTCGCTGGAAATGGATAATCCAATTGGAGAGCATTTATCATTAATCTTTGATAGATTTTTATATTTAATCGTGAAACCCGCTTTCTAAGAATCATATTCTATATCA
Source organism: Drosophila paranaensis (assembly GCA_035047545.1). Taxonomy (NCBI): domain Eukaryota; kingdom Metazoa; phylum Arthropoda; class Insecta; order Diptera; family Drosophilidae; genus Drosophila; species Drosophila paranaensis. The sequence goes on along the minus strand of JAWNPL010000149.1, from coordinate 582,008 downwards.
AATTGAACTGAAAATGTAATTTAAATAGAATTGATTTTTATTTATATTATATATTTATATTATATGAAACTTCAGTACATGTTATCATTGTAGAAAAGAGAATGAAGTACATATGAAGTATAAAATTATCAAAAAAATGTAGACCATTATGAAATTTAATGTGAATAAAAATAATGTTATATAAAACAATTAAAAACATATATATTATTATAAAAAAAAACATATTTTTATTTTATATATGTATATTTTTTATTTAATTTAAGTAAATAAATAAATAAATAGAAATAAATGCATTATTTTAAATAAATGCAATATGAAGTTTAATAGATATATATAAAAATAAAATGATTATTAAATATAAATTTTTATATAAATAAATAAACAAAACACAAATATATAAATTTTTAATATTAATGAAAATAAATTAAATTAATAATATTAATAAAAAACAAATAAATAAAATTAAAAAATATATAATTTAATGTTATAAAATAAAGAATTTATTATATTTTTATAAATAATCCAATTTATCGTGAGTAGTTAAGATATATATAAATATGCAGGATACAGAATAAAATGTACAAAATAAATCATTTTTAAATGATGTATTAAAATATTGCGAAATCATTTGTAAAACCTAAAGTGAACCAATTGGAATAGTCAAATGAACGCGTTACTCCACTTATTGTGAACCTAACCTAACCTTGCTAAAAAAAAATACCGAAAGAAGAAGAGTCCGGCTGAATGGCAGATATAACCTAGCCTGCTTGTCACATTGACCGGACAGTCTCGTCGGCCACAGGAAGTTCACTTCTATCACAGTTGCCTTTGCATCAGTTGTCACAGCGAACCCCAGCTAAGCAAATCTACAAATTTATAAATCATTAGCCATCCAGTCGGTGACTAGAGAACATCTCAAAAAACCTGCAGAGTCAAAATCTAGTTTCACAAATAAAACTTTCCGTGAAAACATTATTTTGAATATTTTCCAAAAAGAGAAAATAATTTTTCGAATATTTCGCAGTCGATGAAATTCAATAATAAAGTGATCCGCTTTAAAATGTCTCTGAATAATTCAGTTGGTGATATGTTTATTTCTAACTTCGCTTCCGTTGGCGAAATCGGCGAAGGCAGCGCGATGTACAACGTGATGTACAACGCGAGGTGCCGAGCGAGATGCAGCGCGAGGTGCCACGCGAGATGCAGCGCGAGATGCAACGCGAGATGCAGCGCGAGATGCAGCTCGAGATGCAGCGCGAGATGCAGCGCGAGGTGCCGAGTGAAGTGCAGCGCGAAGGGCAAGGCCAAGGTCCACGCGAAGAGCACGTGCGTAATGAATGTGTCAAGGTGGTGCCAGCTAAGTGGTCTAACAAGGTAATTATATACAGATAAATTTAAAAATTCTATATCTATATTAACAATAATTATTATACATATATTTAGTTCTTGCGTAATAAGTGTGTCGAGGTAGTGCCAATGCAGCAGGCTGCCCGCGTGAAGGTAAAAATGATTAATAATTTATATATAGTTTGTTTATTAATTATATATAGATTATTAATTAATTAATTTGTTTATGGATAAAGTAACATTCTATATTAATAATAATTACTTATATATTTTTAGTTCAGGCGTTTGGGATGTGTCGAGGTAGTGCCAGCTGAGCCTTCTGGCAGCAAGAAGGTAACCAAATTAATTACATACAAATTATGAATTAATTAAATTAAAATTTAATCTCATAAATAATTGCCCCTTTAGAGCCGCAGCAAGCGCAAGAATGAGGCGCATTCCTTTAATCGCAAGAGCAAGAGGCATGCCGCTCCCAAGTGCGAGCCGCCGGTGCCGAATCGTATGTGCAACACGGCCCCGGCTAGGGCTCCTGATATGAGTATGCAAATTGAGATCAGGAATGATATGGTGGTGGCGCTGATCGATCGCAGCTGTGCTGGCGGCAGCATAACAGTGGATCAGTGGCGCATGGTGCAGGCCATTCTGATTGACTCGATGCTTCACGTCATGAACTGTCCCAGCATGGCGGCCGTGCGTTACGACGATGCTGGCTGGCAGGGGAGCAACAAGCTCATCTACTGCGCCGATCCTCACTCTCTGAAGTGGTTATCTGGAACTGTGGCCGCATTGGCGCCGCCGTGGCCCAATGCCAGGCTGGCCGTTGTCGACCGGAACTGGGGCCGGCCCATTGTCAAGGCAATGCTTAGCCTGCCGCTCTTGCTGCCGCCTGAGCAGGCCCTGAAGCTACTCAGCTGGCAGAATCCAGATGTGTACACCAGTGACTGGCAGGTGATCGGTGTGGCCCCCGAAGACCGCGGACAGCGGATGACCATGAGGATCAGCGAGGAGGCCTCTGATATACTTATGATGCGAAAAGGCCGCATGGCCTGGGGCATGACCGCGGTGCACGTTCTGATCGACAGGAACCAGGCCGCCAACGACGACGAGGATAACCAGGATGAAGGCCAGCCTCGTATCATCGAGCTGAATCAGGATGGGCCTGTGAACCCTGAGAATGCAGCTAAAACCTTTAAGGGCTTTCGCAGAACCCTGCCACCTGCCGTACAGGAGTCGGATGACAGCGATTCCGATGAAGAGGCTGCCCCAGCACAGTAAGTGCACGAAACTAGCTGAAGGACAGCGAACGTCAGAGCTCTAGCTCATCTCCTGGCTTAAGAATCGTGGAAAATGAAGTAATTTCCCCTCTGTCCTTCAGTCTGTAATCCCAATATATATGCATATTTTCAAATATGTTACAATAAATATGAGCTAGAATATATTTATGCATTTTTCGAATATTTTTGCCAACTCGTTCAGGAACCGGTTCCATTACGGCCTCAACTTCGCCGAATAATTCCATTCGAATCGCCAATTATTGGGACATCGAAGTCGGAACAAACATCAAAGTGGCTTCAATTGCAACGCTGTAACGACTTGAGCGAACTGAATTTTCAGTTGCATTATACACACTCAGGCACACACACTTGCAAGTTGTGCCGGAAAAATCTCTCGCATAATCATAAAATGACTTGGGAAAAAGGAAATTCTAGCGACAGATTTATGCACTCGAGAAAGCTTTTGCGCCGTTGAATGCATTCACTTCGCTCGCTCACTCCCTGCCTCAGCCTCTGCCGCTCCCTCTCTCCCTTTCGCTCTCGCTCTCTAGTGCACGTCCTGCCCAGGGCCTGGCTGCAATGTGAAGGCGGCGCAATCGCTTGGATTTAGTTGCAATTATTTTTAATGTTGTTTACTTACGCTTCCAATTGATGACGCCAATAACTGTTTCAGAACTTTTCGCTCAAATCGATGTACACGCCAGTGTTGGTAAATGCGCCAAGTATCGTAAGTCTTGGGAAGTCGAGAACGATGCAAAATATCGTAAATATGAACTGAAAGTGCAGAAAGAGTTCAATTGCAAAATATTTGGTATTCAAAATAGACTCGAAGCTGAGTGCTATATTAGCGTCTCAATATATAACAAAGGATTATCTCTAATATATATTTTGAGCAAATTCCATATTTTGTAGACTCGACGACTCCACCAAGCGGTGGTTTGGCTAATGCGAGTCGAATGCAAAAGTATTCATAAATAAGCCCATGAAATTGGCACACGCATCAGACATTCAGGAGTTTTACCTACTTGCGGGGGCGATGTCAATTACGGCAACAAGCAGCGAAGAAGTCGATCTACGAAAAACTAATCAAATGCCACTGCCAAAAAAAGAGCGAGTGGAGGGAGGAGAGAAGAAGAAGAAACAGATGAGTCCACGGCACGTGGTTCGCTTGGAGTATGAAACATTCATTTGACGCATGCGACATGCCACATCAGAGACGGAGTCCGAGACGGAGTCGGAGTGATGCGCGAATTTGATATTATTGTATATGGCTGTGCGTGACGCTGCATCACACGGATGGAATGGATGGAAATCGTGATGGAAGCGCGTCGAGCATAACAAGAGCTGCCAACTGACGCCTGATGTGCTGCATCGGCATCGGCAGCGGCATCAGCATCAATGAAAGTGGCGCCAAGCTCAGCTCTGGCAGCATTTGGAGACGCCATTCACACGTACCGCTCATACATATCCCAGACACAGAGGACTCGAGTTTAACCTTGTGCCCGGAGCGAAGGACGCATTAGGGGCGCGAGTCCTGCGCTCAAGCACACACTCACATTAGGCGAACAGCCGCTTGAGTTGCTCAAGGACTGAATGTTGCCCAAATTACCTTCGCTGCGCATAGAATTGGGTGTTTTAGCATTAGTTTTATATCGACTCTTGCAATATTTGAGAAGTGAATGAGGAACTCCATGGAGAGTTAATGGGTGAAAGTTGTGCCTTTACTCGGGGTTGATCAAATCTTGCTGTGACTTTGAAGTTGGAGTCCTACATCAATATTCTTTCATCAATATCTGATTGCTCTAACAGCTAATGATCTTCGTTTTAATTCTTTAAACTACTTTGCAGCCCTTGCCATTAGTTATATACACATATAAACTCCCTCTCTCTCTCCCTCTCTCCTCACGCTCTATGAAACCAAAATTATGCTGCTACAGTGCACTCCGAGGGCTTTCAGAGAGACAAAAAGAGAATGAGAGAGCGTGAGTGAGGGCGTGCCGAAAAATGTTTAAGTTGTGGGCAGCAGGCGGCTGCTGTGTTTTGTTGCATGGCAGAGCCGTCGCATCGGTCGCATCACATCCCACAGACATAAACAAGGCAAAGTTATGGACGCAGCTTATGTCCTGCCAAGCTGCTCCACATCTCAGCCACAGCGAGACAAACTTTCGTGCAATTGGGAAATGATTTGTGCAGTTCGTGCTGGCTGCCTGGCTGGCAAGGAGCACAGCTAGCTAGCGAGTGGTAGGACTGCTGATAAACGTTGTCCTGGCACTCGTGGCCGTGCTTGTTTCGCACCTGTCCGTGTCGCGGCGCCGGAGTACGCGGCGGGGCAATCATCTGGCCAAGCCATAAATAGAAAGCGAGTCAAGAGACCCCACGGCATCATTGCCAATGGAAAATATGGCAACGCGTTGCCGGTAATTTGCGCAAATTATGTGCAGCCGACGCTGCCGACGCAGACGTCGACTGCCACCGCCGCGGCGGCTGGCTGGCTGGTTGGTTGGCTGGTCCAATCTTTGGAATGTGTGCACGTGCTAATGGCCGCTGGAGCCAGCGAGAATCGCCAACATCAACATAGCCCAGTCCCTCGCCTCGAGTGCCGACTCCAACTCAAATCTCGGCCTGCCTGCGCCCCATTAGCATTGCCAATGGAATTTACGCGTCGCACGCGTGCCCGAGACTTCACTGGATATTGACACGATTCCGTCATCATCAAGTGCCAGCTGGCAGCTGGCATCGGAGAGCAACGCCTTTTATCAGTTTGCTTGCCAAATATCAAAATGTAATTTTCCTAATCTGATGCGAGGAATTGTTACAGCGAAAGGGAGACTGAGGTACTTCATATCGTCTCATAGAAGAAGTCCTACTCTAGAGATCTCTGCTCCTTCTCTGCTGTCAGTTACTACATCACAACTGAATCAACTCCGCTCTCTCGGAGGTCCTGGCCAGGCTGGGGTGTCACAGTTTATGGTCACAGGCGGCGCTATTTATGACACGTTTCCGTCAAAATATTCGCGATTTGTGAGCGACACGGCTGGAAATGCAAAACCTAAGAGGAGCAAGGGCAACGCTGGCTCTCCCAAGTGCACTCACTTGTGAAAATCAGGGAGAGGGTAAGGGGAAGGCGCGTCAGGTTGCTGGTTGCATTGTGGCTCACGTTGAGCACTTGAAACTTCAAAGGAAATGCCTATCGCTGTCAAGGACATAAATTGCGCTGACAGCGGGCAAAAATGTGGCCCGAAAAAAGCAAAGAACAGGAGTCACTGCAGACACCAGACCTGCGACCCGCGACCCCTGCGAGTCCTCATCCTGCGCCGTAATGTATGCAGCAAAATATTTTTTTAGCAATTGCATAAGGCAGGGACATCAATAAAATAAATAACAATAATTCTGCAAAATGCCCATAAATCCAGGGGGCGACGTCATAACTTTCGTTTTTATGACTCCCCCAGACTAGACAGGCGGCCAGCGAGACAGACAGGCTGACGCGGCCGCGGGCACTGAGGGCGACTCTGGGAGGTTCCACCTGCGTGGCAGTCCGTGGGCCGCGGGCCACGTCAGTCAGCAATAAATAAATGCAAGCTGGCAGTCAGTTGGTCGTCACACAGGACATGCAGGACATGCACGGGCCAGCAGAAAATTGCAGTTGAAATTATTGCATTTAAACAGGACATTATCACACAGCAGAGAGAGAGAGAGAGAGAGAGAGAGAGAGAGAGAGAGAGGGAGGGAGAGAGAAGGGGGAGCGAGAGGGCAAAAATTGCAGCAGTTTGCTTTTTCCAGTTGTTGTCCTTGCTGTGTGTGTGTGTATGTTGGGTGGGCAGGGGAGCAGGTCCTGTCATTGTTGCTGCGACTCATAAATTAAGTCCTCATAACGGCAAAGTTATTGAAGTAATAAAATTTTACACTGACATTTGACAATCGATGCGTCGCCATTGCCATCGACAGCGACGTGGCCAGGACACGGCCAGGACAACGCGTTCGTGTTCGTGTTGCCAACGATGTCAAAAAAAAAGAAGAAGAAGAAGATGGAGAAAAACGCATGATAATCAAATGAAAGTTGCCAGTGGAGCAGACGCGGCGTTAATTTGATTTACTAAAGTGAAATTGAAGAGAAAACAAACGGGTTGAGCAAGGGAGTAAGAGAGAAGATGGAAGATAGCAGCTGGGGGGAGTATTTAAAAAATACGGTTAATTACATTTTTGTATGAAATAAATGTTTAAGTTAATTTTGAGATAGACCTAAATAAAGGAAAATGTTTAAATGAAATGAGAATACTTAACAGTAGTGGCAATAAAAATAGGCCAAGCTGTCGAACAGTGGAATTAAGCTGAGTTATTTTGAATAACATTTGGTATAAAATGTATTATAAATTTTGGAATTGGTACAGATTTTGAATAAATTTGGTATAAATTTAGTATAAATTTGGTATAAATTGGTATAAATTTGGTATAAATTTGGCATAAATTCGGCATAAATTTGGTATAAATTTGGTATAAATTTGGTATAAATTTGGTATAGATTTGGTATAAATTTGGTATAAATTTGGCATAAATTCGGCATAAATTTGGTATAAATTTGGTATAAATTTGGTATAAATTTGATATAGATTTGGTATAAATTTGCTATAAAGTTGCTATAAATTTAGTATAAATTTGGTATAAATTTAGTATAAATTTGGTATAAATTTAGTATAAATTTGGTATAAATGTAGTATAAATTTGGTATAAATTTGCTATATATTTGGTATAAGTTTAGTATACATTTGGTATAAATTTGGTATAAATTTGGTGTAAATTTGGTATAAATTTGCTAAAAATTTGCTATAAATTTGCTATAATTTTGCTATAAATTTGGTATAAATTTGGTATACATTTGGTATAAATTTGGTATAAATTTTGTGTAAATTTGGAATACATATTTTGTGCTTAAATACTTAGTATTATTATTTTCATGGACACAGCTGTATATATCATGCATGCAATATTATGCTAAAATGTGATAATTAAGAGAAAAGTCTGTTTTTTAAGTCGCTTACCGAAGTATGAGGTTGAGAACTTGCATAGAGTTGCTATAAAAATGTTATCCATGTGAGTTTGCGTCTTAGCTTATTTGCTCACTCCATCAGAAACAGAGAGAGAGAGAGAGAGAGACAAAGATATGTAGCTACTGCCGAGTGAGAGCGAGATAGCTATATGTGCATAACGAAAATCGACTATAAATTGTCAATTGGAAAATTGGCATAGAATCGACTTACATATACTTATATGTACATATATATCAGTACATATATATGGAAAATTTTAATATATTAATTAGCTTGGAAATTCTTAAAGTAATTAAAGTTCTTAGCATAATATATTACAAATATACAAATAATACTATTTGTTTTTTTTTCTAAATAAATCCATTTTTATATTGGCCAAAGACATATGGATGCAAGTCCACACACACATTAATATACTTCTGCCGAAGTAGAAATATATAATAAATAAATCTATATAGATAATTTATCTGTGAGTTTATTACTTAGTTATATTTTCACTCTTAAAGATGCCTCGACAAATTTTAATGACCTCAATGAACAAGAGTCAAAACTTCAATTATATATAAATAATTTTTAAGTAACATTTCCCTTTAAGCCACTTGAACTACGCTCCACCTGCACTGGCCTTAGTCCCTTCAGCTGTCAGCAGTTGCTAATCCGGTCGACGCTTTAATCATATATAAATATTTCGCTGTGATCTTTTGCTTCAATGTTTTGCCAGTTAATTTGCATTTCATATACTTTTTGTGTTGCGGTAGTTTGTTTGCCCTTCCCTGGAAGGGTTGGAGGGTCGAGGGACGCACGTCTCTTTGCATATTGCCCGACATTTATTTACCGTAATTTACCCACACCGATGTCTAATTAAATTTACCGGCGATTAACCAACTTGCTGGCTAAACTCAAAACAGAAGCACAACCACCCACCCACACCCACATACGCACCCACACACACACAGACACAGAGAGAGAGAGAGAGACCAACGAACCGAAGAGACGACAGTAATTCGTTTATAATGCGTAGGACATGTTGACAATGCCACAGGACATTCGTAATGAGGAGGCAAATGTGACAAGGGGCGAGAGAGGTGTGGAGTGGGGTGAGTGGGGGGGCGCGGGAGTGTGTGTGCATCAAAAGCGAAGAAACTTCCCGCTTTGGCAACTTGAAAGCCGCCCACAGACTTTGACAGACGCGACTGTGGCACAAGGAAGATGAGCAGTGGCAGCAGCAGCAGCAGCAGCAGCAGCAGGAGCAGGCAAAGCCGTTGCAGCGGGACGAGGAAGCTGAGACGGCGGCTGGTCAGACAGGGGTTGGACCCGCTGACAGTTTGCTGCTTCAAAGGTTCGCCGGGCTTGACGCATGTAAATGTGGTTGAAGTAATGACGAAATGGGCACTAGACATACACACACGCACACGCACACACTCAGACTCAGACAGACAGACCCCTAATGCTTCACCCTTGGCCCAATCCTTTTGACTTTGAGCCGTGGTCTGCCTCTGTTGTTGATGTTTGCCCTCATTATTGTTGTTGCTGTTGCTGTTGTGGTTGACATCGTTTTGTTTGCCTAAAGGACGAGCGCATATTATTGCAGCGGCAAGGGCTTCGGGTGGGTGGTTGGCTGGCTGGCTGGCTGGCTGGCTGGCTGGCTGCCGGGCAGGTGCGGCGAGTCGAAGTCTTTTTACGTAGGAACATTTGTTAGCCGCGCATAAACCCTTAAATCCGAGCCCATGCACCCAGCAGCAACGCCAGCTCCTTGCGCTAATCCCTGACGTGTCTCTGACAGTGACAACACTTTGATGGGCAGAGCTACAGCCGCAGATCTGGAGTCTGTGATGACACTGACAATGACGATGACGCGACATTTCCATGCGACTTGCCCCCGAGCGTCCTTTGTGTCTCTGCCTGGGCGTCTCTCGCACTCTGAAAGCCTTTCATGAGGCGGGCGAGATCAATCATTTGGGCGAACTCAATTAAAAAGGTGTTTTCGAACTGGCTTTCTCTGCTCTGGGCAACGGCTCCCACGCCCAGCTAATCGCATTGAGGGATCTTCAAAATGGTTTTGTTTCGCTGCCAGCTGCTGTCTGACGGCTTCTCCCACCGCCTGTTGCAAGTCTTCTGCTGCAACAACAACAGCAACATCAGCTGCTGCCGCAGTCGCAACTTTTGTCACCCGCATTCTGCTGCCAAGTGGCAACTGGCAACTGGCAACTGGCGCAACAAATTGCCAAGATCTGCAGAAAGCCAGGCACAGGACGTAGGCGTTGCAGCTGCAACAACAACTTGTTACAGACAACACTCGACAGCAGCAGCAGCAGCAGCAGCAGCAAACTCGACGCTTGTTTTGAAAAATTGTTAACAAATTTGGGAAGCTGTCGCCGTTGCCAGCAAGACAAAACAGCCAACACAACAATAGATAGACATCTCTATCAGAAGAGAAATGGCCGAGAACTTGAGTGCGACGAGCAGAAGCAGTCGCTGAATGGGAGAGCTCAGGGCTTGGCATAGGCTGAATAATAATAATAATTGAAATAATATTATCTTAAGCGGGCATAAAATCGAGAATTGTTTATGCGAATGAGATAACATAATTTGGTTTTAGAAAAGAATATTAAAAGACTTTTCAAGACAGAATAAATTCTTAAGTGAATCTTATTATCATTGTTGTTGTTGAAAAATATGAGCATATTTGTTAATATGTAAACAAATAAATGAAGACATATATTTAAAATATATAAATATATGTAAATATATATAAAATATATAAATATATATAAAATATTTATATAAAATATATAAATATATATAAAATATTTATATAAAATATATAAAATATATCATTTCACAGTATAGACAAAAATCTGTGGGAGTTTTCATTTAGATTTTAATCTCTATGATCATTTCTCTCAGAGTCAGCTCAGCTCTTGAAAGAAAGCTTTTTATCTATTACCTATTTATAAATATAAAATAGAATTATTCAACACTAGAATCTATTATTCAATTTTACTATTAATATAAGTTTTTAATAATTTATAATATTATATTATTTGTAAAGTTTGTTGTGATAGTGGTGAATCAGTGGAAGATAACCGCAATGGGTATGAAAATCTGCAACAATTGGTATACTTAATTAGCTCCATAAGTTACCAAGGAAGCTTCTGTCCTAAAGCTGATATAATTACGATTTTTATGAGCGTAGCTAAGAATAATTTTAGCTTTTGTCAGTTTTTATGAAGAAGTCCACAATTGCACCTCCGCCCCACTTCAATACTCTTAATTCTTGGTATCCATATTCACATTCGCATATGGAAACCAAAGACTAATTGAGCGATAAATATGAGCTGGACAGAGTCGCGCAGATCGCATAAATTAGTTTGTAAATGGCTGCGAAAATACATAACTTTTCTTTGAACTGTCTCAAATAACTGCAAATTCCAATTGGAAGTTAGTGCCAAAAAGGAAACTAATCGAGCAGCAAAGAGAAAAAAGGAGAAGAAAAAGAAAAACGTTCTGCAAGAGCTTTGTTTTTCTCATCTTTGTATGGGAAGTGTCTTTAGCTTTTTGTGGATCTGCTTTGTTATTTGATGTGTGTGTGTGTGTGTGTGTGTGGGTGTATGTGTGTGTGTGTGTGTGTGTGTGTGTGTGTGTGTGTGTCTGTGTCGAAATGGAACATTGACAGGCGAGCCAATAAAATTCAAATGTGTGGCGATTGTCGCAGCGCGCGGACTGTCGCTTCATCTTACGAATGTCAAGCGTGGCGAGAGCAAAAAATAAACCAAATGCATAGGGCGAGGGAGGAGGGGAAATCAAGCGAATGAACTAGAAACGCCAAACAATAAGACAATGCTTGGAACAGGACGATGAGGAGGAGCAGCAGCAGCAGCGGTTGCGCTGTCAAAGCGAGGACATCAGAGTCGAGGATGAAACGAAACCAACACGACAACATGCAAAATATCGCCTGGACAGCTGAGCAAAAAGGGTTGAGAGCGGGCAGAGCGGGAAGAGCGTTTGGGTCGAGCACAACATTAGGGAACATGAGCCCCACATATCGAAACGTCTGCTCCACTCTCCTCCTCCTCCTCCGTTTCCAGCTCCATCTCCATCTCCTACGAGTGACATCTTGGCCACATATTTTGCTTGTCGAGCGACGGCGAATGAGGACACAATACTGTCAGCCGAAGGAATGCCCGCACATTCATTTCAATGGAGCCCCTCCCGCCCCCTCGACACATCACATCAGCGGCGGCAGCAGCAGCAGCAGCAGCATCAGTGTCGATTGACCGAAATAGAGAAATTCTATAGTTGACTTCGCGCCACGGACCCAACATCATTTATCAGTCGCCAGTTATTGCCAACTCGTCCAGATTTCTGCATGCCACGAACCCTCGGCGCAAAACATCCGAATGTGTCAAAGCTGACTTCGAGTCTGCTGCTCGCTCCCGAGTCCTCTGTCGCAGCGCCCGCGGCAGCTTACCAATTTTTCCTTGCCCTTGGCTGTTGGCCTGTGATTTTTAGCCAGCTGCAATTTGTTATCCATCTGCTAGTTTTTCTTTCTTTTGGAAAAAGAAGATAAGCATGAGGATAAGCTTAGAAGACCGTCTCTCGAAAGGTATTAGATTATTACAGATTTGATAAGGCATCAACACGATGCTCCTGGCTCGTATTGCCTTGTTTATTTATTATTTTATATTATTTTTTATTTTATTATTTAATGCTTATTCTATTGATAATTTATTATTTTATTGCCCCGAATTTTTGTCCCATATTAAAACTAGCCAAAATTTCTATACACAAATTTTCCTCGCTAAAATTTTCACCTACAAGTTTTGTACACTTTTTCAATCTTGAGTGCATAACCCATAAATATGCATTAAAATAATAATTAAATGAAAGACCCCATATACAACATAGATAATGGCTAATGTCTACCATAATTTCAGAGATTTTATCACTGATCGTGAATCGTCTTGGCTATAGATGTTTTCTTACCGTGAATAAGAATAATTCTAAGTTTCGTAAACACTTTGGCGTTTATTGTTTCAATTAATGTGTGTAAGTGTCTGGGGGCTGCCTTGAATGCAGTTATTGGATCTCATCAGCATCATCAGCATCATCATTATCATCATCACTATCATCGTCATAATCATAATAAGCCACCCACCAGACACAGGCGCAACCTTGACGTAGTGCAAGGCACTTAAACCTTTCAACTGTTGGCAATAATTTCAGCAGTATTTATGACATGGATGCGGCACATGGAATAATATTTGAGTCATAATTTTATCAGCTAGTTCAGAGAGGGAAAAGGAATATATAAGTATATAGATATATATATATATTTATATATCTATATATATATATCATCGAGGGGCAGTTGCAGTCACAGCCTGTAACGGGGCACGTAATCAGTCGAAATAAACACTTGCGCCTCTAAAATAGATAAAAATATCTACACTTCAATAAACATGAAAATCAGCGACGACCCGAGGCAGAGGCAGGGGCGAACGGAGAGGCAGAGGCAGCGGCAGTGGCTGAAATGTGTTGAAAATTGCGCAGCAATGCGATCATAAAGCATTCGCCATTAATGACACTACCCGACAGATACATCCCATTGTCAATAACTTTTACGCGCCGCAGATTGCCGAGCAGGCAGCTCGCCTCGGCCCGTTCCAAAATCAAATTCAAATTTCGCAAACGAGCTGGGCTAGGCTGGGCTGTGCTGGCTGGCTGGCTGCATATGCATTCGAATGACGTTGCGAGAGAGGGCGGACGACGGACGGCATTTGGGAACTGGTGCTGCGCGAATGATGGCATCCGCCAAGCGAATAGCGAGATGCGCGTCTAGCGACTCGCACAAGATACTCGCACATCCGCAGAATTTATCGACAAACATTTGGACAGGCGACTGGCAACGGCGGCGGTGGCGGTGGCGGTGTAGACTAGACAAACTGCGCGAGAGGCGCAACAAGCGGAGGCGACACCAAGGAGACGAGACGAGACGAGGCCTGGAAGCAGCGATGCGAACTGGCGGATCGTTGCTTCCTTTTCAATTATTAAGTGTTGCCAACTATGCGCGAATGGGCGATAAACGAGGCGACTCTGTGTATGCGAGTGTGTGTGGGGCACTCATAATTCGCGACACGTTGCCCCACCTCGACTGCTCGCTGCTCTCCGCTCTCCACTGGTGCTGTGTGTGTGTGTCTTCAATCTTGTGCAATGGATCTGTAACTGCATCCATGTAGCCATTTATTTCGCATTGCCTGGCAGATAACTGCTCTGCCAATGGGTTTGTGGCTCTTGTGGCGCCTCCTTGTTGTGCCGCCAACAACAACTGCAGTCAGTATATTGCCTCAGGCATTCGCTCTGCCATTTGATAGTTAATTTACGGCATTTATAGGCCTCCAGATGAGCTTTTCTTTCTGCTTTCTGCAAGCAATGTACAATTAATATTAACATTTGACTAATACTCAAGAGTTGAATGTGGCTCTTTACACAAAGTACAATCTGAGCAGAGAGACACTTCGTATGAATAATAATTAATAATTATTGTATGAATTATTCATAACTTGAAGAATTTAAATTCAGATATTTATCAATATTTAAAATGAAAACAAAAAGAAATTTAACTTGTCAACTTTTATTTACAACTATTTAGACTAAAGATAAAGAAATTCTAATTAATGAAAAATAAATATTTTATTTATTTATTTTAATAAATAATCTAATTGATTATTACAAATTAAAATTTAGCAAATTGTCTTACAACATTCTTTAAAAAATCTTTTATTTTGTAATATATGTAATAATACTTAAGAAACTAATTTAGCTTTATAATCAAATATAATAATTTATAGTTCCAGGTTTCAAATGCAGTTAAATTAAAAATAAAATATATCTAAAAGTGAAATCAACTTAAGTTCTTTTATTATTCGCACAAGGAATTTCAGACAGTTAGTCTCTAGGCAAAAAATATCTTCTTATTTATTATTAGTCTTCAGATTCGTAGCCTCTTTCCTGTTGATATAAGAATCATGTATTCTGATCTATTTATGGCTGAAATTACAATTTATAAAAAAGCCAAAATTATATTTTGCTTTAAGAAAAAACCGTTTGGCTTTTTGTGCGTATTCATAAGTTAGCAAGAGCGTAGCTGGCTTTGATATGATTGGGTAATGTGTACTAATGTAATGGATTCAAGTTATGAGTTATGCATTGCACAAAGGCTCAAGGACTTCAGCGGCAAAGTCCACTCATAAAAGTGCACAAAGACGGCGCACAAATATTGAAATAAAGAAGGATTTGCCGGCCAAAAAAGGATGCAAAACCAAAGGATTAACCTAAATAAATACAAAACAGATGTAAAAATTGTGCCAGCAGCCAAAAAAAAGAAGAAAAAGAAGAAGGAAAAGAGAAAGAGAGGAAAAGGAAAAGCAAAAAGAGAAACAGCTTGAAAAGCCCGAGAGCAAATGCCAGTTTGAATGAGCTGCTGCTCCTGCTGCTGGTGTAGTTTCAACTTCAGCTTCAGCTTCAGCTGTTTGCTGCCAGGGTTAGGACTCTGACTCTTCATTACGCCGGACAAATGGAGCAGGACATAACCCGGCCAGCGGAGGCGGCTGCTCGGCCGACCGCAATGATCCATCGCCGGATGACGGAGGAATAAAAATACAGCGCGGAAATAAAAAGCAAACGCCAAGTGAAATAATAAAGGACGACAAAGAAACAGAAGAGCAAATGATGAGAAAAACAAATGCGCGTAAAGGGATATTCTGGCTAAATGCAGGCTGAGTGGGGTGAATGGAGCGGCGGCCACTTCATTATGTCGGCAATGCATGAAGTGTTGAAAAATGATTCCCTCAGCATCCGTGGGGCAGCGGGGGAGCAGGCGTCGCAGAGTGCATTTGACTTTTATGCTTGCTGAACGCCCACGGGGACTGGCGAGGGCGTTGAAACGAATCCGCTTTTGCACAAAGCGCCGCAGGATTTCAAATAGTTTCCAATGCAACAGACAAAAGCGTTGACCGACCGAGCATGGAAAGTGTTTGCCAGTTGCCAGCGTTAAGTGCAGCGGACACTGCAAAGCTCAGCTGTGTCTTGGCCGCTGCTGCTGCCCCGTACTTTGGCATCGTCATCAGCGCCCAGCCGACGTCATCATCAGCGTTGTCGTAAATTGTTTACTTGATGCCAGCAAAAGTTACTTCAAACAAAGTCATGTGGACACTGAGCAGCATCAGGAGCGGCAGCATCCTGGACAGCATGAAGAGAGAGGGAGCCGAGAGAGCTGAGCGAGCTCTGGGCCAGCAGCCAGCAGCCATCAGACATCCAGGCAGCGAGGCAACCATCAAGTGCAAAATGTTTTGGTATCGGGCACATAATGTGAGTTCTTTAAAAGTTTTATATGCACATGGCCCCACTCAGTGGCTCCTTCTCCCTCTAGCTCGGCCCCAGCTGCATATATTGCATATTAAAGTAATAATGAGATGAGCCAAAGTGTCAGCTGAGTTCACATCTCTGCCACATCTGGACACTGCCAGTTGAGGTGAATGCAAACTTTATGCAATCAGCTGCAGGGGATCGGATCGGTAACTCTATTGGGCCTGGCATATTAGCACTTCACAGGGCCGCAGCATAAGCCAAACTATGGCATTTAGCAGAGGTGAAAGGCTTTAGAAAATCATTATTGTTATTGATAAAAAATTATATATAGAAGGCAGAGAATATAGAAGTCTGCTTTCTAAAATTGATCAATGATATATTTTATCTATTAGCTTATACCTGTGTTATTATATATCATATGCATTGGTTAAGCAAACTGTAAAGAAAAAGGGGTTGTTAAAATATTTTGGAAAGAACAAATATTCTTAAACTATTTTTTTACATATTCTATAAATAAATAACAAAATATATAATAAATAAAATAAATATATACATATGTATATAAATAGTTTTTAGAACTTTAGCTATCGCCCACTCAACTTGTTGGCTTCGACAACCATAGCTAATTTAATTAAAGAGTTGTAGCTGACTTGTAAGAAAAGAAAGAGACTAACAGATAAAACAGATTGCTATCAGTTATGCCGTTTTTGTCTCTCTCTCTCTCTCTCTCTCTCTCTCTCTCTCTCGTTTCTCACTGCAACTAAACTTGATCGAACTAAGCTGACGCTCGTAGTTCGATGAGTGCAGATGATGTATACTGAGTATATATATAGTAGATATGTATGCACATGCTGCAGTTGTTAAAAGCACGTCAAAGGCAGTCGGTTGCTCGCAACTCTTTTGCAAATGATCGAAGCTCCAGCTGCTAATAAAATACCTAAAACTGTTCGTAGCTGTGTAGCTTTTAAAAATATTTAATGATATTTTAATATTATAAAAGTATATAGGGATATGTGAATAATGTAAAATATAAATGTCTTTTTTTTAATTATATAATTAACATAAACTAGTCTAAATATAAAATTAATATTAATTACCTCTCATATGAGCACATACTTCATCATTGCTTCAATAACATAAAAGCCTCTTTCAGACATGTGAATGCCATACGATTCTCTACCTCAACTTCCCTATGCTTATCAAAGAGTTAATATAATATTAACTTATATGTAACTGCGTCTGCTCAAGCGCAGCCAAGGATAGAAAAAAATAAATATAATTTACAGAGAATTATTTCACGTCAAGTTCCTGCAAGCCGAAGTGAAAAAGCGAACAAAAAATTGGATAAAGGGTTGTCCGTGAGAATGAGGCAGCTCTCTCTGACAGTGACATGGACGTCACTTACAAAAGTGGAAGTCCAATGACCATCTACCTCCAACCAACGCCCTCCGCTCCCCGCTCACTGTCCAGTGCCCAGCAGCTGCATTGCTCTCAAAGTGTCCCTCAGACAAGGCCCCCTTCACGTATGTCCCGCTCTCTCTCTCCCACTCTCTATGTGTGTGTGTGTGCTGGACACTCTATTTGTATTTCCTCTGAAAATTTATTGTAAAACTTAAAAGTTTTGATGGAAAAATGAAATAAATAGTGACATCACTAAAAGTAAAGAAATTATAAAGTGTCACCGGGGATGATAAGTGGGCTACAGCAGCAGCAGCAGCAGCAACAGCAACAGCAACGAGTACGTCGGCAACAGCATCAACAGCAGGAGTGACATTGCCAACAACAACAATAACAACAGCAACAAGCAGCACGGCGACGAGCACAAGTTGAGGCAGGACCGTCAGGACTTTAATAAGGACATTGGACAAGCAACAGCAGCAGCAGCAGCAGCGCCAGCGCTGCCATCAGGACAGCTGGACAGACGCCCGCAGGACAATGCGGTGGCACGTGCAGAGGCCAACGAGCGGGTTGATTTAAACCAAAACACGCAAACCCACCATATAGAAAATAGCTAAGCAGAGCTGCACCAATTGACGTGATCGTGAGAGCCAAAAACACGAAAAGCTGCCGTGACTGACTGCGATTGTGAAGAACTTCTCAAGATTATATAATAATGGACAGAAAAATATTTATATATTTATAATATTTGAAAAAAGACAACATAATCT
This sequence comes from Drosophila paranaensis, assembly GCA_035047545.1. Taxonomy (NCBI): domain Eukaryota; kingdom Metazoa; phylum Arthropoda; class Insecta; order Diptera; family Drosophilidae; genus Drosophila; species Drosophila paranaensis. The sequence goes on along the minus strand of JAWNPL010000149.1, from coordinate 563,801 downwards.
GGAGTACAAACTTCTGTTATATCTGTAAAAATATAGAAAATAACCTAGTTTTAATAAGTAAAAATTAATTATATATATATATTTAAGCAAATCAAATAATTAAATTATTCAAATGGAAAAAATATTATATTAAATAAAATTAAAATAAAAGTTTTACAACAAAAATTAAAAAATAATTTGAGCTAGACTTAGCAAATGTATAAAATGAATATATATAAAACACAAATAAAATTTATAAAATAACTCAACTTAATCAATTTATTTAAATTATTAGTAATTCTAAACTAGAGATATTCATACTCAATATAAATTATTAATTATAAAATATGTTCACAAAGCTTAAATAAAAATATAGTTAATATAATATTTTTAAATTATAAAATATTATTCAAAATGGAATTCCATAAAACTTCACTTATTTCCCTCATTTCAAATTGTTTCAACGAACATTGCAGTCAGCCGCGCCCATTTGCAGGTTGTCCAGCTCTACCACACATACACAACACACACACACACACACACACACACACACACACACACACACACACACACACACACACACACACACACACACACACACACACACACACACACACACACACACACACACACACACACACACATACATACTGCGGCAGAGGCACTCACATTTGGTAAATCGTGAAAGGCAGCAAATTGACAGGTTCAACGAACAGAACGTCAAAAAACTTAAGAACTATTTAAGTTATCTCTATTTTTGCTGCTGGCTGCCTCTGTGAGTGTGTGTGGATATTCTATATACATATATATATATATATATATATATATTTTTTTTTTTTTTTGTTATTTTCTGTTTTTTGTAAGTTTAATTCCAGCAACATTTCAACTTTCACATATTCTCCGAGGACAACAAAAAATAGAATGCAGGACATTCACTTAAAGTTCGCCTGTCAGCCGGACGCTTGCCCTCACTTCAGTCAGGCGGCGGCGTTTAAGTTTCCATCATTATTTAGCACAAAGAGACGAGGCAACTACTGCCCACAGGAGGGACCATGGCTGCTGACCACGACTCAAGCCCGAGCTGAGCCCAAGGCCCCCAAAGCGCCCGAGCTCCGACAGCGATGGTGCTGCTGGAATATTTGAATGCCTTGGCCCCCTTCGCTCTTAACACTTTGATGCTGATGTTCTTTTTTTTGTGAATTATTATTCTTTATTTACTGCAGCAGAAGAGGACAGCAGATGAGCGGTGCTAAAAAAGATTTAAGATACAATAACAAAAGTGATTGGCGTAATGAGGAAAGTTAAAAAAAAAATTAAAATTGAATTGGAAGAGAGATATATAAATATTTAAAAAATTAAAAAATTTTAGTTAATTTTCTGTTATTGAAATTAATTTCTTTTAAATAGTTACGAAACTTTTATTTCAATTTGTTGTACTAATCTTGCACATGGTCAAAACTTAAATTCAATTTCTAATTGGCATTAGGGTAAGTTTTTTCTCTAGTAAAATATGCATACAGATATACTGAACATATAGAAAGCAATTAAAAATAGAAAATCAATCAAACTCTCGTAGCTCAGTTCATCTCATCTCCTGCATCCTCTTCATCTCTCTATCTCTCTCCTGCTGTATTTGCTCATTTTTCTATCTATCTCGATTCTTTTGTGCTGCCTGCATAACAAACTTTATGACTAAATTTAGCCCGCACCAGTTTAAGACAGGTTCGTTCGCTCGCTCGCCTGGCCAGAGCTGGGGCTGCTGTGGGGCTCGGTGTGGGCCTTCGGGCAGGTTGACATATCAAAAGTATAAAATATTTTAAAAGAAATGTTTTCGGTGGAAAAGTTTTCAATTACAACATTATAAAGATCGACAAGCTGTCTGCGGCAATATGGCTGGACAGGGTCCGAAGCACACACCTACACCGAGCATGTGCCAGAAATTATTATTTATATGCGCTGCGAACGAAATTCATGTTCGACACACGTCTCTAAGGATTAACAGGAGTGACCACAAAATCATCATCAGCACAAAAAGGCCAAAAGTGTTACGTCCAAAGCAGAGACGATGATGGCCAGAAGAGACGCAGAGAGACAGGGGGAGAGAGGTCGATAGGACAGACTTGTGGGCATCGAAGCTGGCTGCAACGAAGTTTGACGTTCGTTCGAACGGAAGCTGTTCGCAGTGAAGTTTTCTAAACTACAGAAATTTTGTATAAAACGCCCGATGACTCAATTGACGAGCAGAGGCAAAAAAAAAAAAAAATAACAAAAACTCTGAAATATGTAGAAAAATGCTCCCAAGACAGGAGCTGGCCGCTGGGTCCTCGTCCAGTTGCCAGATCTGCGGAATATGCGCCAAGTAGTAAAAAGTGTCCATCAATGCTGAGGGGGCGGCCAGCGCGCTAAACTTTCAGTATGGTGGAGTGTGTCCGAGCTGTCAAAAGCCACTATAAACTTGTGACGTGTCAAGCGTCACAACATTCCCCAAATGCCCCAACCTCTAGCTCCGCTCCGGCCCAACTCCAATCCTGCCTTCCCTCGCCAAGGACCAAGGACCCAGGACTCCTCGACTGCATGTGAAACTTTTGAATTTATTTCTCTTTCGCTTTTCATTTTTTCCGTTCTTTTGGCGTAAGTATGTAATTTTTTAATAACGGTAAACGGCATGCCATGCATGACAGTTGAGCGAGCGACCCCACTTAGGTGGGGCACGAGCAGGGGGTGGGCTGGGGCGGTGCGATTGGGTGGTGTTTGCTGTACATAACTGTCAGCTTAAGTGAAAAATGTCATACGCGCGTCTGTTCGAAAGCTTCGTCCTGTCTGGCCTCAAGAACTCGCCGTGCCGAGCAGCAGCGCCCCCTGGCGGTCAGGCCACGCGAAACTTTGCACATCAAAATCACACGGCATGTCAACGTCATTTGCCAACTGACCAAAAGAATACGTTAACGTGGATGAGGACGACAGCGTGACGGCAAGCCGGATGAGGAAGAGTGACGCGAGAGAGAGAGAGAGAGAGAGAAAGGAGGGAGAGAGAGGGATAGTGGATAAAGGGGACACATCAAGCTCCACTTTGGTGGCTTGCCAACTGTCAGCCGCTGACGCTGAGTGTCACAAATCTCTCCGACAGCTGTATGAGTGCTCACACAATAATTATGATATTATTCATTAATGCCAGCGCATAATATATGTAATGTTATTACTGTCTTAGAGACTTAAGCTAACACTTGAGAGAGATGAAAACAAAATGAGCAAAATGAGGACACTGATAATATTTATTAAACTGGGCTAGCTTTAGAGAATTACTCTATCGTTCTCTCTCTCTATCTCTCTGTCTTCCTTCTCTGTCTCTTTACTCATTCTCTCTTTCCTGCCATATGTCTGTCAGCCTATATCGATCTCTCGCTATCTTACCCTCTTTTTCTCTCTCTGTGTCAGTCTCTCAGTCTCTGCTCTGCTACATCAGCTCAGCCTTGCCTGGTTTGAAAACTTCCTTTGCAATGAATATCGTGAAGTGACTGTGCTGCTGAGCCTTATCAAAAATAAGAACAATTCATTTAATGGATATGCTTCACATTTTCTATTTCATATATATATTTATATATATTTATATGTGAGTGTATGGGTATTGTTGTTGTTGGAAAAAGGCCACTGACATTTTACAATCGGACTTGTGACTGAGCCTGAGAGACACTTGCACAAATGAACATTTGCAGAAAGACTTGGAGTTCGACTAGGACTGAGTGACAGTCGGCAAGACAGCCGACAATGTTCAGTTTTCACAAATACTAAGATGGCAATACTTGCCATACACACTCACACACACATACTGTCAGTGCTAACTAAACAAACACGTACATACTTGTATGTCAAAAGTATTTCGAGATTTTTAGCTACAAAAACTGCCAATAACAAAACTCGAAGCATCCTCGACGTACATGTGGAACAGCCTCAGCCCGCTCGCATGCCATGAACCCGTTGGCGGATGCAGTTTGGACAAATGACAGCAGACACAGCCTCATCTCGTCTCATCCTCGTCCCACATCCTACATCCTTCATCCGCACCACCCACACGGCGACAGGGTAAGACAAGCAAATGATGAACCGGCATACAGAAGACTTTAGATTTTCATTTCGCCTTTGAACCAGGAGAGAGCAGAGGAGCCGAGCAGACTCTGATGCAAACGGAAGTTCATTTTGCGTTAGGGCAGAGCCATCAGTTCATCAATGGGAGGCGAGTGAAATGAGCAAAAAACGTCTGGCGGTTGACAACTAACAAAGTTTTTTGTCATGTACATAAAATATTTTATTTCATTTGTGATTCTCAAGTGCACACAACTCGTCGGCCGCACTATCGAGTCTACTCGAGGTACTACTCCTTGCAGTGCCTCCAAACAGTATATGGAAGTCTGTTAACATCGCAAAATAGTTGACATTTTGAGTATTATTTTAGATTTTTAGTATGCCCGATGACACCGACAGGCATGCGGCAGCAAATGCATTTAATTGGATTGGTTTATGGGTCGATCCCTCTGCATCTCCAATTGCTCCGTCTGTCTGAATTACTTGTAGTGCATCTCACTTATGGCTATCGACTGCTGTTGGGCTGACAATTAAATAAAAATAAGAGAATGCATTTGAGCTTACTTTAGCTGAGCTGCTGAGATTTGTTTGTTTTGTTTTCTCTCTCTCTCTCTCTCTCTCTCTCTCTCTCTCTCTCTCTCTCTCTCTCTCTCTCTCTCTCTCTCTCTCTATCACTGACTGCCTGACTGAGTCGCTGTCAATCAGACAGCAACTTACGCATGTCTCTGGCAAATCAAGCTGTTTTCGTACATTGCAATTACTTGTCTGGCTATCAACCCATCCATCCAACCGGTCATCCATCCATCCATTTGTCTAGCTGTCTATCTCGCTCAAGCGCTCAACTGTCCAAGCTGTCTATTCAACTGGCCATCTAATTGCAGCAGTCAGCTAGCCCGGATGCCCAACTCCTACTCTGCGCTGTCCAGCGAATGTCCTTTGCTGCTCCTGCATCCGTTCTCTCTCTGTTTATGTGCGTGGGTGTCTATCGTCTCTGTCTTTAGTTGTAAATTTTAGTGTTTAGTCCTTTATTATTTTCACATTTTGCAGCCATTTACACTGCTCAGCGGGGATAATGCTGCTGCACTTGGGCGTCCTGCACTGCACTGAACCAAGCTGAACTGAACTGAACGGAGTGCTCATCGCTCAGAACTCCGGCTGATGTTGTCCTTCAGCTTTCGTTTACTCCAATGGAATTTATTTGGTATATCCTTCAGTTTAAGCTGCAGTAAATATACGAGTGAAGACTACATGAAGCCAACTAGTCCGATTGTAGTATATTAAAAGTGAAATGAGGTAAGAAAACTATATATAAAATAAATTTTATTATTTTAAATATTTATATTTTACAAGTGAAATGTATTATTGTTACAATAAAATAATTTATCTAAAAGGAATTATTTTATTAGTATAAAATATTTAAAAGTGGAAGAAAATGGCAAATTCATAAGCGACTATTTAACAGCTTAAATATTTTTAAATGATTTAAAAAATATAATAAATAAAGTAAAAAATTATTATTTTAAAATGATAAATATGACAAATGACAAAATAAATCCCATAATCGTTGCACAAAAGTCAAACTAAGCCTCTAAGCAGACAGCTACATTGCTGTCGACTCATGTCCTAGTCCTTGGCTCGAGGACATAAGTCGATTTGTATATTATTATTAATCTATGAGCTGGGCCCATTAACTGAGTGACAAGTGGGACGGCATCATTAGACTGGCAATAATATATCACAAGGCCAACGACAAACAGGGAATTTCACTGGGATGTCGTAATTGCGGTTCGAGCGTGTTTTTTTTTTCTGCCGCGCCGCCCAGCCCAGTATTGGCAAAAATTAATTAAATATTTTCCAAATGAATGATTCAACGTAACAATTGGATGGCCGACGCGTCGGCAGGTCAATCCGGATCCCAGCCAGCAGAGCCTGCGGCAGGTGTGGGCTGGGCTGTGGCTGGGATGGATAGGTGGACAGCACTTATGCACTTCTGCATTTGAATTATGTCAAATCCATTTTGTTTTAATGAAACGTTGATTGTTTCGCAATTAATTTTCTATTGTTTGACAGTAATTATTATTATATTATAATTTATATATGCATTGTTTTGAAGCGCACACCCAAAACACACACAAAAGCCCCGCAAATTATCCGTTCGATATGCAAAAACACATCCTGTCGTTGTTGCCTGTCTCCGCATTGACAATGCAAACGATTGCTGCTCCCAATTGCAGACCGATTTTGATAATGCCTGACGCAGCGATAACAGCTATCCATTAAGCGATGGAACTGAACAAGTAAAAAAAATATACACGGTTGCGGAAATATGAATAGAAACAAGGCTTGAAATGTTTGGTGCTTAGGGAATTTGTATATTGAGACTGGACTACATAAAGATATTCTATAGTTTTCCAATTGGATTTTATGGCATACATTTTAAACCTAAACAAATGAGAAGATAAATATATATATATATTTTTTTTTTCAACTTAACTATTATTTTAAATTTTTGAAATGTTTTTTAAAGTGTTTAACTCATATTACAAATTTTTAATAATAAATTCATGATTTCAATATTTTTTATTATTCTCAAAATCTTTTTTACGTACAAATAATTTATAATAAATATTTATCTGTCAGCCGTATTTCAGTGTTCATTTATAAAAACTACAAGGAAATTCCTTTGGGTAGCTTTCGAGTAACTTTTGGCCAGTTGAGTCAGCCTCTGTCGCACATTAACACGTAAAACTGTTTAGTTTATTGTGGATGGCTTGATGAACGTTTGGAGAGCTCGTACGACGACAATTTATATCAAGTGTTGGCCATTTTCATGGTCTGCCTTGACACGTGGACTATGCTCAGCAGGATTTTGGCCATGCGAAAGGCCGGAGCTGGTTGGAGACGCCATCTTGAGTATGGGCCATAAATCGCTTAGGTTGGCTCGTCTTCGTCAGTTAATTTAAAACATGTCAGACAACTCCGACAACTTTGGACAATTGATTGACGTTTTAAAAGTTTAGCAGAGGAGGCGTCGCCTGCAACAGCAATCACATGTAGACAACAACAAGGCCACAAGAAAAGCGACTGCAACTGGCCATTGGTCTGGCCTCAGCTCGCCTCGCTTCGCCCCAACTCGCCTCGCCTCGTCTCGACTGGACTGAACTGAACTTGACTGGACTGGACTGACTGCTTGACCAGAATATGCAGTGACGTTTTGGAATTGCAAAAAGGCCGAAAGTAATTTATTTATTCTCCATTTGTCTTGACGATGAGCAAACGAGCCAAGTGATGGCCAGCCACGCTTCGATGAATGGCGTTGGCGTTGCCATTGCCATAGCAGTTCCCGTCGCCGTTGACCGTTCTACCATATGTATTTTTGGCCAACTCAACTTGCTGTTGGGGGCTCACACAGAGGATGCACTCGGTTGAGTTTACAGTTTTGAGCTAGCTTTGACGAGCTGACGCAGACTTGCTGAACCTACTTACAAAATGAATTTGTTAGACTTAAAGCTTAGAGTTTGTCCGAGCAAGTGAGAGAATTTAAAGCCTTCCTTGGGATATGTTCAGTCTTAAACTGTTTGTTTATTTTGCAAACTAATAATGTAAAAATAAAATAAGCCTTGAACTTGAACTAAAGAAAACTAAATTTATCTGAAATGAAAACATTTCAACATTTGGCAATGGAAATTTAGTTAGTTTTATATATTAGATATTTTTTTATATTTTTGTTAATATTTTTTATTGTATATATATTTTTATATATGTATTATTTTTGCCTTTTTCCCTTTATATATTTATCTTTAAGTAATTGAAATACTTCTCAACTTCGTTCAGTTAGGCTCGTTAAACTCGTCTGTTTTTGGCAATTTAAAGTTGCGCCGGAGGCAAACAGAAAGCAAACAGCTTCTAACTATCTAGCTGACTGTCTATGTATGCAGGTTCCTTTGCTGCTTTTCAACATGCTCCTTAACTAACCATCAAAAGAAATGGTCAGCAACTTTTTATAGACAAGGCAAAAAAGAGGAAAACAAACAAGAAAGCCATCAGCAGTGCATACGTCTGTAGCCATGCGAGTGAGTGTGTGGGCCAAGAGAGCGTTTCCAATGCAAGATGACAGCTCATTCGTCAAATCACACAAAGAAAAATTTAAACTCTTCATCAGCTTTTTGGGTCGTCGTCGTCGTCGCCGTCGTCCTTGTCCTTGTCCTCGGCCCCCTCTCCCTGCCACTCCTTGCCTTTGTCTATGCACTCTGAGCGCCATTTCGCCGCTGGCGAGTTGATGTTGACGTTTCAATATTGATGCAATGTGCTCCAACTGGGCGTTCAGGCCGATGCTAGACACTGTCCCTCTCCCCCCCCCCCCCTCTCTCTCTCTCTCTCTCTCTCTCTTTCTCTTCATATATATATATATAAAACATATTTCATCGGCCATGTCCTGTTTTGCTCGTTGCTTGCCAATTCTTGACTGACATGAAAAATAACAAAACAACAAAAGCGGTCAGTGCCAAAAGGATAACGCAAGTAAACAGCTCGCACAGACAGCGTCAGTTTGATGACGCTGACGCTGATACTGATGCTGTATAGGCCCCATTCCCCAAGCTCCAATCTCCAAGTTCCCAATTCCAAACTTCAAACACGCTTCGCCCCACTCTCAATGCTTGGTCAACGGAAGCAGCGTAATCCATCGTCGAGCGTCTTGCTCCATGTCCTTGGCGCTGTCGCCGTCGCTGCATATGCCGCGCATTCCATTCCCATTCATTGGGTTTGCTCTTGCCGCCCCGCCCCCTCTCCCTCCCACTGGTCCGATGGCCAATTTTGTGCAGCTGTCTCTTGGCTATCGATGGATGGATAGACGGGCAGCTCTGCTCCACAAATCCTCCGCAAGTTCGAGCTTGCATGTCAAAATTGATGGAGCAGCACATTCTGCGCACTTGCAGTCGCCCTTGGACAATCAACTCAACTCAGACAGAGTTCAGGACATGCGAAGTCTTAGCTGAGAAGAGCTTGAATTATTTAACATATTGTGAACTAACATTAGTTCTTTGATTATTCTTAAATAAATTTTATATTCTATGAAACTTAAACTGAGTCTCAAAGATCTTCGATTTCTCTATCCACAAGGCATCACTCAGTCTGTGAACTCTGAGCCCAAGAGTGCCAAGCTTTCAATCAATCTAGCCAACACCCGAGCTCTAAATGCTGTAATCATTCTGTGAAACTTGAGCTGGCTACTGGGCTACTGAGCAGGAGCTGATTCAAGAAAAATTTGCCTCTGCCTGGGGAATTGTCAAAGGACAACGGCGAGTCTTGGCGTAGGTTATGTGAAATATGCCGAGGACATTAAAGCAGCTGGTTCTGCCAAGCGCCGAGGCATGATATATGAACGGGTTGTGCAGCCACTGGCGTCAGCTGCTCATCCTGTCGTCCTGTTGTCCCATCGTCCGTCGTCCGTCGACGCCGTCAACAGCTTCTTCTCGTCATCTTGCGGCGGTCAGACGCTGCCCTGACTGACGGTCCGGGCACTGTTAATGGCTTCGGTCCATTATCTCGTCATGTTTGTTACGAAATTTAATTACTCTTATTTATTTTTCAGTTGCCTCGGCCTCAGCCTCGTCGAGTCGTCGGCCTCCTCCCGTCCGCCTGGAGCTGCTGCCCGGCGTCTGCTGCGTTGTGTGTTTTATGATTTTCAACTTCATTCAAAAAATTGTGAACGCAAAAAATTAAATGTGAAAAAAATTAAATTAAAAACACTTTTTACTGGATGAAGTCCTTGTGCTGATGCTGATGCTGCTGCCCCTGCCCCGGACACTGCTCCTGCTCCTGCTTCTTCCTGTGTCTCATATTCGCCTGTCCGCCTAATGTTTCGTCAAAAGGACAAATCAGCGCCAGGACAACACAGCACACTTGACCTCCCCACCCAGCGTTCGGCTTTTCTAGGGAAGTGCGGTAATGAGTGTCCTTTATTTGTTTTTACCCTAGATAAAACAGAAAAATGAAGGAAGCAACAAAAAAGAAAAAGACTCACAATTTGCGCTTGCGATTAATTTTTTAATGTTTTTGCTTTGGTTTTTTTTCGCCCGTGGAAAGCTTTAGAATACTTTGTTGTAATTAAAGTTAACAGACATATTAATGTCAGTCCCTATTTATAAATGATTTCGTGTTCCAAAGACTGAGAGTCGATTATGCAAAATATCAATAGAAATAGTTTTCTGTTAAAAAATCACTTTTTGATATTTAAAATCTAATTTTAATACGATTTTAGTTTTCTTTCATTTATTTATACTATAAAGTTAATAGTAGTTCATAATGTACTTTTATTAAAGTATAAAAATTAATCAAAATAATTAAATTTGATTATTCAAATTAAATATTTAAATTATATTTTTAATACTTAAATTATATAGATATATATTAAAGTTATATGAATGTTATCAGTTTCAAAACTTAATTTAATGAATGAAAATTAATTAAATTTAATTACATATAATAAAATTCGATTTAAATAATTATATTAAATTAAATTAAATACTCAAATTATATATACTAAAATTATATAAATTTTGTAGATTACATATATTATATATATTTAATTTAATGATCTGAATCAAGGCGCGACCTTAGATAACCACGAGATGGAAAATTGTATTCAATAACACTTTTCATTAAGTCAAAGTTTTTCCGAAAGTTTTTCCGATTTCAAATCAGATCTCTCTGACCTATAATCATCGGAATACTGTCAAATTTAATTTCACTGCGTTGCCTTATTAATAAAATTGAAAAAATACGATTCGTTTTGCTCTGGGTCTTTACAGTTAATCGACTTCAAGTGTGTTTAGCGCTAGGAGAGCTCAGAGTGGGCTGGCTGCTTGACTTTGTCCTGCTTTGGCGGCAGTTCCGCAATCGCCAGTCGGTCCACACTCCTTGACACTCTCAATGTGCATCTAAGTGCATGTAGCTCTCCCTTTCGCTCCCTCTACTTATTGGTCTCGCTCACTCGCTTTCTTGGCTACAGTCCTTCAGTAATACCAACAAAACGTTCGTCATTTGCTTTTGTCTTTCTGTTTGTTTGCACACGCCGTTTCTTGCAGCAATCCTTTGCACTTGCCAGTCGCCACGCCCCCGCCCTATGGCCCCTTAGTCCAACGCATACCGCCCACCACCCGTCTCAGCTCTGCTCGGCTCAGCTCAGCTCGGCTCGGCCCCTGCAGCTGTCAGTCAATGTGTCGTGTCACAGTGTCTCTCCATCTGTCTGTCAGTTGCATGTCTCTGTCTATCTACGTGACATCAGCCCAGCGAGTTTTGCTCCTTGCGCAACTGCTTGCAAGGATGTCGCCTGGCCAAGGCGAAGGATGCTGCCAGAAGATGCTGCTGCTGCTGCTGCTGCTGCTGCTGCAACCGATGGATGGATTTTTGGATTCGCAACTTGCACTTGGATTACAAGTCTGATTTTGATGCGTACATGCTGTACTCAGTCTGTGTATGTGTGCGTGAGTGGGAGTGTGGGTGTGTTTGTGTGTGGTTGGGTGGTTGAGCGTGTGGCCCACAAAATACTGCACTGGCTCAGCGAGCTTACTCAAACTACTAAATGGGTCAATATTCACGTTCACAACGACACACACACACACACACACACATATCCACACACTCATCCTCCCACCCACTCACACCCACACACACACACATACACTGCTCAAGTTTTCTTATGCTTTTGTCTTTTGTCCTTTTATTATTTTATTCCTGGCCTTGTTTTAATTCACAGCGTCGTCTGCTGGCGCGTCATCCTCTGGCATTCTTGGTAGACTTTGTCGTCCTTTGGCAACGTCTCCAGCAACATTGTCTCAGTCGCATCCTTGGCTAGAATGTTTACACACAGCTATGGATATGCGTATGTGTGTGTGAGTTGTAAGTGACATTTGCAATTTTCAAACTATTGAATGAGTGACAAGTTCTGCAGACACGATTGAAACTGACAGCTACGTACTGCCATGCACTCTCCTATTCCTTCAGCTACAGCTTCAGCTTTAGCTGAGGGGCAGTCCTGAGCCTTTGCTGCACTTTGTTTCTTCTGCTTGTGGTCTTATAGATACTCACACATCTTTAATAATTCGATCGACTTTTATTGACTTTCTCGCATGCAGACACCTTAATAATTTATTTGGCTACACAAAACTCATTGATAGAGGACTGAGCTTAAGCTACATGAATGAGTGTGAGATCTGTTAGCTTTGCATATGTAGAAGAATGTTTGACTGCAAGATACCCTACATATTTATAATCTTTATATTATTTATAAACTATTAAATATTTTAGATTAATTAGTTTGATTTTAATTGAAAGTTCTAAATTTATTTCAATCAATATTTATAGAAATTATTTAAATTTCTCTCAAATATTGTAATTAAATTATATTAAATTATCTTAAATTAATGTATATTATTATATATATGATACTCCTACAGCAAACAGAAGTAAATAGCATATTCATATAACATCACTAAATTACCTCTAACACTTTATAGTTCAACTTCTTTTTGTATTTGCTTTAACGTCTCTTAGCCGTGTCTGAGCTGTCTGCATATGCATGCATTAGATCGTTAAGTTGGCAATTAAGTGCGGCCGCCTTGCGCTGCAGTTAAGTCTTTTGTAAGTTAAGTGAAATCACATAAAGGTGTCTGGCCGAGCCGATTGAGCTTGCGTTTTATGTATGGCAACAAATACATAAAGAGATCATCGGTGTGGCAAATTGTGTCGGCATTGTGGAAGCTGCAGTGCAGCAATTACTCAGGCTAATGCGTCATTTGCATAATATCAATGCGAATATAACAATGAAATGCCATATTAAATAAAGGCTAAATCGCACTGACTTGTCGCATGTCTAGTTGATGGCCTGACTGACAGACTGACTGACTGACTGACAGACTGACTGCATGACTCACTGGCCATTAACAATTTAATTTGTATTGTCGCATTTGGAGCTGGCTACAGGGCCGACTGTACGTCAATGTCAACATCAATGTCACATCCACTGAGGCCCAACAGTCAGACGGACATTTTGACAAATAATTGAAACCGCATTCTATAATGAATTCAACGCTTGGCCCACAGTTAGGGGCCCAGGCCGAACTCCGACTCCAGCTCGGGGTACAGCTGCAACGAGAGCTACACCTGCGCCATGTGGAGTCTGTGCGGAGACAAACACTCACACACGCACACAGATATATTTGCATTCATGTCCATTTGATCCGGGCTCTATGTCGCTCTGTCAGTTGCCAAGAGATTTATGCTGTATAAATTCAATACTGATAATCGCCAAGATGAGCCAGGCTTATTTTTGGCGCTCTTAAGTGCTGGGAGGTGCGTCCATGACGACGACGACGACGACGACGACGACGACGACGACGATGACTCCGTCACTCAAGCATCATTTGCGCCAGAGTCGTAAACTGATGATTTTATTGGCCAGCTGAATTCGTCGCACAATGTGTCCGGCTTGGCGCTCTTAAATGTCGACCGTAAATTTGAGTTGAAGCATCGCGAATGCATCGCAGAGCAAGTGGGCTTGATCAGATCGGCATTAGCAGACGATCAAGTGCCCTATTGAATATTGAAATTTTTTAAATCTAGATAAAATATTTTATATTGTAGACAAAAATAGATTATGCAATCCTTGTTATATATATACAATATTATTTTATATGAAATAGAAATTATTTATTTTATTTTATGTATTTTAGTTAGCTTAAAAATCTTTTCCAAAGTATATAAAAAAAATCTATGGCACTCAAAGACTTTTCTTAGAATAAAAAAAAGATATTTAAATATTTTTCTTAGAATTTATAAATTAATATAAATATTTTAAATACAATTTAATTTTTTTTTCTAATATTTTTAAAATTAATAAAATAATTTATAATAGAAAGTACAAAAATTATTTAAAAAGAATTATAAAAAAGGAAATGCCTTTAATAAATATAAAAATAAAATAAACACTTAAATTTCATTTGCCTGAAGCGTATTTGAAAAGAGTTTGTCTAAAACTTGGTCAAGCTCTATAGAACTTTTGCAGCAAAAGACCACACACACACACACATACACACACACACACACACTCTCTGAAGCATAGCAAAATGTGATTTATTCGTATTAGCACTATTCACACCCTGGATAAGAAGCGAGCCACAGCCCTTGGTTAAGTACCGTGGACTACATGTGAGACGGACAGCAACGCCTGATTGAGGAAGCTGAATTAGTCATGTGGCTAACCCGTTTTGGTAAGTGCTCATATTTACATAAGACGGACTCATTAAACGAACCCTGAAAACAAAAGATATTCATATATTATGCGTATTACGGCCGCTGACAGCTGCCATCATATTCGAAAGCACAATCATCATCATCATCATCATCGTCAAAGTCAATTAGCATAAAATGCGTTATCATTGATCCAAAAATAACTGCGAAATATTGATGGAGGTTTATATTTTTGGTGACAGCAATTGAACGACTTTATTTTGTATCGGAAACGCCCGAAAGCAGCTGCTGATGAGGAAGATTCGAAGCGTGAAGCTCGAAGCGCCAAGCTCAGGCAGCTCAACTGCACAGAAATGAAATGGGAGCTGGCTCAGGCTCTTTGGGCTCTTCAGGCTGGGGCCAGATATGTGAACCGAATGGAAAGACTACGATTTTCTTGATGTCTCCAATCTGCAGCGTCTCGTAGCGGTAGCCGTTTTCGATGCAGGTAGTAGTCTCCTCCTCTTTTAGAAAGGGAGTGATCGGCTCCAAGTTCACGTTGCAGCTGTTGAAGTAGAAGATGTTGCTGTCCAGGCAGGCGACCAGCTGATAGAGACTCTCCACGCACTCGTTCCAAATGGTGATGCTATGGAATTTCATGTTTTCCTTCTCGCACAACTCGATGATCTCGAGGCCGTTGCCGAACGACCGCAGGCAGATGACCCCAGTGGGCGGGGTGCCCAGCAAGTTGTTCTCGCAGTCGCAGACCACAATGGGCGATTGCTGTGTGGGCACCACATTCTCCTCGGTGGCGGTGATGACATTCATTTTCAGACTGTTAAGCACATTCTTGGTCTTCCGGTAGTTGGGATGCATGAGTGTGTTAAGCGACAGCGGCTTCATCTGGTCACGTATGCGCTGCAGGAACTCATCTCGAATGCACTGTTCGACGAACACAGTGACCACCGCAGTCGGTGCGAAAGGGTTGTGGAGGGACTCGAGTAGGAAGAACAGCGCACTGTGGATGTCGCCCTGCTCATAGACAATCATGAGCTGGGCATTGAACGCGTCGTTCGTCTCCAGATTGTCAGCAACATAATTGCAGCTCCCGTGCGAGAAGTCGGTCAGATCTTGGTACGACAAGCCTTCAGCCACCGAAACGGGTGGAGTTGGTGCATGCGGTCTGCCTTCGCTCGTCTTCGATACTTGCCGGACCTTATCACATTTCAGATCGAACACCATCTCATTGGTAATGGCCACATCCAGCGACGAATCCCCCGAAGACTTTGATTGATCCTGCAGCGTTTCAAACGATGGTATGGAGACTACGTCGTAGCTATTGCGGCGATCTTCGTTGATCATCTTTGCGGCTGGTTAGTGAAAGACTTAAATTAGTTAATTAAGATGAAATTTTTAATTTATATTTATGTGAATGTGTAGATTCGGTGGAATTTCGTGTGAATAATAACGAATTGTTGCAGCTTGACAGATTTTACTATGCAGCAGTTGAAGGGCATTGAAAAGGACTCATGATCAAATTATTTAACATGCCTCAGATATCCTCTAGTATTTCTGTATATATTCATTATATATTCTGTATTGCCTAACATAATATATACATATATCCACGATATCCACTCGCAATTCAGCATTTACAGCTTCGCCTCCAGCAGCCCATAACCAAGCTAAGCCAAGTCCACAACAATCCTCTTTGGAGGGGCAGGATAATTGGCAGTTTTTAGGCCTGTTTAGGGCCAACAAATTGCCAAAACAAAAATCGCGCGACGAATTATTTATTAATCGGCAAATTTATGATCAAATGTGACAGTAAAATTAAAATATCACCAACAGATACAGAAGTGCATGCATAAATTGTGTTTGGGGCGCGAGCCACAAATGCTTTTGGATTTGTCGAAATTAGCATTAAAATATTATAAATATAAACTATATCCAAAAAGTATAATATATGTTTGTGCAAAATATTAAACCCTTTCTTTTTTTCTCTCTCGCTCTTTTATTGCCAATGCGGATTGTCCTCATTTCATGGACGATTACTACAAAGAGCATAGAATGTTAATTTTTTGCATAAACAACAACAAGAACAACAGCAATTACTAATAATACAATTAAAAACATTCAAAACCGCAGAATATTTTTGGCCTTTTGAAAGAGGAGTGAGTGTGGGCGCAGCGCGGGATTTGTGGGTTTCGCAATATAGAAATGGCTAAGGCAGAAAGATGATGGAAAGCAGAAACTTGAATTCTCTAACGAGATATTACAGTATAAGCTGAATAGATGGCGAGTGGGATAAAGTTGAAGCTGAAATTGTTTAATTGGTTAACAGATTTTTAATTTTAAAAAATAAAATAAAATAAAAAGCTTATGGAATATAATATCTCAAGATCTAAATCATATTGAGATATATTTAAAAATATATATTTTTATATTTTATAAAATCTATGATGCAACTCAGTTGACCGTGCAAAGCCGGTTAATATGTGAGCTCTGCAACGCAAACGCAGATATAACAAATAACAATGCTGTTGCTAACGATGACTATTTACATTTATCAAGAGTAATTATAATAAAATGCCAAAAATAAAATTTAAATTAATATAGAAAGCCGATTATAGAATAGGGACCCACAGAAACACGCGACACAGACTCACACACACACAATGCGACTCTAATAAAATGCCATTGCCACAACAGCAACAGCAACAACAACAGCAACAACAATAGCAACTGTCAAATATAACAAATCCCATAAATCAACAATGCAAATTTGTTCAAACAAAAAAGAAAATAAATAAAATTAAAAGCAGCCCTGCATTCATAATAAATAATCGTGTGGGAGTAAAAAACTATTAACAAGTAGTTGATATTAATATTTTCAGATATTTTGCTTAGCTATGCTAGCCATGTTCGACAACCAAAACAGCTCCGATTGATATAGAATTGTATATATACATATATGTATGTAGTCCAAAAATGATCTTGCCTAAGTAAAGAACATAAATCAAATAACCAATATTTATAAAATTGTAATAAAATATTTATGAAAAAAATTCAATTAGAAGAAAGCAAATAGAAAACAGAATAAGCTTAGCAACATATGTCAAAATTAATGTGAAACTCTTTTTATTAAAAGAAAAAAATATTAAAATATGATTATAACTACTGTAAAATATTCCTTAGTAATAGTACTTGGCGTAAGGACATTTTGTATATTAAATAATATTTTAGATCTCACACAGTCAGAGCTGTTCTAATCTTCGACTCCCCTTAAAGCTGATCATTGTGGTAACGATGCGTGTGACTCTGCCCTGCATATTGGCCTTTGGTGAGCCGAGTTTGTTTCAGCAACTCTACTTCTATGTGATCAAAGTGTACATGTCCTTGACGGCCCTCATAGTGCTTGAAATGCTATTGCTTTATCTGAGTGTTAGTGCGATGTATGTGATATCCCATTGGCTACCTGTGTTGGTAAATGAATTTAAATGAAGATAATACACCTGTACTTGAATGATTGTCCTATTCACCCATCAGTATGTTCCTCTGCTGATATATGGCATGCATCGCACATATGACTCGTGTGTGGTGCATCTTCCAGCACTCATCAACGGCACCGATGCACACACTTTGCTCTTGCAGTACTATCAAAATTACTTTGAGAGCGACAATTCTAAATGGCTGAACCTTCAGGAGCGGGTATGTTTGAGGAGGACTTTAAGATATTTAATTTTAACTTATTAATTTATTTTTTCAGTTGGGCTGTTGCGGCTTGAAGGGTCCTCAGACTTACATTGACTACTCGCAAAAGGTGCCCGACGTGTGCTATAGCAAAGGTGTCTTAATCACTCGCGGCTGTGAGTTTGTTGTCTACGACGCTTTCAACGGTGCCCACACTCTGTCCGTGTTACTAAGTTGGTTGGCATTGGCCATACAGTTCGTAGCCTGTCTCCTATACGCAAGGCTGGTTATTGCGAAATATATTTACCTAATTTGTGGAAGATTGAGATGATATTGAATGATCAAATGTATTAACTAGGTTGAAGGTTATTCGAATAACTAATATATATATATTAAATATTTGTATATATGCCCAAAAAAACAGTAACCAGAAAATTACATAAAATTAGAAAATTATATATATACGAATATTTAACTAAATGTGTGCAGCTCGATAAGGTACTGTTGTACTGTTAATGCATGTGATTTATTCTGCGACAGATAAAAAACCATTCCGAAATTTATGTATTTCCATATATACATATATATATATATATATATATATATATATATATATATATATATATATATATATATATATATATATATATATATATATATATATATATATATATATATATATATATATATATATATTTAGAAATGTCAATTTTATCTATGCGCTTTTTGTGGCAGTTAAAAAGGGGAGTCAAAAAGAGCAGCACAAAAGGGGGGGAGCTCGGGCGCCTGACTGAAAACTGAGAGAGACAAATAAAATAAATTGAAATTAGCTTCCTTTGTTGCCGTTGACAATTTGAATAAAATTAATATAAATTTTGCGCCCATTTTTAATTAATAAATGTCAAATATTTCGCGTATGGGTATTTATTTGCAAATTTATTTGTCTGATTTGTAAGTTTTTTCCCCCATTTCATATACATATATATATTTTATTTTTTCTGTAGCTGTAATATTTTACGGAAATTTTAATTTTACTTTTGTGTTTGTTTGCGAATGCAGCGATAACAAATATCACAGCTAGTTGTGATGGAAAATGAAATGAGAGAGAGAGAGAGAGAGAGAGAGAGAGAGAGAGTGGGAGAAGAAGAGGTCGTAAAAAGAGCAGGCGGAAACATACTTTGAACTTTAGAGCGGAAACGGAAGTCAACATTAGTAGGCAAAGCTGAACAACAATGCGCTGCAATTATTAATGCTGCCTTCCACAATTCCTCTTCTTTTTAGAAATTTTTATAATATCAGGAAATTATTTACACAATTTATTACCCAATGGCATAGGTCAGGCCAGGATATTTAGATAGACTTGTGCTGAATGCTTTGATGCAAACAAATTTATTTATTTAAGGCAATTGGGCAATCAACTGGGCATAATCACTTCATACTTTTGAGATTCTAAATTGCGTTTGCAAATTTTGTGTGAATTTTATTTAATTATATTTTTGCACACTTAACAGAATAATTGTAAAATAAATTTAGAATTTTAATCGAATAATATTAAAATAATTTTAATTTATTTAAAATAATTGTACTTGCTTTTCCTTTTAATATTTAACATAATTATGAAAAACAAATAGCGTCTCTTTCCACTTTAGTTACTCTATAAGATAGTATTAGTAATTTTCTATAACAGCAAAGTCTATTTAAATTTAAATACGAAAGCTATCTGAGCTCAAAATATCTCCCATTCATATAATCAGCCAGCGCTAACTATCTGCCATTGGAATCGATGGGGAAACCTAATTTGCCATTTAGACTGAGTCATGTTTAATGAGGTCATTAAACGCTGTGCCCGTAGCTGTCCGTCGTGATAGATAGCTGTGGCAATACTGGAAGATAGGGTTGTACTCTGTCAGCGTTAAATTTAAAACAGAAAAAATAACGTATACGTAGATAATCAGGGCATTTGAAGTCATAAATTTCAAATGCACACAATAAGCGAGAACAGAAAAACTGTCTACAGCTCGTGTGTGTGTGTGGCTAGGAGAGGTTGTGGTGTGGTGGTGGGGAGGGGCGGTGTTGGTTGCTTGGAATGCGAATTGTGAATGGGGCTGGCAAGTGTCAAACATTGGCCATCAGACGAGCACCCAGCAGAGCGAGTGGGTCTTATCATTTGCTCATAAAAATGTCAAAACTATCTCAATGACATTGACTGATGGCGACGGAGACGTTCGAGATGATGATGTTGCTGATGTGGATGATGAGGTGGAGCAGCAGCGCAATGTGCTCGACACTCGCATGAGGATCTCGTGTGGCGTGTGGCATGAGGCATGAGGCATGAGGCATGAGGCATGAGGCATGCGGCTGGCTACAGGATGCCAATGCTAAATGCTTTTTGCCAGTGCTACTCAAACGACAAGTACCTGCCACATGGATGTGGAATGGCGGGGGCGGAGACGGGGGCTCAACGACAACATTCAACACGCATTCACTGTTTGAGCGATTTCAATTTTTTCGAGCTGCAGCCAGGCAGGCAGCCATCCATCTATCCATCAGTGTTGAATGAGAGTCGCTCTTGAAGCCATCATCAGCATAACCATCCTCTGGCTGTCATGATTCATGGCTTCGATTGAATTTTGATTGACAATATCGCAAGCATTTAAAGTGTCTGTTTCCCGCATCCGATATCTATGGAATGTTTGTGTGTTTTTTCTCTCTCCCTCTCTCTCTCTCTGCTTTGAGCCATGTCGGTACTCGTTGTAGTAGTAGCTTGACTCCTGGGCTCTGGGCTCTGGGCTAAGTGATGCAGCTTTGCGAAAGGGATTTTAAAATCATTTGTCAGCTGACAGATGAGTCTTTGATTGACTTCAGTTGACAATGAATACATCAGCCGAGTCGCCTACAAGACTGCCAACCATAAGTACTCATACAAAGGCAATGAATACACTCACAATAAATCAGCGAGTGCTTGGATAAAGTGAAGCATTCGCTTATCGACAATTAGATGCGTTCATAAAATATATACGAGAAATTAGTTTAGTCTTAATTTATGGGGCACGAATAGAGAGAGAGAGAGAGAATGGGGGAGAGAGCTGATTGCAACCCCATCACATCTCGACCCACCCGCTCGACAAACACATCGATTAGCGATAAGATCGACACGGCTGGCGATTTATGACCGCACTCAGATGTGAAATAACAATTTCTTTCTGACATTGATTGAATTAATTTATGAGCCATTCGGCCGTCCGGCCATGCCCATTGACAACTATTTATGGCATTAGCAATCTGAACCAAATCAGGGCGATTTGAGTGATTACCTGTTTGCCCAATTTGAGATTTATACTTGGACATTGACGTTGTTGCCGCTCAACAGCGAAATTTACAATCGAGAGCACTTGGATGTCGACCCAGACGATAAGAACTACAAGACCTAAGCTATATATATGTATATATACAAAATATATTGGCATACTTTATGTTTATCATTTAATAATTGTAGAAAAACTTTTTCTTGGTACAAGGAATTGACTTAAATTATAATAAATATTTTTAAAAGAATATTTTACGTGTAAATACATAATTTTATTTTAAGAAAAAAGATTTAAAATAAAATAAAAGTAAGTAAAATTAAATAAATAAATATTTTGAAACATATTTTGGATACTTTAGCTCTATTTTTACTTTGTAGGAAAATATAAAATGCATTTCAGCTGCTATAGATGCATAAAGTTATTTCATATATTTATTTATATATAAGAGAAGTGTTTTATATCCCATGCTAGAGTCTCGATGCTCGATGAAAATCTCATGTGACAATTTGAAAAGCTTGAAAGAGCTGACTGGCAACTGGCAGCTGGCAGCTGGGGCAGTCCATTGCTTAATTTCATATACTTTTATCCCATTATTTAACGAAACAAAAAGAATAAACGCAGTTATGCACTGTGGGCTCGCCGCACTGACAATCGGAATTGGCACCGCGTGGCTCACCCGGGGATCACGTTTCGCGGACGCATTCCAATTTGTACGCCGCTTGACAATCGCCAACAATCAGTGAGAAATGCGTTCATTTTAGGACATTTTGCATTAATTGAAAGCGAGTTGTGTGCCGTGGACAAACTGAATCCCGGCATTTGGCACTGCCATCCGCGGTGCACCAGCCGAATGGTTTTTAATTATTTTTTTAAATTTATAATTTTTGTTGCAACTCTGAATTCCCCACCTACACACACACACACACACACACACACACACACACACACACACACACACACACACACACACACACACACACACACAACACAGACAGACAAGTCGTAAATAAATTGGAAATTATAACGAATGCAATTTTTATTTTATTTTTTTGTTCCGTGTCAGCCTTTGCGCTATATATTTTAATTTTAATTCAATTGCACGTCTCTCATCGCTGCCGACTTGGGCCACTCGCTCTTCAAATAAACTGACATTTTGACGCAAATTATCCGCTGCGGGCAATCCCCAATGCCAGCAGCTATTGTTGACTCGTGTAAAGGATTTTTACGCCTTTTATTTATTTATTATTGCACATCTGTGTTTTTTTTTAAACAATAATTAAATGTAGAGCGTGATGAATACGTGAAACTAATTTAATGAAGTTTGTATAATAATACAATTTACATATGTGAATATCTAATTTATTTCTAATTTATGTACTCTATTTTCTGTTCTCTTTGTGGATTCATTTCATAAGATATTCCAATAATAGTTGTCAATGGAATTCAAAATATAAATACTAATATATTTAGTATTAGGCAGAGAAGAAGATCAGTGCGTCTGGCTGAGTTCTGGCTCAACTCTGGCTCTGCTGGTATAGAATATAAATCCAGGTAACACATCTATGACTTTCCCTATTTGATATATATTCATAAATTTATAAAAAATGTTTTTACTTGATCCAAAATATATCTTTCCTACTTGTTGGCAAAGTAAAAGCTACAGCTCATCACAAATGTTAAATGATTCAACAGAAAGTAATTAAAGACTTTCGTTTTCTTGGGTATTTAGCAGATTCAACAAAAAGGTTTCTTGTTGCTCGAACTTAAGTCGATTCCATTAATAGTCGCAGACGTCCGCAACGCTTTTACTGCGCTGCTGAACAATAATATTTATGGCTCACAATCGGAAATTATAACCTATATGAAAATCAAAGAGAGACGAAAGCCAAAATCATAAATTCAAATCCAAACAAAAAGCAGCAACAAAATACACTCGATGACAATAAATATAAAAAGAGCTCATAAAGCGAGCCAGCATAACACCAAGCAACATCTATGACAGCCAACACTCGCAATACAAATCGAATGTTGTTCGTAGACAAAATACTACACTCTCTACCTGATATCATCGGGCAGCGTATATATTATTATCAACGGGGTTACTTTGTTCCCGATTTAATTTGATAATATATATATATATAGATAATTTATTATTATACTGAGCGACTTGGCGCGATTTATAGCAGAGAAAGTAAACGTAGTCAGAATACTTTTTCTATTAATATGATGATCGGCATAATGACAGGCCATCCATCAGGCAACTATATATATTTCAGATCTCGATGTTCTAATTTAGACTCTAGTTTATAAATGTGAAACGATTCAGCTCCATTTCAGGCTCACTTCAGTTTACTTTTCTAACAAAACCAATATACCCTGCACAGCGAAATTCAATAAGTATACAAAAAAGCCACAACTCGATTGAAAGCCGAGTGTCATAAACCATTTGACGTTTATCAGTTCGTCAAGTTGAGCTAACGCAGACCGTCACGAAGAAACCAAAACTGAAACTGAAACTGAAACTGAAAATGGAAATAGAAATGAAAGTGGGTCTGGCAGGGGTCGACTCTCTGACACAAACTCGACCGAGTGATAACTAGCAAATGCGTTATTGTAATTGCCTTTATCAGCAGCGCCCATGAGCTCGAGCGGAGTAGGGATAGGGGCGTATTAACATACATAAATATATTTGATGGAACAAGTGATTGGGACTTCTTCACTCTTTATAGAGGCAATCGCAATACATAACGAGGCGAGGATCACGCACACAATACGAGTGGCTCTCGTATTTGTCGACTCGGGTAATGGGTCCATTGAGAGCCAGCTGCATTCCAGTGAACCTCGTAGTTGCCACAAAGATTCCGCCGCCTGGCAGTGTCTCGGCCTGAACCTGAACTTCGAATTCGTAGTTGCTATTGGCTCGCTGTAGTAGCAACGCTTCTTTCACACGCTTCAGCTCCAGCAGCTGGCAGAACACTTCGTTTTCGATAATCGAGTTGATGCTCTGCACAACAAACAGAGCTGCCATCTCGGACCTGTCGTCGTTGGGAGCTATCGACTTCGAGCTATAGCAGAGGCAATAAGCTGAGCTGATCCCTGCCAGCTCACAGTCTCGTATCGCCGGCATTGGCAGGAAGAGACTAATGCCTCGAGTAATATTTCGATCATGAGCCTGAAGATGCGCCTCGTGGGCTTTAATATTGCTGTCTTGGAGCAGCTTCAAGTTGACCAAGTCCTTGAGGGTAACATGCAAGTCGAAGCTGGTGACGAGACTGTGAGCATTCCTGTGAAGATTCGCAATGGCTGAAGGGTAAGCCCGCCGCAGCCATTTGGGGTAGAGCGCAATGAGGAGAGGCTGCGACTCCTCCAGCATGCCCTGATAGGTGCTACGATACCCACCGGAGCCGATTCCCTTGTCTGACATCAGAAGCACCAAAGTCCTGTTGAGCACCCCATTCGTAGCTAAATTTTGTAATAAACGAACATATTTCACGTCCAGCGACTCGGCGTAGTTCAGGTTATCCTGCACGCCCTGGAACTGCCAGAAGAACGAAAAGGAGGGCACCCGCTTGATCCGAGGTGTCAGCTTGTAGAAGAACTCGTGCAGAATGTCCTCGTACTTGCGACTGCCACTGCAGAAGATCTTATCGCTTTTATCGAGGACGTAGCGCGTGTGCTGGACGACCTCGCGCATTACGGGTCGGAGATAGAAGTCCGTAGGCTGTTGACGAAAGCGCAACTTCTCCGTGCCCGTGCTGCCTACGTCTGCGGCGTAGCTCGTGCTATAGCCCGCTGCCTTGAAGTGTTTCCACAGAAAATTGCAGTCATCGTAGCTTTCTCCGTGCCTGCAGCGGGTAGCCCTCAGCTCCGTTTCGTTCATCCCGCTGAGGAGCGGCAGCATATTGGCAAACCAATCGTCCCCCACCCGATTGTAGCCCCAGAACTCCACATGGGGCAGCGACTGGATGTAGATGGAGAGCAGGCTCATGGAGCGCAGATAGTGCATGTGCGAGATCGAATCGATGCCTATTATCATCAGGGACAGACGATCTGGACTCGACGACGAAGTGGACTCGGCTCGAGCACTCTGCTGACCTTCTGGTCTCAGAAAGAAGTGGACGTCGCGATAAATCGTCCGATTCAGCTGATCGGAACACGAAATTCTCAGTATTGTCGAGCCATCGTCAACTCTCATCTGAGTTTTGCCATGGCTTAGCCTGAAAGTCGTCCGCTTGATGTACTTATTGACGAGGTCATCAACTCGCGCGACGGTCCTATAGGTGCACATAACATCCGAAACACTGTTGACTTCGAAAGCTTTGAAGATTGCCTCATCCGACATGGTTCGTATCAGATAGTTCTTATCCCGTATCGTTCTGGCCTTGAAAATTGCTGGTTTATTGCACTCCATGATGTCCGCTTGCTCGAAATACGCCATCGATCCGACTGGGTAAGGGTTGAGGGCGAACATGCGACAGCCGGAGCTGTTCACGAAGTATCCCTCTTCGATTTGATGCTGAGCTTCATCGGTTCCGCGCGGCGTCAGGTTGCTGATGACATTGTAGAGCAGAACGCACAAGAGCAGGCAGGTCAGGTAAATGAGATTGCGTCGCTTGAATTCTCTTCTGATTCGCTTTAATTGTTTCATCCTAAGACCAAAAATAAAAATGCTAAAAGAAATTTACGAACTGCTCACAAATTTATTCAAATTTCAATTCAACTGACTGAAAATTCACTGTGAACTGATGTAGCTCCCGTCGAAATGGTCTTGATCCAGGGTGTGGTCCGTGCCATAGGCGTGGATTACTTGCCACTCGCTGAGGATGCAGAAAATGAGAAACAGCACATAGTAGATCACCCCGAACAGTGCGCCCGAGCGACGCATCATGAAATTCGTTGAAATCGCGTACAGAATAGTCATCAGGAGGGTTATGACCAGGAACGTAGAGGCCGTGGCGCCAAGAGTGCCCCGAGTGAACTAGAAAGCAACGATAATCATGAGACGACTGTCAGGGAGTCGCCCTTAAAAGTAAAGGCAAATACCCAGGCTTAGCTTGGGTTTGAGAAATCAAGCTTACTAAATAAAATCTTAGTGTTATCGATTATATATCGATGAAAAGTCTGATATTATTGATATCTTACTTACATAGTCTTTACCTTTTTCTTTTAGGGGAAGGAGGACAAACAGATAAGGTAAGCAAACGGACGAAAATATAGCTGAAAACAGATATTTGTATGCATTAATCGATAACTTCGATAGTTGAGATAGGCTTACAGAATATAACAGAGCTATAGCAAGATGCGAGGGCCATGCGCGGCAAGCCGCCCTTTGCCAGGCACAAGTAGATCAACAGATCCGACCAGCCCGAGCCCCAGGTGTAGAGGGTGCAGCCGATGAAGGTGTGGCTGCGTTTCAACACAATGCCCAGAGTCTGCAGCAGGGAGTTCAGTTCCTTGGTCGCCAAAAAGAGCACCATCAGGCAGCCCATGATATTCAATGTCTCCATGGCCTTGTACCACTTGGGCACCGTGTCGGTGCGCGAAGTGAAGAATGCTCCGATGGAAAAGGGCATCGTACAGAATATGCAGAGCAGATATATATATATCCTCCATGGGCGCAGAGTGTCAACTCTTTCAGCTGAGCAAAGGGAAATAGTATCAATGCGGAATTCACGAGATTCTGGTAATATTTACTAATTAGTGCCATGGTAAGGGTTGGCGTCAGGGTAATCTGAATGCAGCACAGCAGCTTCGAGTACGATTGCGAGGTTCGAGTCGAATAGATTTCTGGTATTACAAGGCGCAGAGCAATCGTGGGCACCACCTTGAACAAGGCCCACAGCTTGCAGGAGGCCCACGGGCTGGCGTACCGATCCCTGTCCAGAGTGTCAAAGATTCTAAAGAACTGACGGAATATTTGATGATTGGCTGAAGGAGGAACCGCTTCCTCTACCGAGTCGGCATCTCTGTCCGTGACCTTGCTTGCGGTACCTTGAGCACTCTTACCCAATGCTGCTCGTTGAGGAACGTGATTAGACGATTGTGTGGAAAGCCTTTCAGGGGACAGCTTACCCCTGTCTCTGCGATTTAGAATGTACTGATCGATTAGCACGATTGCTATGTAAATGGGGCATATGAGGATCATGGGCACGACCCAGCCAATTGACAGAAAGCCTCTGGTGTAGTAAAGCGAAAAGTCCACGAAGGTCACGTAGAACAGGATGAAGCCGACGTCGCGCAGAAAGTAGTCGCTGTCGATGGCAAAGGGTTTCACCCACATGATAATCGATGCAGTGAATACGCCCATAAACAGGTCATACGACATTGTATCTGAGTAGCCGTGACGCGATGCATTCTTGAAGCCGAGGATGCTGCCAAAAATGGTGGGAGCATTGTTGCCCAGGGTCAGAATGGTCTCGCCGGCCACATACTCATTCATGTTGAGCATTTCAGCGATGACCTTCAGAGCTGGCACAAAACTGAAACGAAAACAATCGATAATCGATAATAGATAAACGATAATCGATTTTCGATAACAAATTCGCTTTTTCTACCTTTGGGACTACTCACTAATGCATGGTCGTAAAGTAGATGAGCCAAAAGATCAGCGCACACGCGACGAACAGCGATACGGTGCACGCCAGGCTCAGCAGATCGTCCCTGCTGCACGTGCAGTAGTAGAACGCATTGTAGTTGAACAGGAACTCCTGGCTGACGCACGACGGGTTCGTGCGGGCGTACTTACAGCGTTCGCTGATGCCCAAAAAGATGATTCTCTCACACTTATCCTGAAAGTTCGAAGCGACATCTGCGATAAGAACAACAGACAAATCTCCTCCAGTCGAGGACTCACCGGCACCACAGGATGCGCGAAGATTATATGCCTCCCGAAGCGAGCCGACGTTTGGTTAGTCGCATTGAACCGCTCAAAGTGATCGACGCCCATTCTAGTGGACAGTTGTAGAAAGTTTGTGTAGCTTTGGAGTTGTGTTTCTGAAACATTTAGAAAATACGAGTCAAGGGCAAAAATGATTATGTATCCTAAGTTCTGAAGAGCTATTACTGTGCTCAAGATCGAACCAGATGAACGAATGGGCCGAGAGGGACTTCCTTCAAGCCTTAGTTGGGTAAATTGAAATTGCGAACCGATTTAATTGAAAGTAATTGAAATATTTGATGCTGGTACTGAATAATTAAGCAATAATCGAAAAGCGAGCCCAACAAAGGTGAGATGATAATGTTGGCAAGCAAATACAGGTGAGATATGTGTATGTACCTGGCAGCAGGTGAAAATTAATTAAAACCGACAAATAAAAAGAATGGAAATAGAATTTTCGGAAAAATAAATTAATTTCTGTAACCAGCGACAAACAAACAAACAACAAAGGAGCAAATTGTTGATCCCACGTTACGATATGACACACAAAATGCAAGCGACTAATAAATAAGGGAACAACTAAACACTAAAAACTAAATACAATACCAAATACTAAACACTAAATACTTTTATTGCAAATGCTCTAAATAAATAATGAGCACAACTGTACGCCAAAAGCGAGTGGGTGGGCGAATGGGCGGGCGGGCGCGAGCTGCGAGAGAATTATAAAATCTAATCACCTTTGTTTAAAATTTAATGAATGCAATAATTTTCAGAGGATTTCCCAGCTGCACAACCATCAGCCGGCGGACTGGGGCGGGTCTTTCGGTAATTGGTGACAGCCGGATAATTGTGGCAGCGAGAAACCCAAATATGCTGGCCATAAAAAATCTATAAAATAGGAGAAAAAAAATAAAACAAAAACTAAATACGAATAACAAATAAAACGGATTTGTATCTGTTCGGCCCCTTCTATTGCCAGCATTAAAAAACAAAAACAAAAACAAAACTATGAAATGACAAACAAACGAATTTTAATTTTATGTTATTTACCCACTGCAAATATCCCATGCGCAGCGGCAAATGGCCTCAAATGCTGCCGAACAGCAAATATTTAATGCTTTCATAAAAATCGCACAATTTATTTAACAAATTGACCATTTCAACATTTTTACCGCCAATGAGGTTAATTTGTATAAATGTCTGTGTGAGAGCTAGTGTGTGTGTGTGTGTGTGTGTGTGTGTGTGTGTGTGTGTGTTACTACAAAACCAAACCCATCCTTACATACATATATAGAAAGAAATACATGCATACATATGAACATCTATATGTATCTGAGCTAACTTTCTATATATTTTATCCTCTTTCCTTTACTCGCTTCTGAAAGTGTTAGTATCAGTGTTGCTAAATGTGTATTGTGACAGCACAGTGTTGACTAACAGCAGACTTTCACTGATGTTACTTATATCAGCTTTCGTGTTCGTTAATAGGAATTCAAATTTCTTTACTAGTGTCCTATGATTAGATGAATAGTGAATATAAAGAAATGAGAATTATTTGAAAACAAAGAAATCAGAATAAAACTTGTTCCATCTATTTTAAATTTAGACATTCTTTAGGAGAGAATTTAGAGCAGGTGAGACTGGAAAGACAGTGTAGAGTAGAGAAGAGGACGGAAAAAAAGAGAAGTGAAAAGGAAGAGGGAGAAGCGAATAGATAGACGAGAGAAATGGGAAGAGCTAAAGAAGGAAAGATGGAAAGAAAATAGAGAAGTTGATAAACGAGAAAGGAAAAGATAGAACTACATTGAAAGAGTAGAGAGAAGAGAAGGAAGAAATGAGAAATGATAAACAAAATTCGTATTAAACTTGCATCTATTTTAAATTTAGACATTCTTTATTTAACTCAAATCATTTTGAAACTAAATACGAATTAAATGTTTTTTTCTAATAATTTATAATTATTTTAATTTATAAAACATTTTTATTAATCTATAATTCATAGTTAATTTATATTAAAATTAAAATAAATTAGATTAAAGAAATATAAACAAATCTTCCAGTGTTGCTTAACACACAGTTGAGAAAATCAATTCAATCAATTAAATAGAACTGAGTCTATAGACGAATTATGTTTGCCCATTCAGAAATAAAATCAAATGCAGAAAGAAATCATCAGAGCTGAAGCTGACTATGCACCTGGTGGGCCATACGCCATGTTGCCATTGTCAGTGTTGGGCAATACGCAAATAATTGTCATGAGAGAGAGAGAGAGAGAGAGAGAGAGAGAGAGAGAGAGAGGAGATGATGACGTTGTCATCAAAATAAAAATTAATTATGCATTCTATGCGCTGCATTTGAATTGCTTTTGTTGTTTGTTACTGTCATTTCAATTTTGTCCTTTTTTGCTGCTGCTCCCGCCCGATGCTCCCGCCTGATGCTGATGCAGTTTTGTGCGGGATTAATGTGAGATTAAAGCGGCAATGCGTAGTTTTTAGCATTCGGATCTGATAAAGCGCTGGCGCAAATAAATTACAAATATAATAATTAAGCAGAGCATTATTTCTGGCAAAACAAATGCACGACCCAGCCCATGCCCTCACGCCCCCCCCCCTCTGCCCACGTAATCGCAGCGACAATCGGGCGAACGAAATGCATTTGTGCATAGGAATTAATTACGCATAATGACAATTTGATAAAATTGAAAAATTACATATTATTTCAATTGATTTATTGTAATTAAAAATTCTATAATCGCGCGAATATGCAAATTTCTAAGCTCGCCCCAAACTGCGATTGTTCCATAATGAAACGGGAAACCCGAAGCTGGCTTAATTCAAATAGAATATATACGAGATTTTGTGCTTCAGCCACTGGAGCAGACTGAGCTCGTGGCGTGCGATGCGCTTCTTCCTCGGCTCTGCCGGCGGCGGCGGCTGCTTATCGATAGCTTCGACATCGATAACACATGCTGTCGATTGGCCAACGGTGTGCTCCTCGATAACAGCTGCCGTGCTCTGCTCGATGCGTATGTGGAAGACCGGAGCCTCTGGCTTGACCCTCACCAGCATATCAGCTGCGTAGCCGACCCTCTGGCCATCGTAGCTGAGCGCCAGCGCGCAGTCCACCATGCAATAGTACTTCAGATACATCAGGTTGGAGCGCGTGAAGCTCGTGTCCACAACGTGTCCGATGTCGAGAAAGAAGTTATAGACCAGAGAGGCGCACTCCGGCCTATACCCACTGACGGCTATCCAGAAGGCGTTGCCCAGCTCCTCGCTGGCACGGCTCGCCCTCTGCTTCCCCTTGATGATGGCCATGGACTGTCGCTTCTGCCTTATGCCCTTGCTCCCGATCTCTGTCTCTTCGCTGTAGACGGCGACAAATGGCGGCAAATAGTGCTGAGCGGGATTGCTTTCAATGTCGTTTGCACCTGCACGAGGCATGATTGTTCCGAGTGAGGAATATGTTGAGCGAGAGAGAGAGAGCGATCGAGAAATATGTGGAATGTTGATAGAAAGAATACTTACTGAGCACAAATCTTGACATATAAAGCTAGCAGAGAGAAACTTTTTATAATGCGACAAAGGGATAAAGAAAGGCGAAAAAGAAGGGTGAGCCATGAGAAGAAAGGAAGAAGAGAGCAGAGAAGTGAGAGAGAATTTGGAGCAGGTGAGACTGGCAGAAGAAGACTAAAAAGAGGCAACCATGGCCTGAGTGTGAACAAGAAACAACGCAGCGCGGGAATTCGTTAAAAGGCGCATCGAAGTATTAATTATGGATAAAGGCAAAGCCAACGACATCCCGACATATGTATATATATATAATGTATTTAGGCTAAGCTCGCTCGAAATAAAGAATCAATCATAAACCAACATCAAACCCGAGCAGAAGCTCATGCGTCATTTTCTTCAAAGAAAAACATTTGTTGCAAATATAGTTATTTCCATTAATATATACCTACTACAGAAAAGTGCATTAATGAGGTTCAATTTTAAGGTAAATTTAAGGTATCATGAGTGCGTATAAAACTCTCCTTTACCTGGATAATTGGAGTAACCAGGTTGATTCACAAATGTTTAATGTCGTAAAATAAATAAGATAAAAAAAATATATTTAAAAATTTCTTAAATTTTAATTCAATTTATTTTGCAGTATATTTTCATATTTAGCTCAAAATATATTCATGTCTAAAATAATAATTTCATATAAAAAAGGAAACTTTGGCTGTCCCTTGGGCTACGTATCCGAATTCCAATTTCCCGATACTCTAATCTATTTGTGTATTATTAAGTATCTGCATTTAGCCTTAGCTCCAATTGCTAAATATGATTAAAAGAGTTTTTAAGCATCAAAGAGTCAAAGAATCCAAATCCAAATCAAAAGCCCAATCGAACTGTCGGCGAGATCAAACGTTCCCCTTCCGCTGGTCTATTTACAATATCGACTTTTGGCTGTCTATAAATTTGATCAAATGGAACAAGTTCAAAGTGAGATCGGGGCAATAAAATATTAAAAATTACAGTTATAAATATGTGCTCTCATAGGTGGCGCAGGGGAGGCGCCACAAAGTGGTTGCCACCCACACAGAGAACCAAAGCTGCCGACAGCGGAAGTATCCATCAAAGGAAGAGAGAAGAGATTAAAGATTAAAGATTAAACATATCCGCGACTTCAAACGATGGAGTCGTTGGCGCTGTTGTTATTGTTGACGAACCTGTTGATGCCCTCGAATTACAATAGATATTAACTAACTGAATTATGTAGTTTCGTCTGTTTGTTTATTCGGCGGCGGCCTTTGAACTTGCAGCTCGATTGAACTCGCCTGCGAACTGATTGATCAGTTATTGCCATATCTGAGTGTATACATACATAGATATGCATGGATATAGGGATACTCCAAGTCTGAGGTGTTAATCATGCGTGAATCATAATTCTCCACGCAGATCAAAGACGATTTCGGTTGCTTAGCTGATAAAATCCAATGAGCGATTCGATAATTATCTGTGATCTATCGATTAGTGTGCTTAACGATTCGATTAGGCAATCAAAATCTGGGATACAACTTTGGTAATAGACTGGGAATGCTGAAAGAGTGAGCAATGATCGATTAGCAGATATCCAATAAAAGACTCGCATACGTAGGGTATCTCTTAGTCGATCATTGCAATAGAAACTATATGAGCGCAGCTTTTATAGGGTATCTCTTAGTTGATCATTGGCGAATAGTTAAGCATGCTCAAAGTGATCTAATAGAAAAATAATTAAAATATTTAATTAAAAAAATTATTTATTTTTTATATTAAAAAACAATATTTTTTGTTAATTAAATAAAAATGAACAAACCAATATACCCTACAAACCCATTCAATATATTTACAGAGTATTTAAATATTTTAGTATTTTTTAATACCTTCCGCAAAACAAAGAAAAACTGCGATAAAATGCAAAAAAAAAAATATTACGTCACAATTGTTGAAATCTCAGATTCTAACGGTTGTAAGTCAACGGGATTTGATTTCAACACTGATTAGGGTAATGGGGAAGTAGCCGTCGCAGTCGCTGCTGCAGCTGGCGTCGCTGCTTAGCCGTTTGCCGGCAAAAGCTTGCACATGCAGCGACCTCCTGCACCCACACACACGTGCTAGCCCATCTGTGAGTTGCCGTTTGTTTGTTTGTAGTGGAACACTGAACAGAGCGACAACAATAACAAACTCTCTGGCACTCGCTCTCGTCGTGAGCGTTATGCTGAGCACGAGAGCGCTACGAGCAATTGCCAATTGGCTTATGCTCTCTCGCGCTCTTCATTTCCCCTCTTGCAGACGCTGCGCTGTTTCATTGCCAGCGCGTTTCACATTTCCCCAGCGTATTACCCCTGCTAGCAGACATTTGCGCGCGCTCTCTCTCTCTCTCTCTCTCTCTCTCTTTGCGTTCTCTTCGCTGCTGTTGTCTGTTTTAGTTTTGTTTTGATTTCCCCTTTTTAGCTGTTGACACGCCGCTCACACTTGCCTCAGCAGCGCCTCGTGCCGTCTCGCTTGTGCGCCCAATGAGCTGGGCTACCCGCGCGGCACGTTACGTTTCTTCTTTTTGTTGTACTGTTTTTTTTTTGCTTTTGTTTTTGCCTGCCCTCCCTGCTTTGTCTTGCTGTGTGCGCTAACTGTTGTTGTTGTAGCTACTGTAAGCACACACACACAGAGAGACGAAACACACAAAAGGTTGACATGTTTTATTTTTTTTTATGTGTGTTTTGCATTCTTCCTTTTGACATTTTTCAGTTGTCATTCGGGATGTTCCCATACTCTAATTGACAATTTTCCATTGTTATCGATAAGGTAATCGATATTGAGTTTCCCTTATTTTGACTTATTTAAAATAAATAAAAAACCGAAATAAAAATTTAATTTGATTAGGAATACCCTTATTAAAAAATAATATACATATATAGTAATCTGGAATATCATGCTGAAAATAAAGTGAATAAAATTTATATCGATATATATTATGCATTTATCGACTTATCGAGGAACTAGGAACACCCCTCATGTATAATTAAAATAGTAAAATTAATAGAAATAAGCTCGATTACAGCTATCGATACCTCGCTAAGAGACTGTCACAAATATTGGCATATATCTACCTGGCAATACCCCTACTATTTATTTTAATAGCACAACTCATCAAAATTTTCTTTCATATTATAAAAATGATCGATTTATCGATTGCAACATAACGGTTCACAGGCAATGGGCTGCTTGAAGGGCAGCTGTGGATGCTACGTGAAGAGTCCGATCAGCCTGCACCTGGGCAAGAGCTTCCAGCTCTTATCCGAGGCGTGCAGCCGCTGCCCATGCCGAGTTGCCTCTACTTCGGCCCGGACTGGGGGGTCGGGGGCGTGCGTGGACGGCCGGAAGAAGAGGCCGGTGCCGGAGCGGATCCAGTGGCTAAGGAGGTATCGCATCCACCTGGCCAGCGAGGCCAGGGCCTGCGACTGCCGCAGTGCCTCGCCCATTGACTACTGGTACAGCATGAACCGGCCGACCATTCTGGCCCTGGGCAAGGCCCTCGGGGTGCATCCCGACCTGCTGGCCGACTTCCTCTTTGCGCTGACCATGCAGAACTTCTCGCGGATCCTGAACCCGCGCGACTACTGCCCGTTCCATGGCCGCGTGCCGTTCTGCGCGACCGAGACCTGCACCCAGTACAGCAG
The DNA here is from genome assembly GCA_035047545.1 of Drosophila paranaensis. Classification (NCBI taxonomy): domain Eukaryota; kingdom Metazoa; phylum Arthropoda; class Insecta; order Diptera; family Drosophilidae; genus Drosophila; species Drosophila paranaensis. The sequence goes on along the minus strand of JAWNPL010000149.1, from coordinate 528,427 downwards.
CATCTTCGACGAGGAGGGCAACGTCCGGAATCCCTTTAGTCCCGACACGCTGATCATACTGCTGAAGGTGTTGCAGACGATGCTGAAGGAGGGGGCCGATCCGTTCCCTGACGACTTCCTCAGCTTTCGGAACAGGAAGAGGACTCGCCAGGCGCTGAATGAGGGCAATACTCTGCAGGATGCCCTCTACAAAAAGTTCCGGATCAGCGTCCAGAACCCGTTGGATTACTGGTCTCCGGGCCATGCGCGCGTGCCGAGCGCGCCGCCGTCATCGAGCTACGAGCTGCGACGGCTGATGGATCTCATCAATCAGCAGCAGGGCATCGAAGCCAACTTCGCGAAAGTCCTGGTGAGGCTAGACCTGGACCAGGCCTCCTTCCGCGGCTCGGAGAAGGCCCACTCCCACAGCAAGGAGAAGGCCAAAGTCAAAGTATTGTCCTATAACCTGCCCGAGAGCTACTTCAATCTGCACAAGTCCCATCCAACTACCAGACACCACAAGCGCCCTAATCATCATGCTGAGAAACGTTCACTGCTCGAAGGCTATCGATACTTTATTGGGGATCAGATTCCCGTGCTGGTGCACAAGCCCTTCGATCGGAACAATCCGGAGACGTACCTCCGTCGCCACCCCGATGCAATGCGCATGGACGACCTGGGCAACGTGGTCAACAGCAAGAACCTCCATCGCTACCGACGAGACAGCATCGAGCACATTTTGTATGAGCTGCGCAAATCCCTCTCTGTGCACTCCGTTATCAGCTCCTCGTTTAGGCCAAGGAGCGTAAGAAAGTCAAGGTGAACTGTCGAACTATTATGCAATCCTGAGGATCAGATCAGTGCAGATCTGTGCACATCCTTAAGAATTATCGTGGGTCGAAGTCTCTCCCTGACCTTGATCGGGTTCGAGCAGCAGAGCTTCGACCTACCCAGTCTTAAAGGACCTCTTCGAAATTATACATATTCCTTCGTTCCACTTTGGGTCTTTATATTTTTGAAATGGAAGAGCATGTGGAATATCCATATACACATATCCATATCCATATATTCTTCCATTTCAGAAACATAAAGATCCAAAGGTTTCTTTTATATGAAATATAAATTCTTCAGTTTAATCAATAATCCACAATAGGTCTAAATATATTTATTTCTTTATTTCTTAGTTTTAGATTATCTTTATGATATTTATACTCGATAAACACTGTGAAAAGGGCATATTGGTTTTGTGGCTAATTCTTTAAATTGTTCGTATATAGATATACGAACCTAGGGAATATATTTATTTATCGTAAATTGTATATTATATTGCGCATATCGAGAAAATCTTGTCGTACATCCTGAATTCTTTTTGGTGTATATCGTATGCCATTTATCTCTACCGTAAACATAAAATATCGTATATATTTTAGCGAATATAGTACATGGTAAATTGCATATCGTACATACTACATCATGCATAGAATCTTGTATATCGTTAATCCTTTTTGTCGTTATAATAGATTCTCTTTTTATCCGAATATCGTATTTCTTATATCGTATTTCTCATATAGGTTTTCTTATATCGTATATCTTATATCGTATTTCTTATATCGTATTTCTTATATAGTATTTCTTATATCGTATTTCTTATATCGTATCTCTTATATCGTATTCTTAGGCGAAAGCTAGTGACAATGTTAGGAACTATTTCAGTTCTCTGTTTAGCCAACCGCATCGCTCTTAGACGAATCTGGACGGCAAGCATAAATTGGCATAGGAAATCCAGGTAAAGCCGTCAGCGCAGCTGCCCCCCTAAATCATTTCGGTTGTGGAGCCACCGCGAAAGGCATTCATCCATCGAGTTCCATTCCGAATCAGATTTATTTTTAGTCAACAGCCGCCGGCCCGAGGCCCGCGCGTTCGGCCTCTTAAAACATATTTTTGTGGTTTGCTTTATGACGTGCGGTAATTTGTTGGCTCGTTAAGTTGCCTTAATAGATCCACAGCAAGGCGTCCCGCAGCACCACCGCACCACCAGCATGGGAAATCAAATCCACAATCCGTTTTCTTTTCGTCTGATGCAACTCCAAATTCTTGACTGCACTGCGAAATGAAAAGAGTAAAGAGCGTGAGCAGTGCTCAACGCTCGCCCAGAAAATATCCTGCAATAATTGTTATATAAGAAATAAATATGAAATATTTAAGTAAATATAAAATATAGATTAATTTAATATAGATTACTAGAGTAGATCTCTAGTTATTGCCATCAATCAATCAATCATTCAATCAATTGGGCAATAGTAAGTTTCTTCTCAAGCTCAAGCCTTGCTGCTGCTTCATATCCCCATTTAAAGCATTCTATGCTTACAGGGTATTTCTTTTATGACCAAGCACAGAGAAATGTTTTTTAATGCATCAGAAACACTCAATAAAAGCGAATTATTAGTGTTGAGCTCTTATTGTTGTGCTCTCTCTCTCTCTCTCTCTCTCTCTCTCTCTCTCTCTCTCTCTCTCTCTCTCTCTCTCTCTCTCTACTGCCTTATATATAGAGTTCCACTTTTTATTTGTATTCAGAAAGCTCTCTAAACTGTGTAATTTTCGTGTAGTCCATTTACTTTTATTAGTGCATTGCGAATGCATTTGTAATACGAATTCAAAAAACCAAAAGCATTTCATTCGAGTCTGCACAGTGCTAGATATATGTTTGCGGACACTCTATTTTTTTGTAGATGTCTCATGATATTTGCAACTTACTATATACCCTCTGAAAGCTTGCCTGATGAGTTTTCTTATAATATTTCAATTGATCTACATATTTAAGGCTTTATCTAAAATATATACATATATTTATTACATACCTAGATCTATTTGATCTAGTTATAAATTTATCCAATATCCAATATATATATTTTTTTATATTTATTTTTTTATTTATTTTTCATATATACCCTTTTCTGTCAGTGTATTTACTCTGCGCCTGCACGCAGCAATTTTTCATCAAGATTTTTGTTAGTTTTACATTTTTATTGTAATTTGTCATAGAATTTTTACTTCTTTTAGCTTTTGCTGCTGTAATTTTATGATTTGTCGTTTGTTTTAATAAATATATATATATTTTTTTTTTGTATTCATTTTTTATTTTTATATAATTTATATATATTTTTTTAATATACTATATATATAATATATATATTTTTTAATATATTTTGCTCTTGTGCTGTGGTTCCCTGGCACTTACATGAAATGCCATTCGTTTGCTGAAAGAGAGCAGAGATAGAGCAGAGATAGAGACACGTTTCGGTCCTCTCCATATTTATATATAATTTATAGGCAAGATTGATGATCTATAAATGGTACATAAATTTATATACAGGTATTTAATATAAGTATTTAGCAATTCTTTGCTAATATTTAAAATTCTCTCCAAAAATATTCATAAATTCTTTAA